>QEOT01006320.1:34871-57787 GCA_003123785.1 Pterocarya stenoptera | reverse complement strand
TATATATATATATATATATTCAAGATTCATTCAGGTTCTTAGCCCATGAAAGTCATCAATCTTGTTTTAGTAGTTTTTGATTATCTTTCCCAACCCACTAACCACTGAGGTTTCGGTTCGATTTGCAGAAGAACCTGGACCACAACCTGTAAGGTTTCGATGAACTGCATTGGAACTTTCGAACTTATAAGCCTTCAAGATTCCCCTTGATAAAATTTGACCTGCTCAACATTTGAGTCCATCCAGCACGCAGCACTCTCATGGTTTTAGCATTGTAGATGATTTTGCTCTCTTAATTGGCTTCTTGTAACATTCTATACATCCTCTTGACTCGCCTCATGTCTTCCTTGACATTACCGGCGTGTTCAAAGAACTTGTCGAGGTTGGCACTCTTTGCCAGCTTCCATGTCATCCAAGTAGGCCTGCTGCTTCAGGCTTATGAAACAAACATTTCTGTTTCTTTCTTCTTCTTTTTTTGGAAGAGATCGAGAAATTCATAAGAAGGTTGGATTGCACTTTATGTTCCTCGCTGTACTGGAGTTTTGTAAGGTTTTGGGGGACTTCTTCCTTCTCTGCCACACGTGCTGCCTAATGAAGGACAGAGTGAAGGTGAGGAGCAAAAAACTGTCACAAGAAACGAACACCAGGTGAAGCTATTTGGTTTTTGGTAGGGTGAGAAGTAAGAGGAGGGAGGGGCTTGCGTTGATCTGTCCCAGTTTATTCATTAAACAAACGAGTGGCATTTTGAACTTCATTGGACACCAAGATGGTTCTGTCGACATAGTCCATTTCCAAGCTCTCAACAACCAAGAAATATCCATGGGCTCTAGGAAGAAAGGACAAACAAATCAGTCTTGGCTAGCCAAAGGAGTTTATGTTGTGATTGGCTTGTGCCTAAGACAGATGCTCAAGCCGTAGTTCTGAATCAATCTCGAGTCAAGACCGACCGACTCGTCTTGGTTAATCCTTCTTTGACAGACATTTGTATTACCATTTGAGTATCAAATAGCTATAGGATCAGATGATCTGTTGGTATAAAACCACTAATTGTTCGACAATAAGTAATTTCATATACATAGTATTGTGGTTTTCACCTTAAACTCGAGCAGATTTTGTACATGCCNAGACATTTGTATTACCATTTGAGTATCAAATAGCTATAGGATCAGATGATCTGTTGGTATAAAACCACTAATTGTTCGACAATAAGTAATTTCATATACATAGTATCGTGGTTTTCACCTTAAACTCGAGCAGATTTTGTACATGCAAACTGCAAAGGAGTGTGAGAGAAAAGATTGACAAACTTTTTCTTACAAATCAATAGGTGAAATCTCAAGCTGCATCCCAGAGATCGAAAGTTGGCTCAACTCAATGGGCATCCTGTAGAAAGTCGGAAACGGAGGACTTTTTTTTATAAGTGAATTTTGTTACCAAGTAAATAGGCATAGTCATTACTATAAAAAAAAAAGGGAAGATTTTCAGCCCATTCAGATTGATACGACCGTGCCTTAGGTAAAGAATTAAAGTGTATAACTAGGTAAGATCATCTGGATTCTTTTTCTTGGCATAGATTAATTGAACTTGATAGCCTACAACCAACAAATACAAATTAACTTACCAAAAAGTACTTTTTCTTATACGGAGCCAAAAAATTCTAATTTAGTTACATCCTCAAAGTTGCTGGATGGGTGAGCTCCCAAAGAGAAACTGTATAGCTTCAACCCACTACAGTTGCATTTTTATAATTCTCCCTACCTGATCTTTTTGGTCTCAGCTAATTACTGTACGTCGAGAGGAGATTACTGGTTTGTCAACCATACGTGCACTCCCTATCCCTCTTCTTTATGTACAGATTCGAAGATGGGAAAGATCATGAAGCTTATATGGATGAATGTACAACAGAAACTGCCCCAGTCACCACCAACACTCCCACAGTGGCTGATCAACATCCATAAAAGCAAAGGTTAATCTACCCAGTTGCCGGAGTGGATCCAGATTCTTTTATACACACAGTTGCAGGAGAGTCTTCATCAGCATCGCAATGATTGCTGCTAAGGGCGACAAGACTGCTGAGTTTTTCTCCCCCAGCTTCATCTCCACTCGGCTTTGACTGATTGGTGGATGCACTTCCACTGGCCCCAGAGCTTGGTAATCTCTGCTGCATGACAAACCTCTCAGCTGCATCTCGTAGCAACTTCATCATGCTGCCAGAATCAGAACCAGGTGAAAGCTCTTCCTCCCGCTCCGGCTGGATATTCAAGTCAATTTTACCTTTAAAAGGAGAAGAGCATTTCCCTCTATTAGTTTCACCATCAGAAACATCGTTGGCCCCTCTAATCTGCTTCGGACTATAATTTCCTTTATTACTACATGGCAGGGAATCATCATCCTGAACTTTCTCAGGCGACGGTGGCTGCTGCTGTGGCAGCTTTTTGCGTGTTGTTTCCCCTTCTTTCTCTGATTGTTTCTTCTCACGACGCAACATTAATGTGCGGAAACGGCGCTTCACGGTTAGGCAGACATTACAGGTGCAACTCTGCTTGTGTTTTGGGCCCTTCCCACTAGGTGGCTGAATGCACACAATGCATGAGCAGCCAGGTCTATGCCGGGGGTGTTTTGTCGTTGCTTGGGATGATGCTGGAAGTGGCTCGCCCTCTCCCAAGATGGCTAGGTTTGCAAGAGTGTCAAGTCCCTCCAGAGCTTCAACATTATCTAGGTCCTGTTTAGCAACTTTGATTTTCTTGGTAGCAGCTGTCCAATCGTAACAAGTTGCAAATTGACGATTAGGCATGAAAAGCAATGGACTAATAGACATGTGCACACATACACACGCACACAGGCAGAGAGAAAGCGACAGAGACAGAGCAAAAGTAGCAAGTCTAGAACTCAGATTTTTTAGCTCTAGGACAAGAAGCCTAGTCTGTGTCCTAATAAAATGATACCTGATTTTATTAGCTCTGCATATATGACTGAAAGATCTAGCATTTGTTTCAAGCAATTCATACCTAAATTACACTGGGGTAGAAGATCTTCAAGCTGTTCTGCTGTCAATTCTTGGGCTGCTGAACAGATAGATCTGGTACCAGAGAGGACCACAAAGATATTAAACTCAGAATTTCAACATTTTATATATTTCGCTCATTCTTTTTGGGTGTGGTGGGGGTGGGGGTGGGGTAGTTATGTTGTTTTTGTCCTTTGTTTTAATTATTTTAGTGTACCCATTTGGGACACAAGAAGATGACTCTCACAGAAGAAAGGGGAAAAACAAGGAAAAAGTCGTCTCTTTGTAAAGATAAAAAGATAGTGACAATTCTGCAATGTCATAATATTTTTCAAAAACAGCCAACCCGCCCTAATGATTAACAACAAAGATCTAGCTGAATGGCTGATAGTGACTTGTTTGCTATGTATTTGGAATATTTTCAAGCAATTAAGACAACAAGGTCAAGAGTCCACACATTTTAGTTTTATCCTGAAATATGCATTGCGGCCAAGTAATCTATAGCACAAATCACCAATGAATTCTTCAATTGAACAGAGCTTTCAGGCTGCAAGGTGGTATAAGGTGCTCAAAGAAGTAGATGGTATGGAAACACAAGTGGCAAAGTTCGAAACAGATTATGGTATACCTTTCTGGGTCCAATGAGTCAGAACAGGTCCACTTTGAGGGAAGCAAAGCATTGGCAGGCAATTTGCGCCACTTGAAACAGTCTTCACATTGAACCCACTGAATCTTTTCACTAACACAGATGAAACACATCATTGGAATTCTCCAGGCTCAAAGAGTGAACATAATTAGACCATGTGCATTATTATACTGGGGCTAAAACGAGAAACAACAATTTCTCGTTCCAATAAAGGCTCAGCAGATTGCTATACTACAGCAATCCACAACAAATAGAGCAAAGTTACCTAAAACAAAATATATTTCTAGCCATAGAACAGATGTTAGAGACTAGTTTGACAAGGGAAAAAAATTGAAACGAGACAACTGAAAAGAATAATCACTGTTTTCCATAGGAGATGTTTAACAGAATTTTACCCCAGAGAACAATTTGAAACAAAAAAGGCACGAAAATGAAAAAATAAAAATAAAAATAAATAGCATACTACATATGCTTCAACCTTAGAAAAAAAAATAGACANGCCATAGAACAGATGTTAGAGACTAGTTTGACAAGGGAAAAAAATTGAAACGAGACAACTGAAAAGAATAATCACTGTTTTCCATAGGAGATGTTTAACAGAATTTGACCCCAGAGAACAATTTGAAACAAAAAAGGCACGAAAATGAAAAAATAAAAATAAAAATAAATAGCATACTACATATGCTTCAACCTTGGAAAAAAAAAAGACGATAAACAGGGAGGAATTTAAAATGTTCATACAAAAAGGAGCAACAAAAAGATCGGTGATTTACCCGACATCAGTGGTTGCAAAAATCGTTGGCTTCCCAAGTATTGGTGCATCCTGTAATAATAAATGTTAGATCTCAAAACATTAGCATCCTCACCTTAACAAATTGCTTCTTAATAAAAGACAAAATGAAATATCAAAGAAAAGTAGAAAGTAGCACTTTAAAGAACAACAAAGATGTAAGGGAAGCCATTAGATCAAGCGGTATCTTTCAGTCTACTGGTGGGAGGAGGTCTGGGTTCAATGTTTTTCAATGGTGCTTTNAAAAAAAATAGACAATAAACAGGGAGGAATTTAAAATGTTCATACAAAAAGGAGCAACAAAAAGATCGGTGATTTACCCGACATCAGTGGTTGCAAAAATCGTTGGCTTCCCAAGTATTGGTGCATCCTGTAATAATAAATGTTAGATCTCAAAACATTAGCATCCTCACCTTAACAAATTGCTTCTTAATAAAAGACAAAATGAAATATCAAAGAAAAGTAGAAAGTAGCACTTTAAAGAACAACAAAGATGTAAGGGAAGCCATTAGATCAAGCGGTATCTTTCAGTCTACTGGTGGGAGGAGGTCTGGGTTCAATGTTTTTCAATGGTGCTTTCTTTTTGTGGGGAGGGTTTGAGTGTTGCCAGGGGCTGTGGACTTTGTTGTTTGACAAGAAAATCTTTTAAATACCAGGCCAGGTTAAATGTTCTTCACCCCAAAGAGATTCGGTGGGGATCGCTAGCAGCAACACAAAACTGTTCAAGAAGTCCGTGGTGATCTATAAGTAAGAGGGCAGGGAATAGTAGCAACATCAAAAAGTTTGAGATGACTGTTACTGTACACTGACCTAACAGAGCGAGGGGGTCACTAAGGAATTTTTAGTTTTGAACATCAGGTTTTCAAGAGTCCTGATCTGAAACTTCATTATTTGTTCCCTTTTCTTTTCTCTTTGCCCCCTGCCCCCACCAAAAAAAACCAAAGAGCCAGGCCCACATAAGAATTTGTTAATTTACCAATTTTATATCACTATGGCAGCGTAGTAGCATTACTAGAACAAAGCAACTACATTTCTAACTAACCGCTGAAGGTGAAAATCCTTGTTGATCCTGGAATACATCAAAATAGTAGTAGCCAGAAGCAGAAGCGGATCATTGAAAACCATAAAGATATACTATATGTGGCTAGAGAAAATGTACAATCAATCATTGGCACTGCTATTTCTTTCCACTAGCAACAAAAATTAACTAAGGTACCTCGTACTCCTCAAATTCAAAGTCCTTAATCACCACAACACTGGGGACACAGTTAGGAGGACGGAGTAATCCTTGAGCTTCTTCCCATGTTAGCTTCAACTCTATCAGGTCCTCATTTTCAATTCTTAGGCGCTTGCTCTTTGGACGCAAGGTGCTGCTCTTCCTCTTCCTAGAGATTGATGATTTACCTCCTAGTACTTCTTTAGCTATGTATCCCGACTTATCAACTTTGTACCACGAACTAGGATCAGCCAATTCAGCCTGTTTGTTTGAGGGAAAGAAAGGTGATCCTGAATTCTCTTCAATGAAGGATATCTAAAGCAACTTCAACAATCACGGTTTTTGTAACACTTACATCTCCATGTGTAGAAACTCCATTCCCAGTCTTACTTGTTTCGTTATCCTGTCAACAGAAACCTGTTAATCTTTTGCATACTAGATGTCTATTGGTTAAAAAAATATTACCATACTACATTATGCAACAAAGAACTGAATTTGGTTATCTGATAAACAAATCTACAATAACTGTTCAGTTAACAGTGACTACTTTATGCTCTAATAGCCGTATTATTGCTCTTGATTTTATTTTGACTACCATATGCCATATCATTCTCTTTGATAAACATCATCAGCATGAAAGCAGGACGGTTCTTGAAAAAATTATTTAAATAATTATTGTCTTAATACTCTTAAACATTAAAAAAAAATGGTAAGAAAAAGGTGCTAGGTATTGTATAAGGCAAAACCTGATCAGAAGATTGAGCAGTTGAAGCCTTCCTGAATCCCATAATCAATTTACATTCTGGCTCTAAACGACTAAATGTTACTGAGAAGACAAAATTAAGCATCAGTCGCAGAACAAGAAAATTATGATATCGTGATGCACTCAGTACTGGTGATTTGACACCACACGCATTAGGGAGATGAACCAAAACATAATCATCAATTAAGAGGGGAGCATTCAGCACACAAGTGCTAGACCAAATTCTCAAACTATGTTTGAAATGTGTAATCAGTGAATTAAAGCCAGTACAAAACCAGCTCCAAAAGAACTACAAGGAAGAAATTGGCCACAGGTAACATTCGTATGGAGCTAAATCATGAAAAAGGTGCCGTTCAGACCATACGAAAGATTTAATCAGCCAAATAATCCAAAAGCTAGAAATTTCCCAGCTATAACTGGTTAATTACCTATATCGCCTGCTTGCAATTGCATGGACTGTATGCAAGGAGTAACCCCCTCCAAAACATACATTCTGCTATTGTTGTTGGGCCAGAAACGGAACTGAAAAACCCACTCCTTGCCTTTTGCATCCTGGACTTTAAGAGGCAATCCCTCAGGCTGAGAAATTGGTGGAAAGTAGGCCTGTCGCATGGTGATTGAACATTGTTATAGAAGGATAATCTGCATAAAAAGTTGTGACAAACTAAAACTAACATGCCAAACTACAATAATATGACCAAGAAATGCGAATGGCCAACAAACTAATCCATTATATGCATATAACATGATAGCCACATGCATCTCAATCTAAAGATGGAATTTGATTAAGGTCAAAACAACTATCACCAAGCATAATGTAAATCTTTTGAAACAATAGATTACCTAATCAACATCGTACTAGGAATGACAGCCATAGAAATTTCTTTGCTCATCAACCATATGAACTAGAACTACACTACAATATATAACAGCTAGTCAGGTACTTAAATATAACTGATTCTCTATTGACCTATAACGACCCAAGAAAAACCTAAGCCACATCTTGAATATGCTCCAAATGGACTTAGTCAAGGTTGAAATTGGTGCAACTTAAAATTGTTATAAACTGCAAAAACTTCTCCACGCACATATGCGAGATCCTATTCACTGTATTATACTAAATCCAAGGCATTACAATCTCCCCCGTATTATAAATTCCTAGTATGTAGGATGGTCATACTTACCTTCGAAAGGGGCTTCGGGGAGTTTTGGTTATGTGGGATAAAAGGGTGGTGGAGAACATTGATGAATTTGTGGGAGGTGGGGTGTTCTTTTAAAAATTCTAAAGATGGTTTTGTATGGGCCTTTGCTGGTGTTCATGGCCCTAATTTGGATTGCGAGTGGCGATTGCTTTGGGATGAGCTTGCAGGATTATGCACTTGGTGGGAGGTTCCATGGTGTATTGGTAGAGATTTTAATGTGAGAAGATTTCCCAACAAAAGTTCGGGGGAGGGGCGACAAAATCATGATATGCTGGAATTCTCGGATCTCATATTCGAGCAGGAACTCATGGACTTACCTCTCATGGGAGGTGAATATGCTTGGTCTAATAACCAAGCATGGTCAAGACTATACAGATTCCTCATATCTCCTTCATGGGAAATGCAATTTCCAGATTTATGTCAGAAAAGACTTCCTCGTTTATGCTCTAATCACTTTCCCATAATGATAGATTGTGGAGGAATTCCAAGGGGTAGAAGGCCGTTCAAATTTGAGAATATGTGGTTAAAAATGGAAGAATTTGTGGAATTGATTAGGCAATGGTGGAACTCATATCAATTACAGGACACTCCGAGTAAGGTATTGGCTGGAAAATTGAAAGTTTTGAAGATGAATTTGAAGACATGAAATGAACAGGTACTTGGTAATGTAGCATTACAGAAAAAGAATCTCCTCCAAGAATTACAAAGCTTGGAGGGTGTAGAAGATGAGAACGATCGCAAAGGTCAAGTAGTCTCAGAGTTAGAAAGGTTGATTCTAATGGAGGAGATTCATGGAGGTAAAAGTCAAGGACATTGAGGCTTAGGGAGGGGGACAAATGTACAAAGCTTTTTCATCGAGTTGCAAACTCACATAGGAGGTTTAATGCCATAGAGTCCATGACCATAGATGGTGGTTTATCTTTAGATCAAGCAGTAATAAAAGATCATGTTGCTGGACATGTCGAACAATTGTTGTCGGAACCTTATGCATGGAGACCTGCGCAGTAGATGGTCTAGCTTTTGAGGTCATTGATCAAAATAGTATGGCTTGGTTGGAGAGACCATTTGAAGAGGAAGAGGATGTTGGGCGGTGGTGAGAGAGGATGTTATGAAGGTTTTTCAGGAATTTTTCACTTTTAAAAATTTTGAGAAAAGTTTAAATGCTACTTTTATTGTATTTGTCCCTAAAAAAGTTGGTGCAATAGAGGTGCAAGATTTCAGGCCCATTAGTCTTGTGGGCAGCGTGTACAAGATACTCTCCAAAGTACCTCCCAAAGCTCTCTTCTTCTCTTGGACAGCAGCCCTGGGTAAAATTTTGACTACCGATAATATGTAAGCGCTAGGTAATTATCTCAGATTGGTGTTGTATGTGCAAGAAAACTGGCGAGACAGTGGATCATCTCTTGCTACATTGTGAGACAGCGAGTGCCATGTGGAGCAAAGTGTTCAGGCGAATAGGATTAAACTGGGTGATGCCTGCCACAGTGATTGAGTTATTGGCCAGTTGGGTGATGTCGGGTGGTGCTCCCCAAATCAAAGTTATGTGGAAGATGGTCTCTTCCTGCATTATGTGGTGAATATGGCAAGAGCAGAATGAGCGGACATTCAAAGACAAAGAGCGGATACTAGAGGAGCTTTGTGCTTTTTTTTTCTGCACCTTATTGCTTTGGGTCATAACTGTAGATTTTAAAGGCCTAAATGTACATGATTTTCTTTCTTCTATATCAACCTAGATAGGTCTTAACTCTTGTATAACTTCTAATGTACTTGGGCTATGCCTATCATTATTAATACTACCGTTCACTTATAAAAAGAAAGGGATGAGCAGAGTCATGGATAAGATTATTTCTAAGTCTCAAAATGCCTTTGTGAGAGGTAGACAAATATTGGATTCGGTTCTTATAGCTAATGAGTGTTTAGACAGCAGCTTAAGTTGGGAGTACCAGGTATTTTATGTAAACTGGATATAAAGAAAGCCTATGACCACGTCAACTGGAATTTTCTGTTCTATTTGTTGCGTTGATGTGGATTTGGGAAAAGATGGAAGGGGTGGATGAGGCATTGTGTGTCAACGGCTTGCTTCTCAGTTTTGATAAATGGTGATCCTATGGGTTTCTTTAATAGTTCGTGGGGGCTAAGACAAGGAGATCCAGTATCACCACTCTTATTTGTCCTTGTGATGGAGACTCTAAGTAAAATGGTGTCAACTGCCGTAGAGGGTGGTTTTTTTTCAGGATTTTCGGCAGGGGCTATCCAACATGGCTCTATCATTATTTCTCATCTCTTGTTTACAAATGATACATTGTTGTTTTGTGAAGATAATCTTTGAAGGCTATCTTACTTTGTTTTGAAGCGGTATCCGGGCAAAGATAAATCTTGCTAAAACAGAAATGGTTGCAGAGGGTGATGTAAGAAATATTAGGGTGTTGGCCAACATATTGGGATGTGTGGTCTCTTTGCTGCCGTTGAAGTACCTTAGTCTTCTAGTGGGAGCAACTTTTAAAGCTAAGACAATTTGGGAGTGTTAGAGAAATTAGAGCGTAGGCTGGCTGGGTGGAAAAGGTTGTACTTATCGAAAGGGGGGCGGACCACACTTATTAAAAGCACTCTATCCAACCTTCCCACCAATTTCTTGTCTTTATTTTCCCTCCCAGCACGCATTGTATCTAGGATTGAGAAACTCTAACGTGATTTCCTGTGGAGTGGACTAGGTGATGAGTTTAAATTTCATCTAGTTGGATGGGATAAAGTGCTCACTCCTATGAGAGATGGTTGTTTGGGGGTCCTCCGTAATGTGAGGGCCTTTAATAAGGCTTTAATAGGGAAATGGTTATGGCGTTATAATCACGAGAGAGAAGCCTTAGGGAAAGGGATGATTGATGCGAAGTATGGGAGTGCAAGGGGGCTGGTGTTCTAATGAGGGTAGGGGGCCATATGGTTTGGGGTTATGGAAGTATATAAGGAAAGGGTGAGGGGCTTTTTCTAGTAATACTAGGCTGTGTTTGGGGGATGGCAATAGAATCAGCTTTTGGCATGATGTGTGGGTGGAAGATACGGCTCTTAAGGTTGCTTATCCCAATATAGAATTGCACAAGAAAAAGAAGTTACGGTGGCTGACGTGAGGGCGATTAGTCATGATTCACTGGAGTGGAACATCAGCCTCACTAGGGAGGCACATGATTGGGAAGTGAGTGCTCTGGGGGATTTTTTTAACCTGCTATACAACACCACTTCTGTTGTGACAGCTGAAGACAAGATGGAATGGAGACCTTCTAGGAAAAGGAAATTCTCGGTATACTCTTTCTGTGACACACCTACGGTTCAACCTAGGCCCAATTTTCCTTGGAAGAACATATGGAGGAGTAAAGCACCTCCCAAGGCTGCGTCCTTTGTTTGGATAGTAGCTTTAGGGAAGATTCGAACCATTGATAATCTAAGAAGGCGTGGACTTATAATTACAAACTGGTGTTGTATGTGCAGAAATAGTGGTAAAACTGTGGATCATTTACTCTTACATTGTGATTTTGCACGGGACATATGGAATTATTTCTTCAGCAGAATGGGATTAGCATGGGTAATTCCGGGAAGGGTAGTTTAACTACTAGTTAGCTGGAGAGGGATCACTGGGACACCACCGATTGCAGCTGTGTGAAAGATGGCTCCTATTTGTATTCTTTGGTGTATTTGGAGCGAGAGAAATGATAAGACATTTTGAGGATCATGAACTTTCCTCGGAGGAGTTTAGGAGTTTTTTCTTGAAGACTTTGTTTATGTGGGCCATTGCTTTAGATTTAAATGGTCTCAGCTTCCATGATTTCTTGTAACAGTTTCTAGTTCTTAATTTGGTGTACTCACATATATACTTTTTTTTTTTTTTTTTTTTTTTTTTATATAAGTAAACAGAATTTATTAATTACTGAATAGGCAAAAGCCAATTACACAACTTTTATGCCCTAGCTAAGTAGGTGCATTAGAAGCAAGTAAATCATGAAAGTCCACAGCAATAGCCCCAAGTACAAAGAGTTCTATAAAACAAAACTTTTAGCTCTTCCGGCATACCTAGGCTATGCCTATCTCTATATAATCAAATGTCTTCTTACTTATAAAAAAAAAACAATCTCCCCCACTACATCCCTAATAAGGTCTGAGGCCAAATCCCTCTCTTCTAGATACCTAGCCTAGGAGAGAGATTAGTATGGTAGGCAACTTAGTTTGGTAATGAAGTCTATAGAGTCCTCCTCGAGCCCTTCTATTGTGGATACTTCTAGTTAGAATTTGCTCTAACACCATTTGCAACGACCTAACGCAAGCTTAAGTCACATCTGGGTTTATACTCTAAAAAGACTAATAAAAACTACAATTGGATCCCCTTTAACATGATTATAAATAGAAATAACTTACCCATTCGAGTAAGGTGGGATTTCATTCACCACCCTCTCATACTAAATTTGGGACATTATAATTTTTAATACCCGAATCCCACATTGGGAAAAGGAATATCTTACAAAGTTTTTTTTTTATCAGTAAATAAGAATTTTATTAAAAAAAGGCGAAGCCAAGTACATGGGACTACCATAGGGCTATAAATCGGTCCGGTCCAGTGATGGACCCATATTTTTCCCAAACTGAACCGGAACAAACATCCAGTGGGATTGGACTGGTCCAGTCCAGTCCGGTCGGTCCGTTAGGTCCAGCCTAATTATTTTATTATCTTAATAATATATTAAATTATTAAAAATATTTTTAAAATATATATATAGGGGTTCAGTCCAGTCCGGTCAGGTCCAAAATTTGTAGACCCCGGGACCAAACCGAATTTCATCAATACAATATTTTGGGACAGAGACCGACCAGTCCAAAATTTGGTTTGGTCCAATCAATTTTGCCACTCCAGACCGAATTCTTTACAGCCCTAGACTACATAGTATCTAAGTTATAAGGCAGCCATGGGTGCTAAGTACCACATACTAGGTGAAAATGAGCTTTTTTATATAGCTTTTCTAGACCACATAACATTGTCAACAATATAGCTACTTTAAATTCACAGGAAACCGCGTAGTACTGGTTCCATACTATCACGATAAGTAGCTCTTTCTAGGCACCATGCAAAAAGGTGGATTGTTATGAGATTGGTCAAATATAAAATAAAACGAGTTTTATAAGTGGATTTTAAGGAAGTTTTAAATTGACTAGTCTTTTTAGGATTATGGTGGATACAAGGCCTAGTCCTTTTCCTGGATTGTTACATGACCAATGTTTTGTCATTTAGTAGGCAATCATTTAAACTTCCATAAACTGGTAATTTTATCTTCCCATCGCCACCAAAAAAGAAAAAACTCCTGAAGTTTGTTTTGAACTTATCTTGCCATATTAGTCAATAACTGTCAATGGATTAATGTTCTGTTTACTTTGCTAAGGAAACAAGTATAAAGAAAACAAGAATGCTACTCTAGCATAAAGGGACCAAACAACTTTGCATACAAGCTATTGGAAATTGAAGCAAGAGCACTAATGTGAGCCTACTTTAGATAACATGATCATTTCACATGATGACTAATGAATTTATAGTTTCTATGGATTGATCGTAACAAACACATCAATAAAATTCATTGTTAACCAAGGAAAAAAGCAGGATCTATTCTGTCGTCTAAAAAGCTTTAAGGTTTGAAATGCTGAAAATAGCCAAACACCAGCTGGGGAACCATCAGACTCACCTCAGCACATTTTTTTGGAAGCACCAAACGCCCAATCCGCCCAGCATCACTGGCACTTAACATTTTCTCAAACAAAGGAGTGATTACAGAATTTGAACTTAAGCATGGTTAAGGCTTACATGATGCTTGATTACAAGTACAAAAAATAGGCAGGTCGGGCATCAAAAACCATATAAGGCAAAGCCAAGCCGATCTTCAGAAATCAGAATAAATTCATTATTTGCAACTTTAGTCAATCAGAAAATATAAGAATCTTAGTCCACCTTCAAAACTGTAAATAACAATAATATATGATTTAGTCCAAGGATACTCTCCAGTTATTTGTTGAAGCTCTTGATTGGTAAACCGGGGCCAGTACCGTGAAAGTAAGTGATTTCTTCCTCGTGCATCTATTCGAGGCTTTCCATTTCGAACCTGAGCTTCACCAGACAAGTCAACTCCACTCTGTAAATTACCATGAAACTGCTTTGGCAGAGATGTAGGAGTTGTTCCCAAATGAGTTCCACAAATCCCAGTTTGACCATTTGTTTCATTTGGAGACGAATGAGGTAAAGTCACACCAAATTTTGGGGTAGATGGCTCCTCCTTTAAGGTGGAAGACTGTTGAGATAAACCTGAACTATGGTTTTCCTCACACTTAATGCCTGAAATAAAATGTTCAAATCATCACATTGATTTAGTAGCAACTAGTTATTTCTACAGGACAATCACCAGCACATAAGCAGGACCATCACAAATCATCAGTTTTGCTTACTTATTTCTACCTTGTTATTTTAAAGATCATCATATGCAAATAAAGTGAGTACCTGCATTCCCATTTTCAAGCATTTCCCGGGCACCAAGCTTCAGGCTTCCATTCATCAATCTTTCAGAAAAGTAATCAATTTTCTTTTTTTCCAGGGGAGAGCTCGATAATCTTTCACTGGAATTAAGTTTGTTTATGCCACTTGATATGTCAACCTCAAAGGGAATCCTTGACTGTAACTCTGGTGGAGGAGTTATAATTGAATTGAACAAACTGGGTGCTTGCCGCCATGGTACAGGACCTGATCCAGCTAATTGACTCCAATTTTTGACAGATAGGTCTTTAAGTCTCTCAGGTAAAAGAGAATTAAAACACAAAGATGCTGGCCATGTTGGATTTGACGTCTGCAATATATTATGGAACACATAGTTATAACCAAATCAATAGTACATCATTGCAACTTGCACCTGTTGCATATCAGTTCGAATGTAAGTATTTTTTTTGGGGACCATATCCAGAAACCGACGCACTCAATATAAGTTTGAACTGCACAGAAATACAGCATTATAGCATGGTTTTATGTTGCTGCAGTAATCAAAGAAAAAGAGAATACTTAAATGCTTTCGCATCATATATCTATGAACAGGTGTTTCCAAAGATGAAAATATATGAGTAAAAAATGACTGTCGATAAGGAAGGGTAAAGGAGAAAGGGAGGAAAAATTCTGAAGCATAACATTAGAGGCAAAATAGTATCTTGGTAATAACTTTGCCCAGTATCAGGAGATATGTTGTATTACAGTAGACAAAGAGATCGATATATTAAACATAGGTCAAGCAAGAGGGAGAGGGGAATTGATGGACAACGAAAACATGGATCACCAGAATCGTGATAGGACAGGTTTCATTTTCAATTAAAGATTGCCCTATTGTATATCAATGCAGCAGTCAAATTTTTTTGCTAATTCTTGTCAATCAGAATCCCTCAGTCTAGAATTGACAGATTTATTATATCTCCTGATTGGGAAGCTTAGCTTCCTGATGTGTCCTCCCATAAAGGCTGTCAAGAATTTGCTCCATCATTTCCCTATCCCTCGAGTGTGGAGAACTGGAGCCCTTCAAGGAGGTAGAAAATGTTTATTGAAATTATGCTGCTAAAGTCAATGGGTTTTGTGGAAAGGGTGTAACAGCTGTGGACTTCACCACTTTCAAGGTTCCCTGAGTTATATTCCGGTGCACAAACTAAAAAGTTTGAAAGCTGATTAGAAGTCAGGAAAAAGGTGTTTGGTAATGTAGAGAAAGAAAAAACTTACTTTGATGAGTAACAAGGACTTGAGATTATTGAGAGAGCTTTATGTGAGAAAGGCTAAGGCTATTAGTGATTTAAAGAGGACAACTCTTACTGAGGACATGAGTTGGCAGCAAAATCAAAGGCATTGTATTCAAGACAGAGTGATTAAGTGCACAAAGTTTTCCGCTATGTGGCCAACTCAAATCGAAGCAATAACTCCATTGATGCCTTGCTTGTTAATAGTACTATTTCTTATAACCACTCCGAACAGTATGCCTTTCTTCTGATTCCATAGGACAGGTTGAGCTCCTTACCTTGCTTTTTCTAGCCTCTCCTTCTTGTTCGCTTACCTAGCTCTTGTCTTGTTGACTCTTAATCTTTTCTAGGGTTTAGTGTTAAAATGGTAGATTTTTAAATTGCCAATGAATTGGATCCACCCCAACTTGATCAATAATTGGATTCTTAGCAAGAAAGAACGGTTCTGCAACATGGGCACCCACTATGATATGATTCTCGATCAATTAGACCGAATTTTGAAAAGTCACTTACTATTCATTAAATGTTTTGAACCATCAATTCTTCTTGCCCCAATTTCACTATCTCCTTCAGTCCCTTCTTCGAAACCCTTATAAGTAGAGAGAAAATTCTCTTCATCTTTCAGTTCTTTCATTGGAAACAAAATTAATCGATGAACCAGGGATCAAAATCCATTCGATGAAGTGGAACCTAACAGTAAGGGCAAAGGTACAACCACACTTATAAAAAAAAGGGGCAAAGGTACAACCACCTTAGTTTCACATATCCTGCTAAAATAAATCCCAATCCTGCTTTGCCCTTTACAACATAGGCACCCATCAAGCATCCCTACTTGTTCCAACAAGTGATCAAGACTTCTACCTCTTCCTAGAGTGTTTGAGGAAAGTGAGATTTTCCAAGTGGTGAAAATTTTGAACCCTCATAAGGCTCCATCCCTGACAGTTATTCTATGGCATCTTTCCAAGCTTCTTGGGAAAATCAAAAGAAGATATCATGAATGTTTCCATGAATCTCATGCAAAAGGTTCAGTTTGAAAAAAAGTCCTGTGAAACTTTTATTGCCCTATCCCGCAGAAATCAGGGGTTATTAATATCAAGGACTTTTGACATATCAGTCTTGTGAGCGAAGTTTACAAAATCAATGCCAATCTCAAAATGAATTAATGAGGTAAAGGTAGACTCTAAATTCAATTCTCATTGCTAATGAATGCCTGGATAGTAGAATTAGATCTGGAGAACCGGGTGTCATGCAAATTGGATATAGAAAATAGTTATGATCATGTTAATTAAGGCTTCTTGTTGTACATATTGAGGAGGTGAGACATCAGGGAGAAATATTATGATTAGAAAACTCACTGTATTTCTCCATATTGGTAAAGGACACTCCCACTAGATTCTCTATAATTGTCTCCTCTGATATTTGTCGATGCTATAGTGGAGATAGGTAACATAATCCCTACTACAATCAATGGGGTTATTTTCTCTAGTCTTTCTATGGAATAGAAGAATGGTAATAGACTTAACATCTCTCATCTTTTGCTTATGGAAGATATTAATTGTCGCTGGGCAAAATCTAGTCGAAGGCTTGGCCCGGATTCTTGGATGCAAGGTTTCTACTTTGCCCATACATATCTAAGTCTTCCACTGTGAGGTTCTTCTAAATCTAAGGCAGTGCTGTTTACCAATCGAAAGAAAATCTAAGGCAATGTTGTTAAAAGCACTAGGCTCACTTAAGCACAAACGTCATCTAGAGCCTAGGAGCAAAGTGCTTGTAAAGCGCATATTTTTAAAATTAATTTACAATAACAAAAAACCCACAAAATACACTAAAAAGGTTTGAAAAGCAAGATGGTATTATATTTAGCCTATTAACCCAAGTTATTATAGTAATGCAACATGAAAATCAAGAAATCAACTATTTACATAGATTTAGGAAATTTTGGTACAACACCCTTGTGCTATGGGGTACTTGGGTTTAAGATCCCGTAAAGATTTTTGAGAATTAACCACATGTATGACTTATGAATTAATTAGAAAGGGGGCCCTTGTTAAATCAAAACCACATGGCAGCTTCACAGATTGCCACACGTCAACTTCAATTTTTTAAAATAATTATTTTTAAATAATAATAATAAATAAATTTTTTACAATAAAACTTCTTTTATTTAAATCTCTCAAACTTAGAAAAAAAAAAAACTTGACTGGCCACCATGGTGTGGCCCCACCCACGTGGAGGACAAGCTTTACTTAAACATACATTTTATATAATTCTCTTGTGCTTTACTAGATATACAAATAGTGTTAATAGCTACTCTTTTTTTTTTTTTTTTTAAATATACAAGCTTGAATCAAAATATACCAAAAGGGTCATGACCAAAAAAGCTCAAGAATTGTAGGGTAGTGACTTCTATGCTAACATAAGCAATCAAATATCATTCCACCAAGAGAGCCAATTTGGACTATTATAGCATATACATCACATATGGCATTATGTGGAGCTATGGGATGTAAATGGTCTTCAATATCATCTAAATACTCAAGAATATTTGTTCGCATCATTTTATGGGTCTTGAAATGATATTTTTTAATTGTTTTTAAAAAAAGAATTATAAAAGCACGTTTGTTTGCGCTTTAAGCTCACACAAAAAGCATGCTTTTCTAAGCATGATTTGTGCCTAAGTGTGCTTTTAACAACACTGATCAAAGGTCATGTTTGGTTACCAGATATTTTCAAATTTTTTTGCAAAAATTCTCAACTTCAATCCAAACATCATTAAGTCTAAAAAAAGTCTCCAAAAAAACTTTTCATCCAATCATTTGCTTAGGTTTCAATAAAATAAAATAAAAATAAATAAATAAATAAAGCACAGAAACCAAAACAACTTTTACTGAAACAACAAGAAACAACCTAAAAAAATATATTAGAACAACTTTTCAAATCTACCTAGCCACTTCCACAAACCAAAAAATATAAAATGTATCTCAAAAAAAAATTATTCATATTTTCCAATATACTTTCACAAAACCCAATAAAAACACATCTCAAAACTTTTATAAAACAAATGTTCTCAAAATTTTCCTTACCTAACTTACCCAAACATACTCTAAATTATGGCATTATTAGCAGGTTTGCCGACATTTGATTAATTGGAAACAGTCGGTTTACGGGTAGAAAGATATTTAATTAAGAGCACCTTGTCAAATCTCCCTGCTTACCATATGTCTCTTTTCCCTCTTTTTGCTGGTGTTGCTAAATGGTTAGAGAAGTTACAGCAGAGTTCTTTGTGGGGTACTGGTAAAGGGTTCAAATTTCACCTAATAAACTACCCCAAGGTTAGATAGTATGCAAATTAAATTCTGTTCAATCAAGCTATTTTGGGGAAGTGGTTAGGAGGCTATGATCATTAGTGAGAGTATGTGAAAGTTAATAGTGGATACTAAATATAATGATTTGTGGGGTGGATACTTCTCTAATGATGGTTGTAGATAGTCTGGGGTTGGTCCCTAGAAAAATATTCGGAGGGGTTGGGGGAGGTTTCCAGATTTATTATATTTGAAGTGTGTGACAGTTCAAAGGTAATATTTTGGCATGATGTGTAGTGTGGGAATCAAAGTCTTGTGGGTTTCCTGAGTTATTCAGTATTGCTCGTGTACATATACATATACAGCTACAGATGAGTATCAAAGTCTTGGTTGTGCCTTTTTGAATTTTTATAAAATGTGGACGACTTAGAAAAATGTACGCAAGTTGATCTATCTATGTTTACCAAGCTCGACATTTATAAGTAGTACAAGAACCTTAAATCAATATCACTATCTCCTAAGATGAGGCAATTTTTTCCCCAATTATGCAAGCAGTAAAATGAATGTTAGTTTATAGAATGGACATAGAAATTATAAACTTCATGCTCACACTAATAAATTTCATGCATGAAGCTCAATCATGCATGTAAGCAAACACACATAGCTAAGTTTCTTTAAGCAATATTAGGGAGTCCTATGCTTTTACTTCTCTAGGCTTTCCACTGAGCTGACTAATCAGGCTTATAATTTTTTGTGACTTGATAGTCATAATAATGATATATCAGCAAAAACACCAAGACAACAATTTGGGCAGTATAAAAAATGTGGCACTACAAACAGCTAATGAAAAAAAGAAAAGAATCATAAAGGAAGAAAAATATATCTGTACCCAAAGGACACTTTTCCTTGCACACTTCATGCATTCAATCCCTCCCCGATCCAACAATGTAAATGTGTGAATCGAGACAATACATCCACAATGAACTTGCTGCAAAGGAAGACTAATTATTAGAACATTTCTACAAGAAACTTCAGAATTTTTGTTTCAAGAATGCAAGATACCAATGTGATATCTACCACACCACTAACGAATAATAATAAAACAGGAAAAATTGCCAGCTCACCTTACCACAAGTCTCACAACACCTCCAACCAGTAGCAGTCAAGTGGAAAGTCTCACAGAATCTTCCTTCCTCATAAGCAGAACTAGTGTCACATAGAACTAGTGTCAAATTTCCATATAACTAAATAAGCAACATATGAAATATTAGGTAGGTTTAGAGTTTCTTACAAATAAAATTAATCTTGATTCTCCATTCAGAAAACTAACAACCATCATCCAAACTGGCTACCTTATATAATAAAACACTTAATCACCCTCACAGTCAATAAGCTAGTTTAATACTCATTCACACATACAGAGGCTTTCCCTTTTTCTGATCTAATTATCCTAATAGCTAATCTTTTCCAAAAACAGACAGCATATAAACGGAAACCCATTCAACCACTGTTATCCACCCCTAAGAAATACATATGCAGACACAAAAGCAGAGCTATAAGTTAATAAGAAACATAAAAGTACAAAAGAATTGGCATGTCTCATTCTGGCAGAATCATGCATCTGATGTAGCAACTATCTAAAAAAGCTTAACAAAATCCAGGGACAATCTCTGCCGTGGAAGAAACATAACAAAGTAGCTACCCAAGAAATTGTGTTGCGCTGTCATAGAAGAATGAATAAAAAGTAGTCAAATGCTCCATGGCTGCAAAATGGAAGGTTTTGATACATCATATCCACATCGAAAGCTTACCCTCTTCACACATTACCGCTGAATGCTACAGCCACCATCTGGGTGGTAAACACATGATGTACTCTTCCTAGTGCACCAAAATTAGACCAAATGTAAAGAAACTAGGAGTTATTGTGTCATTTTAATCCTTATCCTTTTTTCTCCCCCAACACTTGATGGCAAAAACAAAAAAGATTATGATAAGCAAAGTCTATAATTGGATTTCAAGATTAAAAAGAAGGAAGTATGATTGGAGATTAGATTGGTTTGACATTCCTTCAAAGTCAACATACAAAAAGAAACAGATTCACTTAACCTCCTCCGAGGATTAAGACTGGGAACTTCAACAACTTTGAAAATATTTATATTGATCTTGCAGATACATCTCAGAATGCAGGATCCTCCAAAAGAACAAAAACAGAGTGAAAACCACATGACAAACTCATTAGCAGAATGACAATGGTTAGGGCAAAGAATGATCATCTGAGAATTCGACCAATAAGAGGTGCACCGATTGAGTATACCTAGCTTCTGCTCATCAAGTACTGAACAATTTAATAATATTTCAGACAGGTTCATAAAACAAAAACAAGATGCTACTTTTTGAGGGAGCTTCAGAACTTACCCAAACCGTCAAGCAACAGAAGAAAAACACTTGCATTTAATAATCTCTAAAAACCCCACTTAGAATTATGCAATTGCAATCAAAGCAGCATGCACCTATTAATTGCAATTTAACAAAAACGGAAATACACAGTAAAGGCTTCAAATGTTATTTTTATTTTTATTTTTATGAAAAAAGTAATACACGTGCAGTCACATACAGAGGTTCTTCTCGGAAATAAGTCGTACACAATAATTATTTACCAAATTGATATCACATCAAAAAGTCCAAAGAATTAAAATCCCGTTTAAATTTCCAAGAATCATTCATTCAAGGAACTATTCCCCGTTAAAAAATACATAGTCTACGTAAGAAGTGTTATGCCGAAAACAAATTTCCCTATTCTTAGAGTCTCTTTTTAGGTAGAGAACCATTGTAAATTCAAAAGTAGATTATTAGCTTCCTCAATCAAACTTCACGCCAGACATCACATAAAGCCAAACCCAATTTCCCAATATGCCTTCTAGCAAGCCAAATCTCCAGCTCCACACTAGTGGACAAAACCAAAACCAAAACCACAACCACATCCAGCTTTAGCAAAAGAAAAAAAATCCCCAAAACAGCCATACAAGAACCCAACCCGCGCACCAAACTCGAAGCTCAAACCAATCCACCACACTCCAAAGCCTCAAATTTACAGCATGCTAAACTTCAGACTCCAAAAAAATGAGGGGAGAGAGAGAGAGAGAGAGAGAGAGAGAGAGAGAGGGCAGCGAATACAAATGTATCAGTCAACAACAGTAAACAGGGAAAAGAAACAAAGTTCACTTACGCGCATCGATCGCAGAGCTCCGCGTACTCTCCAGTTCGGAGCCTCCAGCCCTTTCTCGGTTGCTCCGATTTCAATTCCTTGCAGTCCGAGTTGTAGCACACCTGGGACGACGACGAAGACGAAGCAGACGACATCGAATACTAGGACACAGAGAGAGAGAGAGAGAGAGAGAGCACAACAAAGAATGCAACAACATAAACCCTAGAAAGTCAAAGCCCCATGGAACAGATCAATGAGAAAGTGCAAAAATTGAAATGTTTATAGTCGTGGCCTGAAAGCGCAGTAAGAGAGAGAGAATTGGGGAGGGTTTTAGAGAGATACAAAAAATATTGAGAGGAGCGAGGGAGGGAGGGAGAGAGAAAGAGAGAGAGTTCTTAATGCGATGCTCTATATCTATATGTAAGTTCAACTGTAGATCAGGCTTTGAAAACGGCTTTTCCCTTCTTTTTTTGGTTTCCTTCATTTATATTTTTACGACGCGAAAACTTGGTGTGGTCGTTCCCTATTTTTATGAATTTTATACTAACTTCCAATATATGTGAAAGACCCCGTAATTAATAATGTAAAATTAAAATTATTTTTTAATAAAATAAGATTGTTATTAGAGAATTGTACGTAAATAATGTATATGCAGTCGTTTTTTCTATTATTTAATTTGTTAGTTAATATTTTTTCATTAGGGTGGGAATACTCTGCCGTCTTGCTCTTATCGCTGGGGGTACCGTTCAGTGATTTTTTTTCATATTTTTTTAATATATTTAAAGATTTAAAAAAAATACATCAATACATTTAAAATCACTATCTTAATTACTAAATTAAAAAAAAATTAACCAAACAGTTAAATAGAGTGGACAAATATAAGTGTTAATTTTTGTCTTATAAATATCTTATAAAAATAAATTTATAAATTGATATAATTTTATATGATGTATTTTTATAAAATTTATTAAAATAATAATGTGCACGCCTCTGATCGTGTGAA
>QEOT01006320.1:0-33313 GCA_003123785.1 Pterocarya stenoptera | reverse complement strand
AAGTTTATATATATATATATATTCAAAGTGCAAAGTGGATTTGCTTCCTTGACATGCAGTACTAGTCATGAATCAGGTATATATATATAAATTATATATATATATGCCTATGCATGCATGGTTGCGCGCGGTGGGAATTATAGACATCTAGGTCTATATATTTACGCATGCAGTTTTTAAGTTGGCTTTTCGTGAGCTTACAAGAAAGCTTTTGGGGTGGTCCTGAAACAATCATGTGGTTTAGAGGAGAAAATTAAAAACAAGGGGCTGGTTGCTCATAAAGAAGGACTAATTAATCTTAGTCATATATATTTAATTAATGATTAATTATATATTAATTAATACAGTCCAATATATATTTAGCCCCTAAGTTCACGGGCATGATACGTACGTAACTCGTTAATTACATGAATAATTTATCACTGCCGCGTGATGCTTGCGTGTCTACTTTTGACATTTGGGGTGGATATTTTACTATATATTATTATTATTGTCATTATAAGATTATTAATGTTGTGCATGTGAGTTTCTCGTACGTGATCAATGGGCCGGTAGTACTGCGAGTACTTGATGAGAAATTGAACCAAAAAGATAAAATTATGAACATTAATTAATTCTAAATAGAATATATAAGACGGCATAATTAATTAATAGATCATGGGGTGGTTTGTCCCTCTCCTCTTTTGGATGATGGGGATAGGATACCATTTCCTCCTTCGGAAGTGTGGATGGTTTTTTCTGTATTTTACAAGAGTAATACTCTCTGAAAAACTAGTTTTGTTAGGAGAGAGTTTTTAGAAGTTAAGATAATATCTGTCACAAAAAAATTTATGTGTGGGAAAGCTTCTAACAGATGAGTATGTAGTTTGGCTTGTTATATGAGTTTATTTCTGTATTAACTAGTCACAGTTGTAACTTCGATTTCATGAATGAAATGAAGTCTATTTTTTATCAAATATATATATATATATCTCCTCTAAAATATTTGGTAACTTCCCTACGATCTTATCTTTATTATAATATAAAATGCTCATGAGAAGAGGACAAGTTTTTCAGCCCGAGGCCGGAGTAGTGTGTTTGACGCATGCAAGGTGTGGATATATTAATATACGTGTGTGTGTATGTGACGTACGTTCATGGCCGCCTAGCTCTAAGTTTGAAATATGGGTACGTAGCTTGACGTGATCCGCATATGCATACAAGTCGTACGTGAATTATCAAGTCATGGAAAACTCTGGATCGTGCGAATTAGCTAGCTAGGGAAAGAGGATCAAAGACGAAAAATGACAAAACATGCATGCATGCATGGACATGATAAGATCATATATAACTTTGTCTCTATGACTATGAGAGGTTTTCTCATTATAATTACTTTAATTTATAATTGAATAAATTGAATCGTACGTATAAGGTACGTGAAGCTGAGCATTGATTGAATCTCGGCCGCATCTGACAATGTGGGTTTCCTAGATCTTTCGTTCTTAGGAGATCATTATAAATAGAGCTAGCTCAAGAGTTTAATTACCTAGCTAGAATTAATATAGTAAATGGGAGAAAATTTGTTTAATTTATTGTCTATATTTTAAGATTTTAATGAGAGATCATGAGAGAAATAGACTTTACAATTTACAATATTTATTATTCATGTCCATATATACTCGTTGAATAAATACTATACAACCCAATAATTTATATATCTATATCTATATATATTTATATATATATATTTATATTTATCTTGATGGAGAGAAGCTGAGTGATAGGCATGCAGCCACATATTGCCACCTAGCTACCTAGCTCTGAAAAAAACCCTCTTACTTGAAAGTTATCATGTTAGAGAAAATATTAATTGGTAGAAGGTATCCGTTCACAAAATTTTGTTATTGTTATATAAATAAAGTGATTAATTTGATTTTCATAATAATCAAAATACTTAGGCCTCATCTTATCTCTATATAATTTTAGAGTGCTATTAGGGTGCCGCCNCAAAAAAATCCTCTTACTTGAAAGTTATCATGTTAGAGAAAATATTAATTGGTAGAAGGTATCCGTTCACAAAAATTTGTTATTGTTATATAAATAAAGTGATTAATTTGATTTTTATAATAATCAAAATACTTAGGCCTCATCTTATCTCTATATAATTTTAGAGTGCTATTAGGGTGCCGCCCAATGAGAAATTCTCCTCAACCTCCGGTTTTCCTATCACACACCACACTCTTGCTACTCATAAACCCGGTTCATCGCCACGTCACGGTCTGCCCTGTCTCCTCACTCCTCAATCCTCACTCACCCAAACGAGTACCTCCCCACTACATCACAAACTCTCTCTCTCTCGCCCCTCCATTTCTCCGGAAGTTTCCACTGCTCCACAAACCAGACACTGCCCAAGCCCCCCTCTTGGTTGGTCTCACTGTCATGAATCACCATTTACGTCCCATGCAAGCCGAGTAAAAGTAGCTCTTTCCATCTACAAATCACTAGGAACCACCCAAGCCTCAACGTCCGAAAAAAAAAAAAAAAAAACAACAGCCAGCCTCTACCATGAACAGAGGCCTAACCCAAGACGCAACCTTGTGTCACAGTAGCATCACTGCACCAGAGCGCCACCGCACCGTAGATTCACATCGTTGGAGACCACGACTCTGACTCACGGGAGAGGACCACACTAGGCACAGCCTTCGCGGACAGCCCAGTTTCACTTCTGCTCTTGCCACCGCCGAACTTACCATGCATGGCTATCCCTCCCAAGCCACCCAACCCTTTCCGTCGTCACAACCATGCAGCGAGAACCACCACCAGAACTCCGTCATGCACAACCCAATCCAGCCTCTGTTTTCTTACACCTGAAACAGAGCACTCCAAAGCCTTCCACAACCCTCCCCAAACGGACATCTCAGCCACCAAGCATGGCACGGTGACGTCCAGCGACGTTGACAGATCCTCCACGCCATCATCACCTTCATAGAAAGTACTACCGGGAGCTACACGCCATTCCAACTCCGCCGCTTTGCTCTCGGTAAGCCACGAAGGCAACTCGACCAATCTCGACTCCCAAAGTCACGACGACGGACTGAGCTCGACCCCGAGAGAAGCTTCACTGTTATGGAAATTTTTTCTGGGCTTCTTCGATGTTGGGTAATATTTTCTGCCACTGTTGGGTAATTTTTTCTAGGTAATTGGCTTGGAATAGCAAGTGAATAGCAAGTGTTTGTAAAAAAGACTCAAAGACAATATTGGCTTGGAATATTGAACGAGGCTATTTTTCTCACCCATTTTTGAGATCTCTCTCTCTATTTTTCTCTCCGTTACAGAACGAGGCTACCTCTTCTATTTCGCGTCACCAACTCGCCGATGATGATGTTGGAAGCACAACCAATTGGGCCGAGGGGCGAAGCCGTGGAGAATGACGACGAGTTGGGAGGGGAGGGGGGGAGAGAAGCGGAGAGGGGGGAGAAGCTTCCCCGCACGTTTTCTTTCTTTCTTTCTTTCTTTTAAAAAAGAAAGAAGAGCCACGTAGGCTAGAGTGCGTTGGTTGCGTGAATAGTGGGTGGCTGTGTAGCATGGCTCGCCGCCCAATAGTGACTACTGGGCGTGCCCCTAGGCAAAATTCCCTTTATTAATTTTTTTAATTTTTCTTATTCATATTTTTTTAATCTTTTTAAACATTTTCAAAAAAATATTAAAAAAATAACAATACACTAATAGTCACTTCCTTAAATAGTAAGTAAAACAAACAAATATAAAAAAAAAAAAAAAAACAAAACAAAACAAAAATTAAATATATAAGCGGTCAAAATGAGGTGACAAAATGGGGTGGCATATTAGCATTAATATTGATCATTATATTATAAATAAAAACCTATGTTTTATATTCAATCATTATTCAAAATAGAAAAGAGGCTTCTCCTTCTGATCTCTCCTTCATCTAAACTTTTGTTATATTTTATACCTACACTAATTTCTAATTAATCACAGTTGATATATACTAGTAAATATGCAATCCTGAGAATCCCTCTGATCATTCTTCTCCCAAAATCTTCTCCATCTTAATTTCTGTTATATTAATTTATATTTATTTCACAAAGTTCAATCTCATTCTTCTCCTTGATCTACCGGTAGGTTGAGACAACTAGCTAACGTACATAACGGGGATTATATTATTGAAAAAGTTTGTTGGAAGCAGATTAGAATATATACGATGTGCTTGAATTATATTAAATATTGATAGAGGTTTCCGTTGGCAAAGTGATCTTGTTTATAATATACAAAACTTCATGTTAAACTCATGCATGTTCATAAAAATATGGGAGACAAGAACAAAAACAAAGTTTGACCTCACAAATATATATATCTTTCCCACGATCAGGTTTTCAAAAGTATTTAAAATTACCTAAAGCATGCTGCAAACATGCATTCAGACGTTATGTTCTTAGCCGGAGTCCTGTGCATGCTTCATGCTAATTACCCACCAAAACAAAAGACTACTTCACACGCACATATATAAATATATATATATATATATTTATATACTTCGACTTTGGCTCTTAATTCAAACATATAGANTAAAAATATATATACTAATTAGTTAATACGTAGTTGTGTTGAGTTATGACTATATTCTTTTTCTTTGTTTTTTTTTTTTAAATATATATATTCATGTATACCTGGTCTTGTGTCACAAATGCAAAACTAAAAAAGATCACTGCAAGAAAAATGCCATTTTCTAGCACCAAATTTAGAGCCCATTTGGATAAAGAGGCACCTTATCCCATCTCATCTAATTTTAACTAATAATCTCATTACTATTTACAAACCATGTCAACTCATCTCATCTAATCTCACTATCCAAACGGGCCTTAGTCGAAATAAGTGACCAAAATCGCCACAATTAATTTTCTCGTCAGTTTCTGCTTTGACGCACATTGGATGCCAAAGTTGCTTTACAAATACTTTTATCAGCGATTTGAAATAATTGTCGTAAAAACAAATTATTTCTGACTCTCATTAACTGCAGCAAATAGCCAATTTAAGCACCATGAAAAACCCACTTGGCTAACCACTCATGTTGGGAAAGACATATACAGGCAAATATAATTAAAAACGCCACAAAAAGTCTACGTCTTTTACTGACAATATATGCAATTGCTGTTTTATCCATTTTTTGGGTCGAATTGATGTCGTCGCAATTTGCATGTCTGCTGTTGCAAAAAGTTTCTCAATGATTTTTTATTCTGCTGCAAATAATAATACAACGTTCTACAACCAAATTTGTCCGCCGCAAATGTCATAAAAAAAGGTCGCAACTAATCATCTCTTTTATCGACAATGTATTTAATCGCCATTTTATCTAATCTTTTGGGTCGAATTGATGTCATCACAATTTCTTGACTTTTGTTGCTAAAACTTTTTTTTTAACGATTTTTTATTCCGCTGCAAATAAGATTTTAACATCATCTGACCAAATATTGGGACTGACAGTAGCAACAACTGAAAAAAGCACCGAGATCTGTTGAAATTGACAGAAATAAGTTTTTGTGGCGATATTGTATTGTCTCAAATATGTATCAACTCTTTTATATGTGTGTTTTTCCAACGATTTTCAAGTCAAATATAGAAATATATAGTTAATTAAGTCCCTCTTCTCATTTCCCATCAGATTAATCCATTCTTTCAAAATTCTTAAATTTTTCCAAAAACAACCTATTCACATGAACATGTTTCATTCCCAAAGTTTCTACCCATTCCCATAAATTGACCACAATTACATTCCCTCTAATAGACTGAAATTAAGAATGAAAACACAAATGAAAAACCAAATCCACCAAGATAGAAAGATTTAGGATCCACATGAAAATGTACATGTGCCATGATATTGCTAAACTACCCATTCATTCAGCCAAGTGTCAAACAATATGCAGTTGATACATTATATTTAGTTATACGTGATGGGCATCTAGCCACCGTATTAGAAGCTACCCCATTAGTTATACATATACTAACATATACACATGATATACTGTGCATATCTAAAGGGAAGTGTCAAGGCACATAAAATATCTCTTACACATTATAGCCTAATCGAAATAATTACTTCACACATATAGGGTAAACTTTAATCAAATTATGGGCAGCAATAATAATGTGCTTTCTGGCAAAAAACGTGAATTATCTTCAACATCACTACGACCAAGATGAACTATTTATCTAATAGCATCAATCTCAGTCCCTATATTTTAGCCCAACAACTCTTGTTTTTGACATGCTACTTTTCAATCCGCTATGAAAGAGTGCCATTTTTGTACACCTACTGCCTTTGCAAGACATCAAACAAGAGGAAGCGTCATTTTTGTACACTTAAAGCTCCATGCATCAATATAAAGCAACCAACAAGAAAAAATAATTAACTATGCAAATAGATGCTAACAATCAAGCTACAATTTAATGTATATAAGTAACTAACAAAAATTATGTTAATGCAAAATACTCCTATCTACACACACCCACAGGCATTTGGGGAAATAACCCATAACTTCCTGCCCATAAAAGGAGATAGTCCAAGTATTTATAAGGTAGAAACCATCACAATCAATATTATCATTCCAGGACAATTTCAGCAACCTAAATGTGCACCTACTCACACTCATGGTGAGTACATTAGTCCAACACAGTATTTTTTACATCCAATATATTTTGTTGATAACACCATTGATCTATTAAAGTGGAAAAAGGAAAATTTATAGAAAAACAAGGCAAACAAATGATTTTGCTTCCCCAATTGCTTTTTTCTAGTATCCTTGTTTGGGTACCAAGAGTACCTCAACTACTCTCAAACACTCTCACTACTATTCTTTACTTTATTATTACTTTTCACCTGCTTTTTCTATTATTTATTACTTTTCACCTACTTTTTACTACTATTCAATATTCTCTTATTACTTTTTCACTACTATTCACAAACATTCTCAAATATTTTCACTCTCCAAACCAAGAACCATGCATGAAAAAGCCAGCTTCCCATCAAGTACACAGATCTGCGTGAACTTCCTAATACAACTATAATGAACATAAAATCCCCAAGCTTGAAGAGAAGGTAACTTAAACAACCAAAAATCCAATCCAATAGACAATCATGTTTTGCACATTACCAACATAAGACTATCACCTTCTCTCCACAGCTTGACGGCATCTATCAATTGTTTTTTATTTTAACACCCATGTCACCAGTTATCCAAGCAATGATCTGAGAGTAAGAACAAGTGAGTTTAGCTCTACCTATAAGTAAACAATTTAGTCAAGGTGCATGCCAATACATGGTATTCAGTGTCGAAAATAGTTGCAAGGGTATTCAGTGTAGAAAATAGTTGCAAGGTACTTACGTTATATTCTACCAATACTTGATAATTTTATAACCAAAGTTGCCCCTATCATGTTCCCAAAGATGAGCTACATACTCCATATAATAATAATAAAAAAATAACCATGATCATCAAAGTGAATGCAAAAGTAGTGCATCCCATACCTAGTTGCCTCCCACAAAATAAAAAATATCAGGTTAAACTTTAAGTTTTAAGCAGCTCCCTAAGTCTCATAAGGAGACTCAGGTTGGGACTGCCTTTCCGAGATATAGATCTTCAACAACTTGTCAATCTCAAGTTGTCTCTCCAAAGTACTCTCATATCTCACCTCAAATCCTCTAGCTGACTCTTGTAATAGTCAGTATTTTTCTTATATATTTCCACTAAGGCAACGTATTCTTTATCTTGTTCACGTTCATGTTGTCTTGTAGACTTCGGTATGACCATCTCTCCAAGGCCTCTAGCATACACTAGTCTATGACTCAATACCTCCCTAAAGACAGACGATGCTGCCTCCTGAATACGTTTATCAGGTTCTAAATCATTCATCTTATCTACCATCTCCTTTTGCACAAACACAAAGAATCAGTTATTAGTTTTAATATATTGTTTATGTCATTTGTAGGGAGAATATTAAAAAATAGGATCAGTAGAACTATCTTGGCCAACAATGTAACTCTCACATAAAAGTTTTTTGTGGTGGATGTCACCAATTGACCCATCTTCTTAAACCAGCAAATATCCTTGTAGAAATCCACCAGCAAACATTCTTGTAAAAATCCATTAAGTTTGCTCTAGTGGAATGATATATGTGTGTGAAATATCGTTAGGTAGATGTGCATAATGAACATATATTCAAGTAAAAACACAAACTATGCTTGTTCAACACTAGGAATCAGAATACAAAAATTTTGAATTGTCCACTACTATTGATGGTCTGGTTATACCTTCTTCTCTAAGATCCTTACAAATGACTTACACCTAGTTTGTGATTACTATTGAGCCGTTACGAGACTCTCTATTTTGGTTTGAAACTTTTTGCTATGATAACCCAAAGTTAGCCATATACACGAAAATAATAACGTTTATATTATGTCTAAATGTAATTATACCTAACATTTTTATTGAACAACCAATACCTTGAAAGCATCAATTCCCCATATTCCACATAGCTTAACCGGAAATGAGCTAAGTTTATCTGTTTCTCACAAAAGGTTAGACCATTGAGAACAACAAGTTTCCATAAATTAGTTGACACACTATTGATCAAGGCCTAATGGTATATACTTAATAATTGTATGGAGATTGAGCAATACATTAAATAAGTGCATTATCAATTACTTGAAGTTCTCTTTATGATGTGTTATATAATGTTATTTTTCTTCTGGTAATTGATTGGGTCACATATATTGATAGGGAGCACTAACAAAATCCAAGAAAAGAACTCTCAGAACATCAACCATAGGCACCAGAGTCAATTCTCATTGTGGTTCAGATCACGCTTAAGATACAAAACCGTATGTACATATAACTACATTCTTCTCAAATTATACATATAACTAATTCATCTTAAATCTTCTCTGTGTGGTAGATTCGAGAGGTGTGTTCAGTTAGGCCTACTGTATTAACCGATGAGATATATGCCTTAACATGTGGTCTAGATCCGTGGGTCGCATCTTATACTGGATGCATAATAAATGGTGTTCGCTTTCATATAAAAGAGCGTGAAAATCATCGCTGCAATCAAAACAACGAGGTGGTTGTGCATGGTGAGTATCAGGGATCCCATGTTGACTTTTACGGTGTGTTACATGATATTATAGAGTTACGCTACATGGGTTGACATAAGGTATATATCTTTCAATGCGCTTGGTATAACATTGACGACTCAAGAATGGGGATAAGTGTCAGGGACAAATTGACGCTAGTCAATACTGCTAGGCAATGGTATAAAGGTGAACTTTTCGTCCTTGCCTCCCAAGCAAATAAAGTCTTTTATCTCACTGATTCGATATTGGGGGAAAGTTGGTAGGTCGTCCATAAAATTACAAGTAGGAATGTTTACAACATTCATGCAATTAATATTGTTGAGGATGGGATGGACGATGACAAAACATCAAATGGTAGCTCAGATGATGACGGTAACAATAGCACTAACAATTACCCCCTATTCTTGATAATGGACCCCCTATTCTGAGCATTTGCCTGTTGATCCAGCTTCCATATCGCATTGAGACCCGATACAATTAGTTGACGGTGATGTCTTCATTAATGATGAACTACTTGATAATGACTTGAGACTGGAGGACGTATGTGCCGATGATAACTCTGGTAGTGAGGCCGAGAATTAGCTGAATGAGGAGGCTGATGATGATTTTTAAATATTAAGCTTTGTATTTGTAACTTGGTTGACATTGAACTTCATTGGTGTAGTAATTGAATTCACGATATGTACCTTAATTGAATTCACATCCTACATCCTTATATAAGCTATGCCATATGTTAGATGGCAAGTTGGGTTTGCTTTTCAATTCATTATAGAGATTTTAACACAAACAAATCCATGCACACCTATTGTGGTGTCATGAATTCTTATGTGTTGTAAAAGGGACTACATGCCAAGCTGCAGAATTGAACAGCTATTAACTACATTATTCTCTAGGTTACTCATAGGTTCCATAATGTTACTAAATATATGCTCGATGTATTTCCTTCTTGGTTGCACATAGTTAGTAGTTACATTGTATTGAGTCATAAAAAGTATATTTATGCAATTAACCCATATATGTGATTGACTTAAGTGGAAGTCAGTATAGGCATACTTGTCAAGTTTTTTATACTTTTCACCATATATAAAAAGAAAACTAGTGAGAAGAATTTCTTATAACTATATAAGGGTTTTGGTTGGTTATCATGTACAAGGACTCATATTTAGCATATATAGTTTTTAATTGCTTACAAACCATGTGCAAAAGTCAGTGTTTTACATTTAAGGACTGAAATTTGTTAGTTGGCTATTTTGTAATAAGGAAAAATATAACAAGATATTGTTAGCTAATAAAATTGGGTAAAAGGTTACTCACCAATGATTTTTACGTTGTGTGCAAATTTCAGAAATTCTTTAAAACAACGTGCTACAAACCCTATAAGCTATTCTACTCAGTCAAGTGGTTAGAAGGTTATGGAAGTAGGGTGATGCCAATATTCTTTGAGTTGACAAAGCATAGGCGTCTAGATAAACAACCATTCTAAAACTATTAGCCCACAATGGAGGTATATGCACGGAGAGGATCACAAACTCTTAGAGGGCTGCAAAGAGATCATGAACTACCCTTAACTCTCAGATTGCACTCCAGATGGAGAATGATGGTTGTGGCACAATACCCATGTGGGAGTATTGTTCAGTTGGAACATGCAAGTAAAGAATATGAATACAACACTATATCTAGCAAATCAGGAAATGCAAACAAACCCACATCTAAAAAGAAAAATTGGAAGCAACTATGTATTTAGGTGTTCTTAATTTTGAACTTAAGGTTATACAAAAAAAAGACAGTTTTGAGGTATTGTTGGCAACATGGGAATTAATTACACAGCATACCGTAAGCAATAAAATTTCTTAAGGATTTTAAAATGGAATAAAAAATATTTAGCCCTACCAACTAAACATATTTATTATTGTTGATATGTAACATGCCCAAATGTGTTGTATAATTTCTAAGCATGAGATTCAAAAAAAGACTCCACAATTTTTAGATACTGTTGAGGAATTTAAAATGGAATAAATTGAATATTCATGCAACTAACCATGTTTATTATTGATGGTATTCTCATAACTCATGCCTGAGTGTGCTGTTTAATTTCGGATCATGGTATTAAAAAAAATGGTAAGCAATTTCTGGAATACTATTGCACCTGAAAATTGTAGTTTTTATAATGATAATATATAACATTACTTTGCTAATTGGACTATGTAAGGGGTGGGAGATGAGGTAAAAGGCAGGATAGTCACTTTTTTCAATTGGAAAATGGTGTCATGGGTCAAATCCTGGTTGCTACCAAAGTATTTCCCATGGACAGGTGGCACTCAATCCTCTGTGTTAGACAAAGTTTTATTTTGTTCTGAGTTGCTTCCCTCTGGTTCAGTTAGGCACGACACACTCTGAAGTCCAGAAATATCCAAGGGGTTGAGCTGCTGTTTTTGTTCCAGCAAGGTCAAGTGGTTCCAACTCTATCATCAGGTTTGATAAAGTCTGATTTGCATGCACTTGCTTATTTTCTTCTACTTAAGCTTCTTTCAAACTATCTTATTTACATAAACTACACTTCAATATTTTCTCATTCACCTCTGTCTTCCTATGCATGGAGTTGTTTCTTTTCTTCCACCTAAGTATTTTCAAAAGTTTAAAACCTATTACATAAACTACACATAAAACTTCTCTCATTCACCTATTGCCATGAAAGCCAAACCCACAACCAAGCACTAACAAACCTTTTGTCTCTCTTACCTTATCCTTATTCTGTGACTGAGTTTTTTGTTTTGAGTTGCTGATGCAATTTACACAGGCCACCTATAACCATTTAATCTTAATATATTTTTATTATATGAGCAAGTTGTTTATCTTTTTAGAATATTAGGTATTATTTTTTGTTATCTACCACCTAATTTTTAGTTATTACAATGGGCAAATGTTTTGTGTGTCAATGCATGTAGAAAATACAGATTTGCCTTTTTATTTGGTACATGCTAGAAAACAGGTTAGTAAAGGTTCAAATACGTACTATAAAAGCTAGAAAATGTATTGGATGTCATGAGGATAGATGTTTCCCTCATCTCTGAGATTTCAATAGACTTATAAAAGTGTTTTTAACAATATATAGCAGGAGCTGTTACCGATTATTTTACTATTTTATTTTTTACTTTAAATAAATTTAGCATTATGGTTAGTGATTTGACTCGACCCATCAGTTACTAGTATCAATTCAAGTGGCCAACTGTTTTAGCTCGTCTCCAGTTAGTATGCAATATGTTAAATGAATATTACAAGATGTATTTTGCTTGGCTGAAAATCAAGTTGGGTGCCAATTGGTTAGTCTGCCACCTCACTCTCTTACAAAAAGAATATAAAAATTTCACAAATTGGGCATACATCTTGGTGTTCCTTTTTCAGTTGGAAACAGAGGAAGAAAGAGTACATGTGGTTAATAGCAAAAGCCCATAAACTCTCCAAATTGGTTTTATTTTTTCAAATGTGGCTTTAGTATGCTTACAAGTAGAGCATTATAATGGCACCAACTAAATAATTAGAGGCTGAATTATCAGTTTACATGATATTTAATACGTTAAATAGCATGAAATCTATTCTCTTACAAATTGGTTGTCTATTACAACTAAGTTGGGTTTGAAATTCCAACAAAGTCAAGGATGGTAAAATCTATAAAGTTTCGGGGGGTCGAGTCCAACACAGTAGAGCTCTCATTGGTAGCAGTCTAGAAATAGGAGCATTGCCGCGAAGAACCATGTTGCGGGACAAGCCAGAGTCAAATAAATTGACACAGGATGTAGGAGGTGCGGGTGCACAAGAGGCTATGGGTGGAGCACATGTTGGAGAGGGTCATACTAATACAGGTATGGCATCCATTTTTTCTGAGGAGTTACCATATATTATGTGGTGTGGTCAATTCATAACAATCTTTACAAGTACTAAATTTTTCATGGTTAATGGATGCAAATAAGGTGATTGGGTTACACGCAATTGATGTCTTAATGTAGAACCACCTAATAAGAAACGAGATCGAGGGCCAGCGAAGGACACGCTATTTGAACGACTTAAGAAGGTGGGTAAGATCCCTCTGGTTATACAAGATGGTCATCGAGGGCTATCGTGCAAGAATGCCTCCATATTCACTGGTCGACTGATGTGGATTATTAAAGTGCATGCAAACATGAGACATGCTAGTTGGAGTTATGTACTCGAAGAAGAAAAGCAAGAGCTTATTGACCATGTTAGGGTAGGACTTTACTTTCTACTAATAAAGTGCAAAAGTTGGTTGCTTACTCATTTCGCCTAATTACACATGTTTGATGACAAACCCTTGTAATGAAGTGCATATTTGATATTGCAGATAGATTTTGTTCTATATTGGACAAGAGATAACCATCGTGAGATGGTTGTAATGCATTTGGGCGATAAGTATAATGCATATCATTATGCACTACACAAAGTGTATTTAAAATATGCATCACATGAAGAGGCTCTATGTGGTGGGATGAACATGGTGGAGAAACCTGAATGGAAAAAATTATATGAATGGTGGGCAAGTGCAATATTCAAGATATATTGTAATTAAGTGTCAGATTAGTATTAAGTGAATAAAATACTTAAAAATGATTTTTTTACATTTTGTTAAGTGCCTTAAATAGAAGTATATGATTGAGTCAGGTTTTTGCTTATTATTTTACACTCGAGAAACACACTATTTGTAAATGAGATTTAATTTCTTAGAAACAAATGCAGGAGAAGCCCAAAAGAAACAATTCAAATAAACAAAAACTGAAAGTCAAACATACCGGTAGGCAGAAATCCTTTATACAAATATTAAAGGAGAAGGTTTATGATAACTATGGGTATATATAAGTCCTTTAATCTGTTTAATTAGGTATAACTTTACTGTTACTTGTGTGTTTTAGCGGGAGACGAAGCCAAATATGGTTGCATTCTCTAAGGAAACACACTGATCAACACGAAAGGGTAAATTCATCAATACAACAACTGAACACAATTATGTAAGATTGTATTTAGTTTAATTTAAGTTAGACTAAAGGCTGCATAAGTGTTTAACAGCAATGCTGATTTTCCTTTTATCTAATTGTTTTTAGAATCTAATGGTGGAGATGTTAGGTGAAAAAGAGTCCGAAGAAGATGTTGAAAAAGCGGTTGACACTGTCTTCAAAGAAGTGTTGGGACACAGATCTGGATATGCAGTAGGAATGGGACACATGGTCATTCCGAACCCCTCTCCTTCAATGAAGAAAGTAGAGCATTTATTTTTCTATCGGAGGAGAATCAACGGAACAAGAATGATGCAGAAATGTACAAGAGCAAACTAGACCAGATGATGGGTGATATTGAAGCGTTAAGGAAGAATTTTTCTGAGCATGAGAAACTCTTAATGAATTATCGGATGACTGAGTTAGAGGGAGGTAGTGAATCTTATAGAGAGACTCAGCAAGATGCATAGGCATCTCACTTGCTTTATTTTTTGTGGAGGGTTTTTTGTGGAGTTTTTTTGTAAATTGTTTATTGGATAGGTAACAATCCAATGGCCATGGACTTATGTCCCTCAATACAGATTTTGGTAGTTGCATATTATAGTTAGGGTGGATATCTATAAACCAGTAGTGAAAAATTCAGATGTATAGTTAAATTTTGAATTGTTGGTAGTCTCTCTTGAATTGTTGGGAGAAAAGCTATCACTTTTGATTGACTAGCTTGATAGGTATAGTTTAGGTTCTTATGAAAGGGTAAGGTCTCTTACAGTTACATATACTGGTTTAATGCATGGATTTATGATTTGCATAAGGCTGAAAACTGACCAAGTAGGCTAATATCACCAGTTTTGGAAACTTACAGGTTGGAGCAAATCTTATCTCAGCCATATGGATCATGGAATGTAAAGCAGGAGTTGGTGGAGATGAAGAGCAGTTTTAGATAAACGGTATTTGCTGGGATTGTATTTCTTTAATAGCAGTAAGAATTAATATTTGTAGCTGTTTTTTTTTTCAAGTCATGTATGCAAAATTCTATTTCTATTCAATATCACACATACCCTCAATTGGAACCCCTTAAGTTTCAAATTTTAATAAACAATAGCACTTTAGTTAGTTTATATGCTAAGATAACCTACACACTAAGTAGCACAAGTAGGTTAAACCCACTTCTAACTACTTAGGATATGTGCAAATCCAAAAACTCCTCATGGTGCTTGGTCAGTACCAATTGTGATATTATTAATACTAATGTGTATATTTTAGATTTGGTTGAGAAAAAATGTATATGAAAAATAAAAATTTTGTAACTCTATTCTAGTATCTCACAGAGAACTGTGGTTATTCATAGAATGGTAGTAATTTGCTGTTTGGAACATGAGTAGTTTAAAGTGATATACACAAAATCTACTAAACTTCAATTCCCAAAAGCAAACTAGTGGGTATATCAATCTTGATTAGATTTCAGAGTTGGATTGTGGAAATCTGATAGTAATTCTAACATACGAAAAATTTTGTGCATCATGTGATGATGCATTTAATTTGGTTGCAAATATGTTACACAGTTTATACACTCATAGCTAATCCCTTGCTATGGTAGATGGAAGGTCTTAGTAGAATTTCAAGAATTGATTTTTTCTGAATAGTACGTTTCATGAATTCAGATTGGACTTCAAATTATGGGATATATATACTCAATATTCTGCAATAGCATGGATGAGGCTATAGCAAACTCTATTCTTAGAATATGCAACTGCAGTACTTGCAATAGCATAAAATTAATGATAGTAGGTATATAGTGATAATTCCATAGAAATATCAATTCGATTGATATTGACATTTTCCAAATTCATCTTTAGAGTAAAGATTTTTACTCTAAAAATCTGTATATGTTATTTGGGCAAGAGTTAATTAATTAAAATTAATGTACAAGATATGGATACACAATTACTATAGAAGCTTCCACCCCTTTAGTCATGTCATTCTCCAATTAAGTATCTTAGTTTGACACAGTGCTTTTTGACAATTTCAAGAAATATTTAGCACCATGCTTTGTGGAGTAAGATTGGTAAATCTGAATGTCAGGAAAACACATTAAAGCAACATTACATTAATGCTTAGTAATCTATCTATATATCAAAAGTACTTATCATAGATGCTATTTGAGTAAGAGTTTATAATTTCTTCACGTACTTGGATTTCAGCTGCAAACATGTTGCAGGTTTCATGGCCTTGAACTATTTGATTTCAATGAATGTTGGCATATTTGTCTATATATTGGTGTAACAACAATGTTAGCAGATTTGTATATATGATGGTGGTTATATATGTATATTGATAGATTATTATGAAATTACTATTTCGATTGTTATATTTTGATGTGGTATCTTCACCAATATGGCTGGATTGTTTGTTGGGATAACAGCGAGTTTAACAGGTTTAATTAATACTAGTTGTCATTGGTGATAGGAAACTTTTATAAAGTGTCCAAATGGGTGAGGAAACAGATTTTGACACAATCTTATTTCTAGTAAACTAGTTTTCGTGGGAAAACATGTACTGCCTACATAATCGTTTCATGGAAAACAATTAGACCAAAAGAGCAAATGAACTCCAAAAACTGTAGACGGCGGGAACTTGTGATGGCAAAAAGTATTTTCCCGCAACGTTATACTTGTGGATACTTCTTCCAGTTTGAGTTTCTTTTCCCACCAACACCACTGATGTTAAATGAAATGGTTGCAATCATATAAGTTCACAAGAAATAATAGTTTTCCACTAATTAATATCATGGGAATAACTAATTTCAACCACTTATGTCATCAGCATAAAGGCTATTGTCATAACGAAACATATCTGGCAATTCTTTTGTCACGAACACCCCACATGGATAAAGGAGTTTTGCTACGATTACGTGTCGCGGGGAATACATTTTTCCAAAAATATAAGTTTGTAGATAGTAAGTAGCTGCGACAAATGTCAAGGTTAGTAAAGCATAATTGTTACCAAAAGCTATCACCCCAAAACCAACTCTAATAAAAAAGTAGTGGATGGGGAAAAACTTTATGCCACTAAAGTTTCAACAAAATGTTTCATGGATAAAAAGTTTTTTTGACTATTGCTTCCATGGATAAATGGCCTATTTGTCACCACAATAGTTTGGTTGGCAATATAATTTGCCACAGAGAAAAACAGGTATTGCCGCAATTTGTTATCGTTTAAAAAATATAATTTTTGCCATGAAATGATATTTTATTGGATAATATATTATTTGTCATGAATTATATACCACGAGCGAGTCACCAGAAGAATTGGTGAAAAAATATTTTTTCCTAACTAAACCAAAACTTGTTCCGACCACTGTCCCCCACGGCAAAAACTGCAATTTGTTGTAGTGTATTCAGAAAAGGACTAAAAACTTAGTGGAATTAATCTTTCACAAGTTAGTAAATGAAATGCATCACTAGGTGCCTTGAAATATTCGATAACATAACGTTCAACCTCAGATATATACTGCATAATATTCCTTAATGCACAGATTTGATGATACCATCACACCAAAATAGATGAACTCTGTGCATGTGTGTCATTAAATAAAGATGTCAAGCTTGTCGAACGTGAGGAGCTACTACCTTCGGTTGAAAACTGAACACTACTGTTATAGTGGCTATATAAGTCATCAATATCACTTTTCAGCTCTCTAATAAACTCATCAGCATCCTCTTCCCTGAGGACGTCCCTAATCTAAAATTCTATAATAACCAACTAGTGGAGTTAAGGATCAGAGACACAAATAATAATATATTTATCTTCTCAACATTTTCTCAATATTTACATTATTTGGATTTTATCATCATAGCCATAGCATTCAACATTCCCACAGTGTCAGCACAATTCTGTTGCAAGTGGTCATAAAACTTTGAGAGGTCGTCAAAATACAAATTCGCAGTAGTATATTTGGAACTAGATATCTGCAGAGTTATGTCATAAAATAATTTATTTGAACAAAATACCTAACATTGACCCAATCAATTGTGTTCAGCGCACCAAGCCCCCTTCTCCCTCTACTGACTCCAACAAAGCATACCTCAGGCCCGCATCCTCGACCTTCATCCACTCAAAGCTCTTTGGTACTTCTACGCCACACCCAACATCATGTATGTAAAATTTTATCGAGTCGGAATGTCTAAGCACAACATACTAGAACATGGAATCTCAAGCTGTTCGGCTATTGCCTTAAACTTGCCAAGCCTTTTGGGGCAAGTCTGTACATATCTTAGAAGATTGCAAATTTTGGTAATGGAATCATCAACCTCTTTCAACCCCTCAGCAACTATGAGGTTTGTGATCTAAACACATCATCAAACATGGATAAACTCGTGCTCATGAAAGATATCCTCTTTTACCATCATATTCCGCCTGAACCAATCAATTGCAGTGTCATTGGCACTGGTATTGTCAACTGTGATACAAAAAACTTTTCTAATTCCTCAATCCTTTATACATTCATCTACTTCCATCAAAATGGATGAATCCTTGTGATCAACAATTTTTTTGAAGCCAATAATCCACTTATACAACATTTATTTACTGTCAATAAGGTGGGCTTTGATACACATGTAGTTGAAATTCTGTATAAACGTCCATGAATCAGTCACAAATGACACTCTCTAACTAGTGGTAATAAACATCTCTCCCATCTCCACCTTCTCCTTCGTATACATCTTTAAACAATCTCGAATCACCGTATATCATGAAGGCATAGGAAATCATGGTTCAAGTGTGTGTGCAAATTTACATAAGCCTTTTTTTTTAACTATGGTAAAAGGTATCTCATCACAGATGATCATCTCTGCAAGAAACTTCCTCTCAACATCTTCTCACTATATTAAGTGATTGATAGTTTCTTAATCTGCATACCATCAGTGGCCATAGAAGTTTCGTAACTGAGCTTGGTCTGATTAGTAGCCACCAACCTCTTATGTATCTTATATCACTGGCAACCATTAAGATGTGCTATTAACACAAATGTGCCTTATTTTTTCAAATGACAACCACAAAGTTGCCCATAGTGGTGACATATTTCCTGCAAGTTCTCATGATCATCGAGAATTTTGGTGAATTATTCTTATGTCTACTACTTTTTTTTACTAGGTCATGGTGGTCGATTGTGCTTAATAAGCATATTCTCCTCTTCAATAAGCATATCCTCATCTTTGACATCTATTGGGACTCAACTACTTATACAGGAAGTAGCTGCTCTAGATGTGGGTCTAGGGGTGGAAGTACATGTCAGTATAGGAACTGTGGATGTGGCATTTTCTTGTGGACAATCGTCCCTAGTAGGTGTAGCATCTATTGAGTACGCACTCTAAGAGATAAGATTGACACATCTTGATATGATTCCACTCAAGCACCGAGTGTTGGCTTAGGGGAGTCAACATTACTAGTTAACGAGGCTCGTATGAGTATGGACTTTGCAATTGATTTTAAACGCAATGCCTAGATATCTTTGTGTTAATAATCTACTTATTAAAATTGTGATCTTTTTTTGTAGCTCCACTTAGTCGGAAACGTGGTCAAGGACTAGCAAAGTGCACACAATTTGACTGCTTTCGCAAATTTGGCAAAATTCTTTTGGATATTAAGGATGGACAAAGAGGAGATCGTGTGAAAATGCGATGATCTTTACAATATGAGTGACATGGATTGTCAGACAAATGGAACAAAAATATTCAACCATTACACATTAAATTCTAAAACTTTATGAAAGGGAACAAAAGTGTTTTATCATTTTTTACAAAAATAATATTCAACTATTACACGTTAAATTCTAGAACTTTGTCAAAGGGAACAAAAATATTAGGCGAAATCAACGGATTAATCACACGGATAACAAGAAGTCTTTTATTAGACTAGTGGAGGAAAATGTAAATATTGCAATTTAAACAAAAGTCTAGGCTTAATTCTTTAGTTATTGAATAGAATGCCTAACAAGGTTTGTTAATTCATTGAAGCAGGAGAAAACTTTGAATTTGACTGCTTCTTATAGAGACCTGCATTGGTCTACATGAGAGATTTATTGCTGAAATAGCTGAGCACAATTATGTGAGTAAAAATAACACTGCACTTTTAAAATTATATTTTTTTCATGGTGTATGGCTAATTTTGTTATGCTTGATATAATGCAAAGTATGATGGCTGAAAGGTTGAAAGAGAGAGAACTGGAAGCTAACATGAATGATGCACTGGATGCTATATTCAAAGAGGTTTTAGGACATTGATCTGAGACTATGCCAAAGGTTCAGGCCACTTAGTTATACCTAAACCATCTCCATCATTGTTGTCCAATAGGAACTTTCAACGTGTTAGAGAGGAGAATGAGAAGAACAAGAATAAAGTGAAGTGCTTTAAGAACCAATGTCCCCGCTATGAAGGTCCATTTTTAAGAATGTAAGAAGTAGCTCCAGAGGGAGTCTCATAGAGAGACTTTAGGAGATGCCTAGGCATCATTTTCTATGCTGGTAGTATTTTTTGAACGTATGATGCATTTTGATCAACTACTAAAAGTAGAAGCAAGTATGTATCCTTTTGTTAAGCAGATTGGGGTCTATTGTGAGGACTTGCTTGGAGGTGAAAATAATTAGGACAATATAAAATTAGGGTTCAGGTGGTTTATACAGCTATGTAGGCTGACTCGATGTTTTTTATAATAGACATGATGCAAGTGGGAGTAAAGCTAGTTGGTTCTTGACCTCTCAACAATTTATATCTTTTCTCTTTTTCACTAATTGATATTATATCTTAATATAGGAATGCATAGACCTTTGAGGGCTAATAATAAAATATGTTTTTGTTATCTTGGGGGTTATATAGTGTAATTGCTAATAATATTAGTACTTTGTAAATATAATATTTTGATAAATTCGATCTGAGTTAATATTTGACTTGTAGTAATAAGAAAGGTTGCTTATCATTTTCCTGGAAAATAGATTCGTTGTCATTAACTACCTATGGTGTAGGCTCTCAAAATTTGAACATGCTCGTAATGGAAAATGTGCATGGAAACTGAAGCCAATTCTATAGAGATAAATACTATGGTGTGAGTCATTGAATGGACGTGTTCTGCGAGTAATTTATATATATATAATATATATGCTGGTGTTTCTTTGCTATACAAATAGTTTTAATTAGTAGTATACTCTAATTTTTAATTGGTGAGCTATTTCCAGTTATTACTATCATGATTAATGGTGATCAGTACTTTAAAAAATAAAGTTTGGTATACATGTTAGTGTGATCTTATTTGTGGGGCTTCTCCCTTCTTTTCTTTCTTGGCGTCTTTGGAGTCGTAGATGTGTTGCTCGCATGTAGGGTCGTCATGAGTCTTTCATTGCAGTTTGGCAATCCATTAAAAATTGGATTTGTTCAATAAGCCAAGACATTCATAAGGTTTCTAAATGTTTCAGGTATGACACTTAGATTTTATATTCTTTGAATATTTCACCTATAGTTCCGTCCAGGGGTAACCCTTAGTTGGTAGCTTGGAAAAAACCAAGGCAAGATTGGTTCAAGTTAAACACAGATGGTAACAGCTTGGACAATCTTGGATCGTCAAGGGTGGGTGGTATTATCAGAGATGATCAAGGCAATTTGGCTCAAGCTTTTGCTTCTCCAATTGGCGTTGGTTTGAATAATAGAGCGGAGTTATTAGCTCTTCTGCATGGTCTTAAAGTTTGTAAAAATTTAGGGATTGGTTTTGTGGAAATTGAGCTTGACTCTCAAGTGGTGGTTTCGTGGTGGAAGAGAAGAAGATGTGGGGCTTGGTATTTGGAAGACTATTGGGAGGAATTATTGCCCTCATGGATTTTATGGTTTGCTTAGGCAACATGTCTTTCGAGAGGGGAACAAAGTTGCAGATTGGCTTGTAAAGTATAGTGCGATGGGGCAACATATGGAGCGGTATATACTTGAGGATGTGCTGAGGATGCTGAGAGGAATCATACGTTTGGACAAGCTAGGCCTTCCTTCGCTTCGTTGCTGATTTTTTCCTTGGTTTCTTCTAGTTTATTTTATTTATTATTTTGTTTTGTTTTGTTCTTTTTTGTAAGTGCTAACTTTGTTTTTACAGGTGGTGTGTTTCCTTTTGATAGGCTTGTATTGTTTTTTATTTAGTTTATTTTGATATGTGGATTTATGATAATTTAGTTTTTTATTTTGATGCCTGGGTTTGGGCAGCTATGATTATTTGTAGCTCATAGGTGTCTAGCTATAACCACAGTTTCATCTCCCATAAGTGAGGGTTTTATAATAAATTTAGGATATCGTCCTTTTTTAAAAAAAAAAATAGTGTGATCTTATTTGACCATAGACTAATTTTTGATATTCTTTATATAATTTTGCAGTGGTCAGTTAATTAGAATAGGGACTAAAAAGGCTATTGGTGAAGATATAGTGCCCAAGCAGCTAAATTAGTGAACCAAGCCCCATGCAGCTTTAAGAAGTATGCAACTTCCAGGAGAACAAGGAACTACTGAACTACATGTATGAACTTGCTAAAGTTTTTATAATAAGTACATGTTTCAATGGAAGTATATGCATGTACGTACCTATAATGACACTATTAATATCAATTTATGTATGTTGCACTATGAAGATTTGGTACTGGCTTTTGGGCTTTCGATCGGGCTATTGGGATATCTAGTAATTGTATAAGAATGAAAAAGTTGGGCGTCACGCATTGATTTTTTTAGGACATTAATAATTGGCATTTTGGATATCTTAACACTGATGGAGCATTTGTGGAGCATTTGACCAAGTATTAGGGGTGTAATTTGTCCGATCCGATTTTTTTCGATTTTGAATAAACAAAATCATATTATAACAAAACTAGCAAGTGATTGATCCATATCCCTCCTTTTATAATTTTTTATTATAAAATTATAAAATTAAACTTTATATGTTAATATCAAAATTCAAATGTTATATTAAAAAAATAATATTAATTTATATTATATCGTAAATCAAATGTTATATTAAAGCTTTTAAGATTAATCTCATATAATAAAAAATATTATATTAATTTTATGTTATAAAATTAATAGCCATAAGTAATAAGATTAAGACTTCATGCTATATTAACTAAGAATTTAACATATAATATAATATTTTATAAATAATATTTTATATATAATATATATAAAAAAGTTAAAATTATATATACCATTCCAGTTTGGTTCAAATCAACTTTCAAAATATGAAAACTTGTGTCGAACCAGTTTGGGTTCTTAAGAATCAGTCACGGACAGGGTTGGTTACTAACCAGACCAAACATATCGGTTCGGTCCAGTTCAACTAATTTATCAATTTTTTTACACCCCTAAATATTATTAGTTAGTGGCTAACATTAATGTGGCTAATAACACCTTTTAACATGAAGACATAGTAAACTTCAAATAACATTGTTTGCGACAGAACCTTGCAAATTACAGCAATACATTTTTGGTGAAACATTTTAGTCATAAATGCTTATAACCAGTGCTTAGTAAATGCGGCTTAGGAATTTTATCGACTAAAATGCAACGTGGGAAAACTTAATGTGTGGCAACACTGTTTGTCACAAAACATCGTTTCCGGTGGCATATTTATGTGGCAAGTAATGAATTTCAGGAACTTTAACATGTGGAAAATGACTATTTTCGACTAAGTAGTTGGCCAGAACAACTTTTTTTGTTACAATATATCGATATAGGTAACGAGTATTCTCGATAGGAACATGATTTACCCACAACATATTGTACAACAATATGTTAAAATGAGAGATATTTTTGTAAAACATCTTATAAAACTAACAATATTTTATAAAAATGCCCTCATTTTATAATATTATTGTACAATATGTTATGTAAGGAATTGTGCGTGTATCATTACTCGATAAGCATGCAGTAAAAACCTTTTACTAATGATTTATCTATATATGCAGGAAAACGAATTTCCAGCCATATATATAAAGTCCAAGAGATTAACGTGCCCAAGGATGTTTCCAGATGTTTTCTAATTTATCATTACAACTCGATATCAAGTGCCTTGAAATCGAATAAGGAGGTCTCTAGTCTTGAGTACAAGTACATTTACAAAGCCATGACTCAAGTGGTTGTTGCTGTACTCTGAAAAATGATATAGGTTGAGGCTTGCAAAGGTTCCAACCAAATTCTGCGACTAAAGCTTTATAATTAATGAAGTTGTCGTGCATTGAAATTTTGAATGGCGACATGTTTGGACTTGCTTAATTGTATTTGGTTTGTTTTACCACTCAACTATGGAGTGGTTTTTATCATGTGTTGGTTGAGGTTCATGCAGGCCTCATGATTCCTTCAAACTCCTATTTTAGTTGCTTTCTCAGATATGATGAAGTCAAAACACGTGAGAAAAAAAAAGATGAAATGATGTCTCCTTTTGAACGTCTTCCCCAAGCTGGAAGAGTCCGTTTGGAGATAATTTCAATCCAAAAGAGCAAAATGTCTGTCTTTTTTTGGTAAAAAAAAGGTTTTCAGCTTTTCATTTGCATTATTTCCGCTGTGTGGTCCTGTACAGGGAGAATAAAATAAAGCCACCTATGAAATTCTTCTCATAAACATCAATGCACATGCTTTAGCGGTTATTTACCATGAACCTCTCAATCAAATGAAGTTCATGAAAAAAGGAAATCGAAAATTCAGTCCTCTATGGGAGAAAATAGGGTTGCTAAACCTTGATCCACAGTTATTTGAAGTTTATCATAGGCCATCAGTGTCTTCTGGTCACATTTGTACGTTCCTTTCCCTCTGGCCAGTACCTCGCCGTCGGAGTCTATGATTCCTTCCTTTGTTGGGTCTTGAGTTTGGGGACCAGGTTCCAAGATGAATGCCTTCACCTATAGTTCATTGCAAGATATAGAAGTTGAAGTTAACAACAAAAAAACCAAAAAAAAAAAATACTTGAATATATTTTGTCGAAAACATTCTGTCTCTACAAAATAAGCAATAATGGAGAATTCTTTTGACATCTTATAGCAGCGGCTAAAGGGTCAAGAAGAAAATATAATGAAAACAAGATCTCTCTTTACTATTTTGATGACTCACCTTAAGGTAAATGACATATGGTGATTTGACATGATTTCCACTCTTCAATTCTGACATCAACGATAGCAAGGGTAACTGTGGGCAATCCCTAATAAGGATCAAGTCCAGATAGCCATCTGAGAACTGCACATCAACGGGCAAAAGAGAACTCAAATGCTCATTTATGCTCATAATGACACAAAAACTTTGATCCAGAGAAAAAAATGCAATTGTTAGGCTCCAAAACAACCGGTTTTTGTGCATGAGACCACATGATAACTCTCATTCTTCGTCTTGAGCATCAAGCGCTATGGCCTGACACAGTTCATGCATTTATAGTTATAAAAAAACAGAAAGGGAAGAGAAAATATGCATGCACTAAGGACGATGTTCATAAGAATCTCAATTTAGTGAGAAAGTCATGCAAGTGAGAACATGGTTCTCAATACTTTATATTCCCACAGATGCGTCCCCTGAAACCAGTAAGATGGACCTCTACCTAATCTTCTCTTAAGATATCCCTTCACCTGAATTCTTCCCAGAAAACAAAGGGCATTGCATGCCGATCTCCACATGGCCACCTGAGCAATTCCTGGATTTTGTTTTGTACACGTGCATCAAATATTGAATGGCTGGTTTTCTTTTTTCTGTTTCTACTAAGCTTATGTTCACTTGATAATGGTATTAAAATCATACAGGTGAACACAAAAATTAACTTTTCTCAAATGTTTTTGCATCAACTTGCAAGGGCAAACCAGGAGTAAATTGTTGAGGGTTGATCTAATGTAGAGAGAACCAGGAGGGGAAGCATATGCAATGTGCTAATTTGGTTTGGTCGGGATAAAAGCTTGCAACACAGCAAAACTAAAATGGCTAAAAGGAACAAATAATAGATTCAGTGATCTAATGATTTTACCTTGGCATCAGGGGCTGCCATGGTGTCTTCACCCCCCCAAGGTACGTTATGAAGCCAAACTGAGATAAATGGTCCATTAATAGTTCTCCAATCTAAATCCTCCAAGTCAATATAAGGTCCCTGGTAACCATGCTGTTGAGCCTTAGCAGGGTCCTCTTCACTTGGAATGTGGCTATTTTGTCCGCTGGTAGATTTGCCATGGAAATTAGTTGGCTCTCCATAAGCTTCGAAGCCAGGTACAGGCACAAAAGAAATGCATCCATTGTATTGCCTCAAATATAAAATTCGTTGAAGTGCCTATATAAAAGAAACGACTAGCATTACTGCCTTGATGCTGACCACTATTAAAACAACTTAGTGTAAATACAACCCAGACTTCTTTCAAATCAGTTACAACTACAAGAAAGGGGACAAAAAATAAAATAGAATCAGCATTCTTAAGCGAAAGATCAATTTTTCCAATCTACCCAACTTAAATAATAATAATTATCAATTAATGATGAAAAAATAATTTTTGATAGGCCAATTAACTATCAAGATCGTAGTAACTCTAGAAATGTTGTTATAATATGCTTGCAGATACTCTCAGGTTCTTAGAACTGTAATGCAACTAATTCAAAATAAAAAATTTATTCAAAATATTTATTTGTTCAATCTACTTGCAACTTTAGGTTACAAAATAAGATTAAGCACAGTGAGGAAATAATTTGATGACAAGTCATGTAGAAATATACACGCACAGTCACACAAAATAACCAGAAGTACTATATAAAAACAATAAATGAGACACCACTTGAAAACATACATAGAAATCTAGACGAGCACTTCCCAAGCACCTATACTTTTCAGATTCAATGTCGATATCCGCCACCAGACCTGAATAAAATAAGATTTCCTTAGAGAAACTTTTGGAAATATTAAAGGTAGGAGTAGTCTTGGCCAAAACCAGACAATTTTCACCAAAAGAAAAAAAAACGAAAAAAAAAAACAAAAAAAACAAAACAAAACAGAGCAAATTTAGAAAGATCATATTAAAACTCCAAACATGACAAGCATCAGGTAATGATATTTCTGCATACCCCATGCAAGCATCAAAACACTAAAAAACTTCGCCTCTCCTTGGACAATTGTAGCTACATCCACTGAGCACTTGTGGCCTATTAACAATTTAAGCAAACAGCAGAAAACTCAAGAATTGAAATAAGCCGCTACTGGAATAGCAAACACAAATCAAAATATGGGCAGAGATCATTTATAACCTCGAATAATGGCTAGAACAGCATTAGGTGCTGCACAGGGAGCACCAACTGAATCCAGAAGGGATTTTGCCATGCCATTTCCTGTACCTGCAAGCGGAAACATGTCAGATAAATAATAAAATCTAGTCATTAATAATGTTCACTTCATTAAACAAACAAACCACAAGGCTCTCCTTCACCTTGAATAATAATGAGAAGTGGAGTGGGAGAATAATTTGGTATAAACATGCAACTCTCCATAGTTACTGCTTATTTATAACTGTGCTAATAGCAAAATAAAATTTCCCTTCAAAGTACTGTGGAAATGATGAATGTACAGATCGCAGAACAAGTTAGAATACTCATCTTCATAATAGGAAAAGAAAATTTGAAAATAAAATGTTCCATTATCATTATTAGCCCACATGAGAATGTTGACAAATGTAGATTTGTGTCACCATAAAGTCTATGGCAAGGAGGGACTATAAAAGTTTACTGTGTTAATAGGCCTCAGCACATGATAAAAATTAATTGGCATTAGAAGCTATTCAATCAAATAGACTATATCTTCATGTACTACGTGAACTATCTCTAACGTAGAGCAAATTCCTAATCATATCATACCAATAAGCAAGTTCCCTAATTTTCCATGAGTAGGCTATCGTAATTGCACATCATTGGAACGTCTAGTGATACATGAGTGCCATTAAAATTTAACCTAAAGAAGAGAAGGGCCAAAAAGGAGCCTTATCATGTATATATTATTCCATTACTCAAATGATAACTTCATCTAGTCACACTTAACTACCATAATTCAAGTATCATAAATAACGAAGGTGATGATAACAACACATAGTAACAAACCTGCAGGAATTACTCCAATAGGCATCTTTATTGCAGCATCCCAATCCTCTCTTCCGAGCAGCCCATTAACTACCTACTAAATAGGCCAATGCTTGTCAGAGCAAGAAAAGGAATAGAGGTAAAAAGATGGCAGTGTTGGGGAATTAGAGAATAAGTTGTGCTAGAAGTGCTAGAAAGTAAGTATGACTACAGTAAAATAACTGTGGCCTTTATTGATTGTGCATTTACGCCACAATTGTCATAGCTTTCACTGAAGCAAAAATGATTAGTCAAATATAGACTTTGTGATTTAATTCTAGCACTACATTTAGACATGCATTTTGTGGGAATTACCCAACATTAAAAGGTCAAACCCCCAACAGTACCCAACAATACAAAGTTAGACTAATATGGTTAACTACAATCTTATATTAATATATCTGCATATAATTAAAGTAGGAAAACTATAGAACTGCTGGCCAAGTATATAGAAATTTCAATGTGGCTTAATGAAACGTCACCTTAATCCAGGAGCACAATCCTTAATAGCAGAACTCTACTGACAGGAATAGCAGAAATTTGGAAAATGAAAGTCCTTAAATTAAAAAAGTTTTGGAATGCGTGTAATTAAAGCAGATGGATAGCAGATGAATATATAACCATACTCAAAAAGAAGGGAAAAGAACCACGTCAATCGATTTTTGAGATTACAGATTGGGCTCCAGATAAATAAGGCCGGACAAAATTAAATATGACACATCTCCCTTCAAACTCCAAGTGCTTTGATGAAGTCACACACTAGCTGTCAACTGGTAGCTCTAACCTAGAGTTAGATCTTAAAATTACCTTTGGGAACTGATATGGGCACCATCATAATTCATTCTTTTGGTGTAGTTTCAATAACCAATTAATGGCTTTCAATGTATTTATCATTTTCACCACTTATTTTTTTATAGGTAAAAGATTTATCATTTTCACTACTAGAGCACATAATATACATATTCTAGCAACTAAGAAAAGTTAACCTACCTCAACCAAGATTCCATCCCCACTAACACAAACAATGCCATCATACTGGGAAAGATCAAGTGAATTAGCAACTTCTTTTGCATGAAGCCGATATTGAGTTTCTGAGAGATTGAATTGAAGAAAGGAAAAGAACAAAAAAAGCATGATAAATAATCCTAAAGCACAGACAGTTAAAAACTATCAATTTGCATGGTTATAAGAACAATCCAAACCTTGCAACGTAATTTGGATATCAGCATCTTCAAAAAGAGTTTTCACGTGTTCCACAAAAATCTTGGATGCAGATTTTTTTCCACCAAATGGATTCAACAAAACAAATAGATGTTTAGGCCGTCCTGTTTTAAAAAGAAACAGATTATGCTATTGAGAAGATAATTGTGAAATTGGAATATGGCCAAACAACCTACAAGAAGTTCAACAATAAAATAGATGACATTAAGCTCCAGTTTGTCTGCACAAAATGAAGGCAATTTGGAATCTTTTAACAGGTTTGGGTTATAGTTCCGCAGAATATTTTTTAATTTCTTTNGTTTGGATAGGGATATGAAATGAGAAGAGCTAGTTTTAGATAAATTAAATAAAATATTATTAAAATATTATTTTTTAATATTATTATTATTTTAAAATTTAAAAAAATTAAATTATTTATTCTACTTTATATCAAAATTTGAAAAATTAATAAATGAAAAATTAATAAAGTTAGAATTCACGTTAAAAAATTTACTATTATATTTAACAAAAAAATAAATGGGAGAAACTTTCATATATATATATATATATAGACATTACTCTTGTGATAAGATAGTAAAATAAGATAAGATAATTTTAGATAAAAATTAAAAATTAAATAAAATATTATTTTTAATATTATTATTATTTTTAAAAATTTTTTAAAAATAAATTATTTATTATATTTTATATAAAAAATTTTAAAAATAATAAAATAAAATAAGATGATAAAAAAAATTCTGCTATCCAAATGGCAAATGGGAAAGAGCAGCCGGTTTAAATAAAGTTCAATATAAATACGTCCGAGAGAACAATATTTAAATGGGGCCCGCATTTTAATGAAAAAGTAAACATAAATACGTCCGAGAGAAGAATATTAAAATGAAAAAAGTTCAATAAAGAGCAGCCGGTTTAAATAAATGGGGCCCGCATAGACTATTCAATAAATGGGTCCCACACTTTACCTTTCTCTTTTTTTTTTTTTTCCTTTTCTTTTTTTTTTTCTTTAAATAAATAGCTCCGAATCTTATTAATAGGGTTTTGTTATTCATCATTTTCACATAATATAGATTATACTTATTTTAATTTTTTTTTAATTTTTTTTAAGTTTAATTTTTTTAAAGCAAATGAAATTCTTTTACTCATCATCCATATACTACATATTTGGTAAGAGAAAAAAATAACAAATATAAAAAAATTATGTGTAATGTGTATTATAAAAATGATGAATAAAATTTTTCTAGATAATATAAAGGTTGATGATACACCTGGAGGTGTAAAAAAAATAATTGAAAAATCGGTTGAATCAGACCTGGTCCTATAATACCCAGGTCCTGCACTAAGCCTCCTTCAATTTTTTTATTTTTTTTGTTTTTTGGATTTATACATATGAAAAGCCCAATTAATTTTTTAGTATTAATTTTTATATTAATTGTGGGTTCAAATTGTATTTTGGCGGATATCGAATTTTTATTAATGGGCTTGCTATTTTAGTATTTTCCTTAAATACTTTTGGGCTGGATGGAAAAAATTTTTATAAGTCAAGAAATTTATGGAATAAGTATAATTTTTTTAAGGATGCGTCGAGACCCAACACTCATAGAAGAGCCCATTTATTAAATTTTTTTGTTCACAATGAAACATGGGCCAAAATTTTTGAAATGGGCCCAAGAAACCCAAGCCTATGAGAACACAGAGATCAGTCCCACACCCGTGCACATCTCCCATGCACGTTTCTTCTTTTCATTTTTCTCTAGGGTTTTACCATCAACTCTATATATATACACACGTATGCCTCTACTGAATATAGAAACTGCCCCTCCTCTTCCTACTCCACGCTTCTTTCCACCATAGAAACGGCCCTAAACTGCAACCAGCATCTCCACGCCTCCACATTTAGGAAACACAGCAACCACATCAACAACTAACTATTTATTCACGTACGTTGCCACCACTAGCCGTCCCTGCACAACCACCACCAAAGGGCAGTCCCACTACCAAGCTCTTCCACACCGCACCCCCACACGACAGGCCCCATGCACGACGGAAGACACTAGCCCACTGTCCAACCTCCATCTCATAGTAGCAACACGAAAGGAAACTCACCCCCACCGTAGCGCCCCCTGCTTAGTCACCGTGTGTTGGCCACTGCACAAATTCCACGCCGGCAACCACCTTGACTTTCCCCTCAAAAACCACAGCAACCCACGCACCCATATCACCACACCACCCTTGCTCCTCCACAACACACAACACATCGAAAACAACTAAAAGGCCCTTGCTTTTCCACATTCAAAACTGAGCATGGCTCTCTCATAATTCACCCAAGTCGCTGCCCCTCACTGGAGCACCACCGTAGCCAACTGCACTGTCGTAAACCCACGGAGTGAGGACCTCATCCAACAACCAGGAACCACCACCGAAAGCCTTTGATTCTCTCACCAAAACACAAAGCACCCACTCTCCACCGTGAGCCACTGAAAACCACCATCATCGAGAGCCCAACCACATCGGAAACCCCACAGAAACCGCCGCCAAAACCTTCCCGTCACCCCAGATGGTCGCACGCCTCTTCCCTATCTCAAGGTGAGATTCCTTTCCCTTCATGTTCTCTCTCTCTCTCTCTCTCTCTCTCTCTCTCTCTCACATCACTTTCTCTCTTTCTTTTAGTGCCATGCCATCGCATTGACCACCTGTGAGCTCCGCCCAACATTGCCCCATCGCATCTTTCCTTCCCTCTCGGTGAGTATGGACTCCTCTCTATTACACGATGTAGTTTGGGTGTCTATGAGTTGCCTTTTAGGTTCCAACTGTACAAAAGAACCCATTCATATTTATGGTCAATTCTCAAAAATACCCCTGGTTACACATTGGGCTTGATTTTTAATTTATTCTGTGAAGGCTTTGTTTTAAGTATAATTATTATTACAGAAGATAGTTAGGGTTTTAAAGTATATTTCTTATTATTATATTATTTAGTATCAAAATTTTTATAAATAAATTTCAGTGGTAAGTGTTTAATTTTATTTTCTTTTAACGCTTGAGATATGATTAAGTTTTTTTTGTCAAATGAAGCTTTGATGTTTACTGTAATAGATTGTATTATAATAAGCTGAGTTTGTCTTATCAAGTGGATGTCGATGAATTTGGGAGGTGACAATATTTTAAGGTTTCGAAAAAATTAGATTTTTGGAAAAATAGGTTACTTAGCGTTTTAGGTTTAAGTATTAAAAAATGTGTGACTTTCATATATTTATAGAAGTTATGTGGCAATCTTATAGGTGACGAATAATTTTCATTCAGCACTATGGTGAAGAAATTCAGAAAGTTAAGAAATACAGATAAGCGGAATTCCTAAACTAGATTTTACATAAAAGAAATAAACTGAGGTTGATTTTGAAAAATATGCATGTTTTGTTATGAAAAAAAAATTTAAAACAACCTTAGTTATTTGTTCTTCATTACTCATGAAATCTATATGAAAGAGAAAAATATTGTTGTCATGACTGGTGTAGACATGGGTAAATTGTTTGGCATTCTATTTTCTGAATTATGCAAATAGAGCGAATATGAAATTTATGAAGTGCATGTAATGCGAAAATGTTTCGAAGTTGTTTTTGAATATGTGAGATGATTCGATTCTATTCAATATTATGTTTTGATATGATGTAGCATCTGAAAACTTTAGTATGAATTTCTAATTCTGTATCTGATTATGATTTGGTTCTGATGTTGCCTCTGTTCTGTCTCTGTTAAGGCTTCGCCATGGGTATAATTGTGGCATACAGTTTCGCCACGGGTATAATGGTGGTTTATAACTTTACTACGAGGGT
>QEOT01006318.1:62715-73310 GCA_003123785.1 Pterocarya stenoptera | reverse complement strand
GAGTCTGGAAGCGCACATTAGAATAGGTTGAGGTGTTTTTGCACGACACACTAGAATCGTGATGGGCGATGGATCTATAATAAAATTCTAGCATGATTTATGGTGCGAAGATAGAGCCTTTAAGGACACATTCCCTACAGTTTTCAGGATTGCGTGTGAAGAGAAAGCATTAGTGGCAAACCTCATGGAGATGTCTGGTGGCTCAATCTAATGGAATGGGAACTTTATGAGGGTGGCCCATGATTAGGGAGTTGGCAGCTTTGCTGATTTTTTCACACTCTTGTACACCATGAGATTGAGAACTCACGGAAATGATAAGTTGTGGTGGATACCCACTAGAAAAGGTACATTTTCTGTTCGTTCCTTTTATAAGACCCTCATAGATCTGTAGCACAATGAGTTCTTATGTATACTTCCTGTGTACAAAGGCTATGCCTATTTCATTCATATATATAATATCTATCTTTTACTGATCAAAAAAAAAAAAAAAAGATCTGTAGCACAATCACTTTCCATGGAAAGGTATTTGGAGAAATAAAGCACCTCTCAAGGTGGTATTTTTCGCTTGGACTGCTTCTTTGGACAAGATTTTGACTATGAATATTTATAGAAATGCCGGGTGATTGTTGTGGATTGTGCTGTATGTGCAGAAAGAGTGGCATGATTGTGGATCATCTTCTACTGCATTGTGAGGTCACCAGGTCGTTATAGGATGATGTTTTCAGAAGATTGGAGTTAGCTTCGGTTATGCGTGCTACTTTAGTCGAGCTTCAGGCTAGCTGGAAGAATCTAGGCAGCATTCCACAAATCACAGCTATGTGGAAGATGGTTCCTATATGCATTCTATGGTGCCTATGGAAGGAATGAAATGATCGGACTTTTGAAGATAAGAAGTGCTCATTGGAGGAGATAAGATTATTCTTTGTTAAAAAATTATTCCTTTGGGTGAAAGTTGTAGATTTCAATGGCTTAGATTTTCATGATTTTCTTGTTTCTATTTCTTCCTCCTGACTATGTAAACTCTTGTACACCCCTATGTACTTAGGCTATTATGCCTATTCTTATTAATATAATACGTTAACTTATAAAAAAAATGTATAAAAGTATTTAGACGGTACCTTACAAATTCAATGATGACAGACAGCTAATGTCTTTGCCACTGCACTCATGTAGTTTTCCGCATAGATGATTTCGTTATATATATGAAGATGAACATTTCCAGAAGCTCTAGATTAAATGATATTTTTATGAGATCAAAATATTCCTGACCACAATGCAAACTTATTTCTTACCCCAAAGGAGCATCCATAAGAGGCAACCGAATAAACTAGGGATTTCAGTGTTCACTAAAAACCAATAACCTGTACAAAGTTACCACACATTTCAGTTCAAATGTTCACAATGCACTGATGACACACAGAAAACCAATGTGATTCAGTATCTAAAATGACAAGTTTAAACAGGCAAGCCACATTTGCTTTAAAATCCTTTCTTTTTTTTTTTCTTATTTTAATAACAGGCTCAAGGTTTTATAAACAATTCTTTCACTTTTGCAGAATTGCAAGCACGGGAGAGAGAGACAGAGACAGAGAGAAGGACAGGGAGAGAAGAGATCTACCGTTGCATTCCACCACCAACCCATGCCTCCTTCACACTGCCACCCCTCAACCCCATCCCTTCAAAGACTTGGGAAATAAATATATAAAATAAAAATCCTCTAGCTTATCATCTTGAGTACAGTGTTTAAATTATGTTTCTCCTCAAAAGAGATGTTGAAACAGATTCCTGCCCATCAACCATGACCCAACCTCAATAGCACACTTGCATATTTTTCCTACTTGGGAGGAGCACATTTATGCTTGCTTTTTGCTTAAATTAGATAGTTATATGAGTGAAAAGAAAAACAGCTATAGCAGCCCTGAGAAGTCTAAGAGATTTTCATCCATTCAAGGTATCAACAACAATTCCAGTTAAGTCCATTGTGACCCCATCCCCTAATTAATATCATATACAAAAGAATGCAGCAGCACACGCATGAAAAGCGAATTGCATGTAAGATAACATCAATGCTTTTAATAAATTATATTGATGGTACCATTCCCTCAAATTATGTCAACAAACCACAGAGAGGCCATATATGATATAAAAGACATTAAATATAACTCCATCTCTCGACCCTAAAAGTCACTAATATATGGATACCATAGCAAATCCAGTAGACAAGCCAAGTTTGAGCCTAACTCAGTTCTAATAAACTCCAAACTACCACATTATAGTTTGTCTCACAAAATAAAACAATAATCACTATACATTCAAAGCAACAACGCAGCTCCCAAACATAGATGCTAATTTTTTTTTATTTTGCAATAGTCACTGGCTTAACAACTCAAACAAGTGACAGGGTATGATGTCCTTGGTATGATCAGGATGCCTCATCAATTCCTAAAAGATCACAAGCTCAAAAATGTTTAGCTTGCTTCAAATTAGCAAAGCCCCAAAAATATTAAATCGTATGACATGAGGCCATTTTCTCGAACATGGACAGATACATGAAGAGAGTTTACGAATTAATTTGAATTTGTTAATTCCATCATCAATGCATCATACGAGAGTAGTATCAGTATCAGGTCATTACTCTGGAAACAAAACTACTGGCCTTAGCAATCATTCAAAAGAAGAACTCACAAATAGAATATCTTTCTTCATGAAAAATACAACCAACCACGGGAAAATCGTAGATGAAACCAACACTGGCCATTTCCCATTTTTACATACCCATACAAAAACCAAAACTTCCCATCACCCTTTTAAGTAATTTTTGAAACAATAATCACTATACATTCAAAGCAACACTACGACTCCAAAAAATAGATGCTAACTTTTTTTTTGCAATAGTCACTCGCTTAACAACTCAAACAAGTAAAGTTACGGGGTATGATGTCCTCGGTATGATCAGGATGCCTCATTAATTCCTTGAAGATCAAAAAAAAAAAATTAGCTATCAAAATTCCTTGAAGATCAAAAGCTCAAAAAATTTTAGCTTGCTTCAAATTAGCAAAGCCCCAAATATATTAAATCGTATGACATGGTGCCATTTTTTGTTTAACATGGACAAGAGTTAACGAATTAATTTGCGATGTTAATTCCATCATCATACGAGAGTAGTATCAGCATCAAGTCATTACTCTGGAAACAAAAGTACTGACCTTAGCAATCATTCAAAGGAAGACGAAGAACTCACAATAGAATATCTTTCATCGTGAAAAATACAACCAACCACAGGAAAACAGTAGATGAAACCAACAGCGGTCATTTCCCAAGCATACCCATGTAAAAACCAAAACTTCCCATCAAACCCTTCAAGTAATTATTAGTACATACAATCCCAAGGTCAGCTACATAACCCCCCATATTCCACAATTTCACCAACAAAAAAAAAAAGATTATAACAAAGGAATTAAAAAAATTAAAGATACTAATTTTACATAATTTTTCAACTATGATAAGACATGATAACCAAGAGAAGCAGAAAAAGAAGAAGCACAAAGTAGATTCAGCAAACGCAAAAAACGAAAAAAAAAAATACCATATATACCATAAAGAAATAATATGATCAAACATTCAATAACGCAGAGAAAATATGATCAACATACAGAAACCCTTTTCGTATGCATCAATAAAGATGATAATCTGAAGCCTCGGAACTAACGTGCTAAGATTTATGGTGAACACCTACCACAGAAGCCCTCAGAGCATTTGTATAAAACCCAATTTCGTTCGGCTGATAGATAGAAATACCATCAGAGGGCGAGGGAAAGAGAAACGTCTAGGCACAGTTCCAGGGCCTCTTCAAGCTTTGTTAGTTTGACACGTGTATTATCACAGAGTTGAGAAAGACGTTTAGGCAGTGAATTCATTCAAATATTACGTGAATAGTAAAGAAAAGGTAATAAAAAATTAATAATAAAATATTGAATAATAAATAATAAAATAAAATAGTAATTGTCACTATCCAAACTAATCCAAAAAATATAAAGAAGGCCGACACAAATAATATATTGCTGGCCCTTGCTTATATGAGGTCTAAATTCTGATTATGATCCATTTTGCTTTTGGGATTTGTCTTTTTTCTAAAATCTGTATTTTTTTTTCCTCAGCTGGGTAAATATTGAACAAGTTGTATGATAATTTGAAAACGGTTTTCAGCCCCATATGACCGAATTTTTCTTGTTTTCTATTTTTTTTTTCGAGAATAGAAAATGACGGGTTTAACTGTTTTTTTATTTAATAAAATTTGAAAATTACAAAAAAAAAAAAACGATAAAAAATTTTGGTCATTTGAAGGGTGAGTCGGATAATTCCTAATATATTATCATTTTAAACTAGGGATGATAAATCGTGTTATATGATACATATTCGTGTTAGGTCATTCGGGTAAGGATCACCAAAAACTCAACCCTAACTTGATTTAAATAACTAAAGAAAAATATTAATTGTACTTTAAAAAAAATTAAAAAAAAATTATTTTTCTACGTATCAATTATTTGATATGTTTAAAATTATAAAATTTGAAAATAAAAATTTAAATTTTTAAATTTAAATTAAAAAAAAACTGAAAAAATCAATCTTTATAAATTATTTGTAAAAAATATTATTTATATAGCACTACTCATAACTAAATAAGCCATTGAGATTTAGATCATTTGAATTTGGGTCAAGTTAATTGGGCTCGTGTCTAATCAAGCATCTTTTTTATCAGTCTTCGCTCTTCATTACCTTTTTTTTTCATAAATATACTTTTTTTTTTTTTTTAATAAACCTACTTAAAAACATAATTGGCATATGCCTTAAGTTGTTACTATATATGGACAAAAGATCTACCTTTTTCTTTAAGGCATGTTTTAGGTATTGTTATGAGGTTTAAAAATGGCTTAAATAGATTTTAAAGTACTTTAATAATAAAATTAGGTTGTTGGGTTAATACATATTAAAATATTTTTAATATAAAAAAAAGTCAAAAAGTACATTTTAGGAAAAGTATCAAATTTGATATTTTTCCTCAAATTTACTTTTCTAGATATTGCAAAACATTATTACATTTAAAAAAAAAAAAATCTCAACAGACGAAAATACTTATATAACTTTTACATAATTACAACTTTGTTCTTAGCTTATGCATAATTGTATTGTTATTTCACTCATGCATCGTTGAAGGGATGTTTTTCATTATAAATATTGAAAATTCTTTTAGATTATTTTTGTTATTTTTTTAAAATAAAAATTAATTTCTATTAAGGATATAGTCATAATCTTTAAAAAATCAAATGACTTTTTTATGTCATTTCTACCTCAAAAAATACTTTTTAAATTTGGTTCCAAATAAATATAATACGTTTAGACAAATGGTTTCCAAACTATAAATAACATTTTAATAATAGCACTTATTACTTAAACTCTTCAACTATAAGCTTTAAGCTAAAAGCTAAATTAATCACCTCAATCCCAAACATACACTAATACTTATTAATAAACAATTGAAGTTGGCAACAAGGTATAAAAATTTTATGAATAATGTTACATTTACATACATTTTTAAGTACAAAACCCTTTTCGTCAGTTTTTTTTTTTAAATTCAAATTTTGAATTTCAATTTTTATAATTTTTAGAATATCAATAACTAACACGTTAGCTTGTATGGTTATGCAAGTAAAAGTCGTAAGTACAAATAGCATTTTATTTTATTTATTTAAAACTCTATATTTACCAATTGCTTTGTATATTTTCATGGACTTGCTAGACACAATCCTTTGATCTTTTATCATTTTCCATCTAAGAGAAGGAAAATGATCTTTTATCATTTCTTGTCCTCTCCTATTTGAGCATAGTTTGTTTCTTCTTGTTAAATGTAAGAGATTGAACGAGAAAAGCTAAAATGAACAACCATTTTGATAAACTTCCACAAAATTTTAATCATGCAAAAAGATAACATAAGTGTCCAAAGTATTCATTCACATCAGTATTAACATTGCAAAACGACTATTTCCAATAAGCTTTAACACTTTTTTTTTTTTTTTTTTGTTATAACTAACACGTTTTAATTATGCTGGGCTGGTGCAAAAGGTTTTCAGGCTTCACTGCCATCGCATAAAAGAGAGAGGGTCTGGGAGAGACTTCAAGGGGGTGTTCCCTCATAATTGGTAGTGATAATTGGTGAAGAGTGACACTCTTCGTATTTAGTTAGGTTTAGATAGTGAGTTAAGTTAAGATGAGATAAAAGTTAAAAGTTAAATAAAATATTATTAATAGAAGAATTATTTTTTAATATTATTATTATTTTGAAATTTGAAAAAGTTAAATTATTTATTATATTTTATGTAGAAATTTATAAAAGTTATAATGATGAGATGAGATTGATAGAATGAGAGTGTTTCTCAATCCAAACCTAACTATACGTTTGATGTTTGATTTTGTTCTTTTTATATAAATAAGTAATGTTATGTACAAGTCTTAAATAGATAAATCTCGTGCCAGTCCTTTCTAAAAAAAATAGATCACACTAATAAAAAATAAGTTTTTTACAAATTTTCAAGATGGAATCTGTTTTATTTTTTAACAAAAACTTGCGCACGACTTGTTTATTTAAGATTTGTAAAAATGATCTTATGCACAATCATAATCTTACTCGTTTTTGTGTCATTTTCATGTCAGATTCAAGTGTTTGGTATCAAAAGATGTCAACCCTAAAATTATATTAAACTCACAGTAAGGTAGCAGCCTATCACTTGCTCAATAGGATAAAGTAGGCCGTTTGTGGGCTTGAATTAGAACCTATACCCACCCACCAAGGGCTTTCTAAGGTTACTTTTATTTTAGGGTTTTTGTGGGATTGAGTTGGATCTACACTTGTGTTATTTATTTATGAAGTTAGGAAATTAAGAAACAAAGTGATAATAAAATCTTGAAGTAACCAATAAAGTAAGGTGCTTGTTCTAGCTTGGAAGGAATGAACTCGGACAATACAGGTGTCATGCCTTGCCCTATTAGAAAAGAAAAATTATTTCATTTGATTTATGAGCTATTTTTTTAACATTAGTCGTTGGAATAATTATAAAAATAAAAAGGCCTGAAAACTGTCACTTTTTACATCATAATCAATTAACAATCAATTTACTTCAATGTACAATCAACATTTCAAAAAATAAAATAAAGAAATAAAAGGTTTTATTTCAAAAAATAAATAAAATCAAAATTAGAAAGTAAAATCAAAACTATAAAAAGCACTCCAAAGTTAAAAAAAGATAATTGAACTTAAGAAAAAATAAATAGAAAGCACTCAAAAGCTTAAAAAAAATAAATGAACTTAAAAAACATAATAAATATTTTAAAAGCTTAAAATTAGGAAAAAATAAAAGAAAAAGAAAAGAAAAGAAAAGAAAAGAAAAGAAAAGGCTAACAATAAGGGGTGATAACCATGGGGTTGTCCTCAAAAGTCACTCTTTGGGTGGCCAAATGGAGCCACTCATCTAACCATTAACCATTGTACAATGGACGGCCCATTTTTTTTTTTTTTATATATATATATATAATTTTGAAATATTTTAATTTTTGTTTATCTAAGATTCGAAAGTGGTTTTTACACGTTTTGAATTTATTTTTATTTAAATTTATGCTAATTTTTTTGTTTGTTTAAAGCTTTATTTTTTTTTCATTTTATGTATTTTTTATTTAAGTTTATTTAAAAAAATTATTTTATTTTATTTTATTTCTTTTAATTTTAATTTTTACCAATGTAACATGTTGGCATGGCACTTTATATTTTCAAGATGTCGATTGTTATTTTTTTCAACATTTTATTTTGATATTTTTTTTAAATTTTTTGTTCATGTCGCCACATGGGGGCATGGGGACTTAAAAAAGGAAAGAGAGCGATGGTATTGCTCCTCTGTTTTGCGAATCCAATCTCTTTTTTTCGATTCAGTTCCTCCACCACCACAAAATATCTACTCTTAACTTGATGGGTGAACTAACAAATAAATTTTTTTGTTTAAGAGTAATATTAAATATAGTTTTAGAATATACAAATTTCACATATTCTATTTGAAAAATAATGTAATCCATTATTAAAAAGTTAAGTTTTTCATATGAGTCTAATCATATTTATCATTTTTTAAGAGAGTGTATAGGACATGCAAACCTTATGACGTACGTAAGACTCAAATATCACCTATCTTTATTTAAATTGCAAAATTTAATTAAATGTCCATATATTTTTGAAGTGAATGTATATTTTTGAAGTGAATGGGAAGGGATTGTTAGATTCTCAAATATTTATTGTGGTAAGAAAAACACTATGTGCAATCGGTTGGAGAATCGCGGGGGAACTGCTGCCCCAGCGGAAAATGAAACGGGGCATTTTGGCCTCATTTTTCTGTTTCTTCCCTTCGTGTTTTTTCTTCCCTTCATTCATATCCCTCCATTTGTCTTCAACAAGTTTCGTTCTCACTCCAGCCTCCATTCCTCTTCAACCCTTTTGGCACAGTGACTCCCTCTCGGCACTTGTCTCCCCTTTGTCTCTACATATGAGGTGGTTGTTGAAGAGGTTATGGAAGAGAAGTACGAGGACGAGGAGGCTACAGTGGCTGAACCAACATTGTGGACTGCAAGCAATAGGAATAACCACAAGGGTTTGACCAGAAAGATACTACCAGACGTGTTGTGTATATTTAATTCTTGTTTGTGGAGCCTTTGGAGTCCGAATACATAGGTCAAAATTTTCAATTCCTCTCTTGCATTAGTTTTTGGTTAATTTCAATTGTGGTTAAAGTTTTTGAGCCCCCTAAAAGGCAAAAATTGAAGAAGGAAATGGAAATATATTTTTGATGGTGGGTTTTGTTTCGTACTAGAAATCCCAATATGGATATGGTGAAGTCTAAATGAATCCCTATTTTCTTTTTTCTTTTCACTTTTTTTTTCAATTTTGGTACATTTCAAGATTCTTTGCCATTTGTGTTGGTTCGCATTGCCTGGGCCATAAATATTGGTCAATGGGAGTCATTTTTCTCGGCGGTATGACTGGAAAGTGTCCATATTTTTCCTTTTTCTAGGGTGATGGAAAGGTAATAATGATTAAGTTTTGCTTAACTAAGAACTTTTAAGCTTTTGTGTTGGTGAAGATCATTTCTGAAGTGGGCCAACTGGTTCAGATATTTTTAACTTGGATGTTATAATACCAATTGTGGCACCCCTAACTTCCATGTATGGACACATACGGAAATCGAGACACCCGGGATGATGACAACACAGTCACGCACCCTATCGACATGTGCTGAGTGTGTGCAATGCAACACGTGTATAATAAAATACGCAGTGGAAAGGTTAAGTCAAATAACTAAGTACCAGAGTTTAATACAATATCAGAGTACTGAAAATCTACATGTCAACATAATACAATTTTGTTTACAAAATAACATCAAATCAAATCAAATAGAATAAGCAAAAGCAGCAAAAATCTTCAAACACAAATATAGCTCATGTCCCTACTCCTCAGGTGGAGCCGCATCCTCGGGCTCAGCCTCATCAAAATCTACATCAAAATCTACAGTCCCACAAAAATAGAACCGCAGGTAAGTAAAACCCAAAAAGCTCAAAGACCATAAATATATTTAAACAACCAACGTTATGCATGCACATGATAATCCAAGCGTAAAACTCGAGAAAACACCATTTCTCGAAAAACATAATTTTTCCACTCACGCCAAAAACACCATTTGGCACAAAACTAAAACCATGAATAATTTCATTAATTTCAATTTTTAACCGTATACACCATGGCCTCCCCTAGGGACCATCCACATACTCTGGCTTCCCATCTTCACCCCACGGGTAACGACCGTGCAAGTGATACATAAGTGATGCCCAGTTCCGCGCCCACCGCGTACATAGCCAGGCATCCTCTAACCCCCGCCAGCCCGAGGAGTCACAGAGTCGGATCGAGAGCGCTACCATCCCGTCCAAGTCAGGGAGAAAGCCCCAGGGGACGACACTCAGTATATTCCGCTCCCGAGTGTCCAGAGGAGTTCCACCGAGATAATATCTCATCTCGGCTTGGGGGTGATACACACGCACCCATAAAACCTTAAACACAGTTTCCTCAAAACACACACACACCCACGCATGCGTGCACAATGCCATGAAAGCAACAAATACCAATAACCAACAGTTATCCATACAACGAGATAACCAAAACACAGTTTATAACACAAGTTAGTGTAAAAATATATTAAAGTCTTAAAAGTCTTTTGGAGAAATACTTACAGCACTTGATAATAATTTTAGGAGGGTCATGGAGGAACTGAAAGCACCAAATCAGCAACTCCACAGTGTAAAAACACTGTGGCCGAATACACTGTAAACCTAAATTTACACGGGGTCAAACGAAGACTTGAAATTGATAGGGTAGGGCCTAAAGAGGTCGGTGAAGCTAATGGTATCGAAGGTTGGCCGTGGGTGGCGGCCAAAACGGTGGTTTACGGCCGAGAATTTCAAATCGGAAGTGGAGCTCGCACAGGCGGCTCCGGCGACAGATCGGGGCTGGG
>QEOT01006318.1:2087-54260 GCA_003123785.1 Pterocarya stenoptera | reverse complement strand
AAAAATACTATTTTTAAAACAGCAAATTAAATAAATCAAAATAAACTCAAAACTAATTAAAATAAAATATTAAACTCCAGTAATAAATATACTTTAAAATAAAAGGAATTAAATCGTAGAACACCAATTAAAATCAGAAAAGCACATTAAACTAACCTCTCTTAAACACGTTTAAATTAAATTAAACGGCTCAAAAACAACTATTAAATTAAAAAAAACCTTTCAATAAAAAGCACGTAAAAATCGGAGTGTTACACCAATGTTGGGATCAGATGAAGATGACGCCACTATGTCTAAGTTTCCTCTCGCTCATGAAGACGAAGACGAAGACACCTTCTGTTTCGAGAACACAACAACGAAGACGCCTAAAATGAAATTTCCTCCCGTTTTTCTTATGTTTCAGTCAGATTTTTTATTTAATATATCTTGGCCACGACAGTCGATTTCCCCGGGGTTCCCCACCCCCAGTTACCTGCAACAGAACTGTTGTGGTAATAAGAACAAGAATCTCAATTACACCTGATAATAATTAAAAAAAAATAGAAAAAAAAAAAACCTAGCTTGCAATCATTCCTCGTTAGATTCAAAGAAAACAATTTTGATAGGTATGTTTAGAGCACGGGTTCCGGGCACTTTCGAATCCTATTATAAGGCTTGTTTTATTTGGAAATATTCCCTTTTTTTTTTTTAAATACTTGGGAATTCTTTAAATTTTGGATGTACTACAGTCATAAATAAATCTCACAAAAGTAAACTTACAAATGAACTTGATTTCATATGATATATTAGATCTACTCTATACTAAAAGTAATTTTATAATCTAACCTGCGACATTAAGCCATATCAAATTATAAATTAGTTTGGTGGAATCTCTTTGTAGCTAAGGGCTGTCTCAGAAATTTTCAAAATTGATCATTATGGTGATCATTGTGTAAGAAATTTATCCTTCCATCCACTAAAAAAATGATGACCTCAAGCTTTTTTTTCATGTCATGATGACATATCTAAAAAATGTATAATTAATATTTACAGTTAAAAAAATATACAAATTTGCTACATCAATAAAAATAAAAAGATAAAAATTAATATTTACAGTGGAGCTATTTTATGATGCGGAGAATGCATCATTCACATAATTGATCTAACATGATTTGATTTGTAATATTTAAATTTGTGAATTTCTCTTACAAACTAAATACAACCAAGCCATAGTATGCAGTACGTGTACTTCATGCTGACTTTTTTTTTTTTTTTTTTTTAAGGAAGAACAAACTCCATTCATTCATAACGGGACATTACAATTTTGACCTGAGACATACAGAATACAAGTCAACTATTGCTTTTAAAGCTCCTCAATACATAAATTTCTTTGTGACTGACATAGTCTAGTCCATTATTGTAACTCTCTACAGATAACTGTCTTAGAGACAGTACTCTGTCTTAAGATAGATTTAACAAACCCCACATTCCGTCCTAAGACATAATTAAACAACCCCACACTCTGTCTAAGACGGAGTAGAGGAGACACTCTATCAACAAAAATCCAAGAGACTGTGTTTTTTTATAACCTAAAACAAAGAAAATAATAGAAAACGTAAAAGATACATGAACAAATAGGGAATTACAACTTGAAAAGTTGTAGATTTACATTTTCAACCTTAGAAGAAATAAGAAAATGCAAACAATGAGACTATGGTGGCGTATAAGGGACACGTGCCACTCTGGAAGTATGGCAGAACGTCAAGTTTGAAAAAACCGATGGCCCTGGTCACAGGAAAGCCGCACATGACGGCGATAGAGCTCCCCTTGCAGTGGAGCATGGCTGTCACGCGCGCACTTTGGGTCACGCGTGTGGCTTACATGCCGCTCTGTTCGACGAGTTCTTCGTCCGTTTGAATGATCAGCACCTTGGAAATCTTGCAGTGGGGCGCATGGTGGTCGCTTGGCTTTGGAGAGCAACAAATCTACATTTCATCCTATTGTAAACAAAAAAAAAAAACAAATCTAGAAAAATAAAATAAAACTAGAGAAGAGGAGGGATGAGGGAGGAGCCCAAAGCTTCAACCCCCTCTTGTGGTCTGAGTTTTTTGAGGGAGGGGGGGGGGGGGGCTTTTCTCTTGCTTTCTCCCTTTTCTCTCATGCTGACTTATGTATAAAATCTTTCTCTATTATATTTGTAATTTGTTTAACTAGCCATATTTCTTGTAGTTTGATAAAATAAAGCTATTTTCTTCAAACTATACATGTAGTTAGTAATAAAAATTTATATAATAATTATTTATTGATTCTGTAATTTCTTTTTCTTTTTCTTTTTTTTCTAAAGTAATACTCTGAATTATATCAATCCCAATTAATAGAGTAGTCTAATAACATTCTGATAGGTGGACCCAATTATTTGTACAATATCTTTTGGTCCCAATTAACAATTTTTTTTCAACTTGATATATTATAATTAAAGGATATATAAATACATGTATAAGGGGTAGGGGACCCCGACAAACATCGTTTCTTAACTAGTGCAATATTCTAGAAAAAGAAAAAGAAATGGGCACTGGAAATAAATAAATGTTTCATACCCTTCCTCACTAAGGGGGAGCTTAAGTGCCGGTTTTTATACAATCCGAGAGTGGGATTGTAGTTCCATAAGTGAAAGCCATGGTGATTGTAATGACTGCATTTTGTCTTGAAGTGGCAGTTGGGGAAGTCCACTGCTTCACTTCCATGATCATGTGGCCAAATGAGACAACTCTTATAATAAAAAGTCAGATAAAAAATCATAATTCTATTGCATTATACATCGTTGCAAGATTCCACACTCTCCCAAAGGAATACATGTGATTCTCGTATCAAAAGTAAAAGTAAAAAAAGTGGGGCTCATGGGTTGTGGCAGAAAGAGACTGCCAAGGGACTAAAGAGGGGGTGGTGATCGTTAGGTGCCAATGGTTCAAATTCTTTCCTACACTTTTGGATATAAGAATATCCCAATAAAATTTAGAAAAAATGACAAGAAAAGTAATAAGATAGAGACGAAAACAGACGAATTGTAGTTTGGACCAATTCCAGTTGACTCCAGAACCTATGACGATGCGTGGGATCCACGCCCCTGTCTCAGTGCAACCACAATAGTCAGATTTGCAGGATTTGATAATGGTGAATCTATTAGTCTAGCGCGTGTGGCGAGAAGAGTTTCTGGAAGAGGAGATGCGTGAGGCCCATGTGTGACTCTGGGGGGCGTGTGAGTGTCATGAGCGGAGATTTTTATGAAACTGCCGCTTACCTCTAAAGTATTGGCAACCTGGGTGCCTTCTCGTACGGCGCGTGTCAGAGGTTATCGAAAAACTGAAGATTTGTGTTTTCAGTCTTAGAGGAAACAAAACAACTAAGAAAGTTGAATTAACTTTATAGACAAAGTAGGTAGATAGAGAAAGAGGAGGAGGCGGAAGCTCAGTGTGTGTGAGAGAAAGGGAGAGATTCAATGCAAGGAAAATAAAACTATGCTCACAAAAAAACAATTAGAAAAAAAAAATATCATAATGTGCAAGGAAAGATTATTAGAAAAGAAAGAACAGAGTAGTCTGCAAGTTCATTAACAAAACAAGATCAAAACAAACCCATGACAAGCAGCAAACATATAGCAGTCTGATAACACATGTATTAATTAGAAATAAGCTTGTATTAATTTTGTATTTTTATTTTTAAAAGCAATATCATGGTATGATAATCAGTCGGAAAACCAGTGAAATACTATGGGTTTTTCTCTTTATGTGCATGATGAAGAAACATAAAATGAGTGAACTTTTTTAGAGATTATTCAATCCCACCAAAAATCAATTGTCGTGTGGCTTTGTAATTTTACAAACACAGGACAATTTCCACCGACCGACCAAGGGACACCGCTAGAATTAAGAGAAATAATATTTACAGTTTTAAAATATGTAAATCTTTGTGTTCTTTATTTAAAAAGAGTGAATAAATCTAAAATTCATATTAAAAAAAAAAAGCAATATTTTAATAATAGATCATACTTTTTTTCAATAGAAATAGGTAGAACTTGTAATAAGACTGTATAATTTAGGATTACTCTAAAATTAATTTGCATGCATGCAACAAGTTCCAGCTCAACGGTGGGAGATACACATTGAAATGAGTTTCCGGGATTAATTGAATTGCATCAATCCTTTCGATATAAGGATTTCTTGTCCTGGTAGCTTTAGGAGATCTGCCGCGCCTATATAAGTCCCGCTCTCCTAAAAGTTTAGGTTTTGGCTAAAACCAAAATTATTGGAGAGGTTAATTTACATTGAATTATTTATCTAAAAGTTGAAATAATAATATAATATTAGATATTTTAATAATATATATTTTTTTTATATTTTGTAGATACACTTCATATATTAATTAATAATTTAATTTTTAATTAAAATTATTGTTTTCTAACTATTTTTTTTCCTTAAACTAATTATCTAATAGTAGCTATTAGAAATATTTTTAAAATAAAATATTATTTTGGAGATGAATAGTGACGGGTCAAATTTAGAGAAATGGATGGATTTACTGTAGCTCAAAAGTGGAGTTTTGGAGTTTTGACTATTCCAATGCAGACCACTTTTGAGCTACTTAGCCAAAATTTGGCTAGGCATTGACATTTGACTAGGCTAATGGCAGTGCTCTATGCAATCCAAAATCCCAACCTCCATCCCAAAACCTTAAAAACCAAAATTCAAATTTTAAACCAATCAAACAAATAAATCCAACTTCATAACACAATCCAAAGTCCCAAGCTCTAGAATCAAACAAATCCCAACCTCCAAGATTCTATTCAATCATTGTGAGTGAGATAGAGCAAGGTTATATCCATATGCAGGGCTTACTACGAGAGTGAAGACTCATGAAAGACGGCAGCAATGACTAAGCTAGGAGATGAGAGAGTTGAGTTATATCGAAGAAGTGAGGCGAAGGAAGAGTTTGGAACTTGTTTATTCATAGGTTGTATTTGTGTTGTATCAAGTCATGAGTATTAGACTATACGGGTCAATTGGAACACGCCTATTTAATTAAATTGCCTAGTTCTAAAATCCTAACATGACACATGTTTTTTTAACCCAACTAATAGAATTTTATATACAATACAATGATAATTATATAAATAATTCGCTATTACAACAAGATTCATGATAAAATATTTTATTATCAATATCCAAACCAATAATATATAAGAAAGGTAATATTTTCATAAAATAAAATTACATATTAACAAAAAAAAAGTTTAATAGTTTGAGATATTAAGTAGTCAAATACTAATCTTAATATTACATATTTTCAGCAACAAAAAAAGGCATATAAGACTAAACATTTATAAATTTTGAAAATAGAATTTGTTTGTCTTATAGAGTGGATTACAGGTTTTGTGGGTTGACTTGCAATTACTCGTTTATTAATCATGTATTATCGGGTTAACCCATTTTGATCCAAACTCATTTATATCAAATTCAAATCTGCTTATTTCGTATTGGGTTTACATGTGTATCATATATTACCATCCCTAACTATCGGTATAAGAAGCGAGATGCTTCACTTATGAGTTCCCATGCCATTTGAAACTTTGGACACGATACAATATCCATCAAAGGAAGTTGGACAATTCTAGCTAAAAGAAAATAGATAGGTTATGAAGTTACAAATGAGAAGGATGATCATCATAGATGAGCAGCCATTCCACAAAACAGAGGTTCAAAGAGAAGAAAGGAACGCACGATAGAAGAAAGAAATGTTTAATAATATTGTTTAAGCATGTCCTTGTAACAAGCTGATCGAATTATGAATACAGTGTTTCTCAATTTTTACTAAAAGACTCAACCAAAGAAGTTCTGGTCTTGAGATCATTACGAGATCTAATTTTGGATAGTGTAATATTAATAGGGCTGAGCCGAGTTCGAGCGAGTTGGGTTGTGCGAGCTCGGCTCGTTCACTACTCGAGTCGAGCTTGAGCTCGGCTCGTTTATCAGCCGGGCCTAGGAGAATGTCCGAACTTGACTCGTATATAAGGAAAATGAGCTCGAGCTCAGCTCGAGATCGGTTCTGTTAACGAGTCGAGTCGAGCTCGGCTCGCTATAGATCTGAACTGGTAGGAAAGCACAAGCTGTACAACATTAGTGAAAGAAAAAGAAACAAAAAAGATCAATACTGGAAAGGTAAAAAAAAAAACAAAAATTAAGCACACTGAGATCTGAAGACGAACTCTTCAAATATTGAGATCTAAACACAATCTCTTCAAATATATCAACCAACATCCATTCAGACCTACAGGGGAAGAAAACCAACAACCGAAATAAAAAGTTTAAAAAAAAATATACATTAACTCAGATTTGGGGGAAGTCTCCAGTTCGCTCGCCCAAAATCCATGTCTCCCTCTCAGAAGCTCAGCTTGACCAAACTGCCCTCTCCTCCGACAAAAGCGCTCCCTTCAAACCAAAAGCCACCCAAACGATGCCAAAAAAGGTACCGGTCTGGCCAGATTTCTAAAGGTGGAAATGATTTAGGATTCTCGATGAAATCAAAGTGATGGACACTTCTAAGCTATTGTAAAAATGAACCCGTTCCATTTTCAACAGCCCATGAGAACTCCTCTGATCAGTTTAGGGGAGAGCGAGAGAGAGTATATCTGCCTTCTCTTTTAGAGTGAATGGACCAGAAGCTTCTAGTTTAGGACAGTTCTCGAATATCGGGCAGCGAAAATGCAGTAGGCGAGAAGAAAAAAATAAATAAAGCATGTGTGTGGCAGTGTACATACTGCATAGGTAGTAAATGGTAGTAGTCGGTGAATGATATATTGTTATTATATCATTTTCTTTATGGGTTAGGGCGGCGAGAAACAAAGAAATGGAGGGAAAGGAATAGGCCGTAGGGTTTTTTATTTCATTAAATGGTGTCGCAGGGAGGAATGATGGCTATATTATTGTGCTTTTTTTTTTCCTCTATAAAGTATAGACTAATAGATATTTAAAAAAAGTCTTTAAAAAAATTAAAATCTGAAAAAAAAAATAATGTTATACAACATTTAATATTTTTTTTAAATATATTGTCTTTTTATTTCATTAATCAATTTCATTTAATGATTTCTTTGCATGTATAATTTCAAAACATAATTTTTTTTTTAATTCTGAATAATTTTATTCTTTTAATAACAAATCTTATATTGATAACAAGTTTCATATTTTGAAATTTTAATATTATTTCTTGAATATTAAAGTTTATATTAGTACTAAATCTAATATTACGACACTATTAGTATTGTTATTAATAACACTATTAATACGAACTCTGTTTCTTACAATATTTTATTATGTTTAAATTTAGATTATATAAATATTGACAAAATTCGGTCAGTTTTAGTTAAATATTTAAGATATAACAAAACTCAAGAACTAGTGCCTTACTAGTGTGTATATATATATGTATATATATATAATATGGACCATATGGTGTAATTTGTAAACTTATAATGTTGTATATTTATTGGACTCATGTATTCATCGTAACTTCTAGTTCTATAAGCCTAGAAGTTAATATTATAAATTTATATATAGTATATGTAGTGGACTATAAGTTAAGACTAAGTCTATATACATGAATATTATAAATTATATATCTAACTTTTAGCTATTATATATATATATTATATTATATATGTATAAATATATACAAGTCGAGCTCACGAGTCGAGTCGAGCTTCATACGAGTTTGTTCACGAACATTAATCGAGCCGGTCGAGCTTTATACGAGTTTGTATCGTTTAATAATCGAGCCTAATTCTATGTTTACGAACGGCCCATTTAATATTCGATTCGAGTCGATTTCGAGTTTAGTTGAATCGAATTCGAGCTGCCTATCGAGTAGCCTGTTCATTTTACAGCCATAGTAATATATCCAATTAACGATATTGTAGTCCTTGAGATCTTTTATGTGATCGTGGCACACTTATACATGTATTTTTTGTATAACTCACAATGAAAATGAGTCTGTTAATAATTATATATTGCATTTATTGGTATCATATATTTATTGGATCATGACTCGTTAAGAATGAGTTGTTGAACTCGCTCGTTCTATTAATATATTAGATGATCGTGATAGAAACCTCGATGAGATAGTTGTACAAAGAAGAATGAGTTATAGCAATGCAATTTTAACCATATATTGATTTCATTTATTAGGAGATAAATAGAAGAGGAAAATGGAAAAAAAAAAAAGAAAAAAGAAAAAAAGCCAATTGTAATTTTATGAAAATAATGTTATAATTTTCTTTTAACTCTAATATTTTTGTGAATATTTCAAGTTGATTTTTTTGGATCATTTTTTAACTTCAACTACCATGAAACATTAATTTTAGTTTAATTAAGAAAAAAAATGATTACTTATTAAAATAATTGGATTGCTATACAAGGGTACTCTTTAAGATCCTGTTTAAAGCAAATCATGTTCAAGGACACCAAGCCCACGTTGTTGGAGGAAAGAGCATTGGTGCTTCATAGAATTTAAATTAATTCTGACGGCTAGTTTTAACAGATAAACGAAACAGAAAAGATAATATATTTTCTCAAAATATAGAGAAAACTCTAAATAATATTGATTAATAGTAAAATTCGAAATTCTTTTATGAAGCCCACAAACCGGACTTAAATAGCTGCAAAATTTGAAATTATGAAAATTTTTTCAAAAATGAAAAAATCTAAATTATTGTATGAGAAATAAATACATAAATAAACAAGAATCTTTCAGAATCACTTCTAAACTTGAAACTAAATATTTACTAATAAAGCAAGAATGAACATAAATCTATGATTTGTGAGACAATAGCTGATACCCCATATCAATTTGGGTTTGCACTATTCTCACCGGGTTGTAGAGAATTTGCCCTCGAATTCTAAACTTTCTTGTCTCGATTTTTTGGATGTCCAATTACACTAATTTTTCTTTACTTTTGTTATATCGTCCCGATGATCATGAAAAAAATAAAATTGATTTGATCGACTCGAAATAAAATAATATTGAACATCTTATACTCTAAAATGATGTTTCTTTCCCACATCTCAAATCCAAAAACAATATTTTACTAAGAAGAATTTGAAAAAAAAATCCTCAACTCTAAGAAAATCAACATAATTAATTATCTCAAAAGTTGTTTCATGATATTCAAATTTCAAAACTCCACCAACATTTTATTTTTTCAAATTTTTATGTTTTCAGTAAATCTAATTACCTTGTCTACTAGGTTATCTTCATTAGGATAGGTATCGTAAATTGGTATAGAGTTCCACCCTATGGAAGAATGTCCATCCTCAAACTCTTCTTCCTCATAGTAGTAAATCCACTCAATCTCATGCAACAAATTAATGAAATCTTCATTTTGAAAAGTACCAGGAAATTCTGTAAATCAACTCTAAAATCGAGGTCCCCATAACGCTTCTCTCGACCACAGTGCTCTCAGAATAGAGCATGATTATGATACGAGTTCTCAAAACTGGAATTGAAATCGTGATCTTTCCTCTCACGATCACCGATATCCTGCGCCGTTAGAAATCAGGTTAATTTTGTAACTTGTCTATGCAATTCCTCAATTATCACATATTGAATGCTACAAACACGGTGTGAGACTTCCTCGTTCAGAACCTGCACGACGACCATGACAACCATGTTAAACCCCCATGTAAGGCGGCTTCTAAAACCACGGCACATGTCCTAGCCATGTCCGGGACATGCCCCTTGATCATGCCACGAGCATGCCTTGGCTCGTGTCTTGTCACACATGGGGCGCCCAGCATGCTCATGGACTGGCCACATGCATGCTTTGGCCCGTGCCTTGACGCGCAAGGGGCGCCTAGCATGCAGGCCATGCGCATGCACATGCGCGTGCCACGCCTCGGACATAGCGAGGTTAGTGGCCATGCGCAACACAGCGCACTGCCAGGCATGCGCACGCCCATGCGCATGCCCGGGCACCGCTTGGCAAGGCGCACGCACGTAGGCGTGACCCTGTGCACGCACGCGGGCCGCATGGCCCAGCGCCTGCACGCAGGCCACACGGCCCAGCACACACCCACAGGCTACATGGCCTTGCGCACGCATGCCACCCGCGTGGCCCTGCGCCCCCATCATGCCACCCGCGTGGCCTTGAGCCCCCATCATGCCATCCGCGTGGCCTGCGCCCATCCTGGCCGCATGGCCATGCACCCAGCCAGCGCACGCCCACCAGGCGCAAGCCCAGCCAGCGCACGCGCATGCGTGCACCTTTGCAGCCGGCCATGCCCACAGCCGCGTGGCCCTCTTGCCGCACGCCAGCGAGATTAGTGGCATGCCTTACAGGCATGCCATCCAGCGCACGGGCCCAGCCCGTGCCATGCAGAGCAGGCCAGTGGCATGCCCACCAGGCATGCCATCCAGCACATGGCTCCAGCCCACGCCTTGCAGCCAGCTCACATGGTTAGCCACCAGCAGGCCGAACATGGCTCCATGCCATGCCCACCAGCCGGCCCATACATGGCACCATGCCACTTGCTCATCAACATAAAAAAGTACCTTATGACAATGACTATCGGCTCGAACCTTGTATTTGGCGTTGCTTTAGTGATGGCCAGCTTCACTTGCTCATGGATGTCTCGAAGATGTTCTGCCATCTCAACTGCCTTGTGATTCAAACGACCTACAGGTGGACTAGGCGCTAAGTCAAGCACAATGGACAGGTTCTGACCATAGATAATCTCAAATGGCCATAGTCGTGTGATTCTGTTCTTGGATTTGTTTTAGACCATTTTTGCTTGGGAGAGAGAGCTAGATCTCATTGTGTTGGTTTATTTCCTGCCAAACTCCTCAAAAGATTGCCCAAACTACGGTTCACCACCTCAATCTGACCATTTGTCTACGGTGGCAGGCGCTACTGAAATTCAACTTTGTTCCCAATTTCTCCCATAAACTCCTCAAGAAATGGCTAATGAACTTGGTGTCATGATTTGAAGTGTTTGACTGGGAAATACCATGTAAATGAACAATATTATTGAAGTAAAGATGGGTGATCCGAGCAGCATCCATTGTTTTCCTACAAGTAACAAAATTGGTCATCTTATAAAACTTGTCAACCACAACCAAAATAGAATCCATGGCCCATTGGGTTCGGGGTAAGCCCAACAAAAAGTCCATACTGACATCGAACTAAGGGGCTTCAGGAACAAGTAAGGGGATGTACATGCCTGCATTAGTGAGAGCCCCCTTAGACCGTTGACACACATAGCATCACTCCACATAACGAGCCAAGTCACTGGTCGATTTGGGCCAATAGTAATTAGCGGATACCAGGGCCAATGTCTTATATCACCTAAAGTGACCCTTTCTATGAAGTTCACTAATAATTTGCTGCCTCAGTGAAAAATTTAAGATGCACAACTGTAATCCACGAAACAAATAGTCATTATGCAAAATAAAATTATTTCGTTGACCATCAGTTACCTCTTGAAATATCCTCCCGAATGAAGAATCTTTTGTATACATGTCACTGAAAGCCTTAAATCATGCAACTGTGGTACTCTTGGTGGTGAGGAGTAACATACAATGGCTTAGGCCATCTGCCACACAGTTCAGACTCCTTGATTGCCTCAATGAAAATGTGAACTCCTGTAAGCATGCTACCCACTTGGCATGCCATCTACTCAACTTGTGTTGGTCATTGATGTACTTCAGAGCCTCGTGGTCAATGATAAGGATGAACTCCCTTTGTACTAGGTAGTGATGCCAATGCTTTAGGGACAGAACTATGATGTAGAACTCTAGATCATAAGTTGAATAATTCTTATTTGACCCCGACAGCTTCGCACTGAAAAAGGCTATTGGGCTTCCATCCTGACTTAAAACATCACCAATGCCAACCCTAGATGCATCACAATTGACCCTCGAACACCTTCTCAAAATCTGAAAGTGCCAAAACTGGTGTCTCTGTCAACTTCTGCTTGACCAGTTGAAAATTGGCCTCTACCTTCTCAGACCACTAGAATTCACATCCCTTGAGGCCCTCTGTAAAAAGAGCAATCAAAGTACTGAAGTTTCTGATGAACCAGCTGAAGAAGGACACCGATCCATGGAAACTTCTGACATCGTGCAAGGTCTTAGGTTTGGGCCACTCCAAGACTGCATCTACCTTTGAGTTATCTACATGAACACAATCAATAGACACAACAAAACCAAGGAAAGTTATAGAGGTAGTAAATAAAGAACACTTCTTCTGATCGATGAACAGATTCTCCATTCTCAACATATCAAAAACTGCTTGGAGGTGATCAAAGTGTGTTGCCCATGTCGGACTATAAATGAGGATATTGTCAAAGTAAACTATAACAAATTTTTCCATAAAAGGCCGTAAAACCTGATGCATAAACCTCATGAATGTACTATGCGCATTGGATAGCTCGAAAGGGATGAATATCCATTCATACAACCTATGTTGTGTCTTAAACGCAGTCTTCCACTTATCTCCAGGCCTTATTCTGATCTAGTGGTATCTGCTTTTAAGGTCAAATTTTTAGAAGACTTTAGAACTAGATGTGGAATCGGAAACCTGTACTTCACTGTGATTTTGTAGATTATTCTGCTGCCAACACACATACGCCAGGGCCCATCTTTCTTCAGTAACAACAGGGCAAGGACTACACATGGGCTCACGCTGTCATGGATGTAGCCCCTTTCCAATAACTCCCCCACTTGATATTGCAACTCTTTAGATTCCTTGGGATTGAGGTGATACGCAAGTCGATTTAGCAAACTCGACCCTGTAACAAGTTCAATCTAATGTTGAATATACCTCATAGGCGGTAGTCCAGGAGGAAGATCTTCTGGCATCAAGTCAAAAAACTTTGTTAGTAAATCTAGACTCACTTTTGTTGCACTATTCCCACAAGTAAGAATTTAGATGAATTATGGCGGTTAGTTTCAATATATAATCGAAACAGAAAAGACTAGAGATTTACCCAAAATACAAAGAAAACTTTGAATATTATTGATTAATAGTAAAATTTAAAATTATTTAATGAAGCCCACAATCCAGACTTAAATAGCTGTAAAATTCAAAATTATGAAGATTTTTTCAAAAATAAAAAAAATCTAAATTATTGTATGAGAAATAAATACATAAGTCATTATTGGATTTGTCATCATAGTTAGAGACTCTGAGGGCAAAGTTCTAGCTACCGTGAGGATGAATAGACCATTATTTCCTGACCGCTACTTGCAAAAGCAACTGGAGCTCTTCATGCTACTATGTTTGGTCTGGATTTGGGAGTCATCATACTGGCGGGTGACTCACTACATATTATTCAAGCTATCATAAAGGATGAGGATAATTATTCAAGACATCATAAAGGATGAGGATAACTGGTCTAGTACCGGTATGGTAATTAGTGATATCAAGACTATAAGTTGCTAAATTTCGTCAAGTGGTCAACTCCTCGCATAAGAAGAAAGGCTAATAATGTCGCTCATATTTTGGGAAAAGATGCCGTACATCTCCGATGTGGAGGATTAACCGTCATCATGTATTCTTTCTTTGCTCTAAAGAATTCGATGAATAGCGGTCTTCATTTGGAGAAAAAAAAAAAATAATAATAATAAAAAAATTAAAAAAATAAAATAAAATTCTAGAAATGTCTCTACACATTTAATAAATCCAACAAATATTTCCAAAGAAAACTTCTACATACATAAAAAAATTACATAAAGTAAATTTATAAATTGATGTGATTTTATAAGATCCGTTAGATCGACTTTATAATAAAAATAATTTTACAATCTGGCGTATCACATCAAATCACATCAACTTGTAGATTTACTTTTGTATAATTTTTTTGTAACTAAAGTATTTTCTATGTCAAAATAATAATATGCATCCAACTAGAAAAACCAAATTAGATTCAAACTGTTTTATTATTATTTATAAACTATTTTATTACTATTTATAAATATTTGATATCATTTTACTACTATTTATTTACAGATGTTCTAAATTAACGAACAAACTCTGAATTTCTTTCACTTTCATGCTTTTAAATCCCTTATTATCTCACTAACGTCAATTAAAGTCGCAGGATTCCAAGTTCTCTCGTAACAGAAGACTATGTGCCTGCCAAAAAAGATGATTGAATTGGGTTTGAAATTATCAAGAGTATACGTACGTATTTATAAAATTTTGTCTTTGAGAATTAAAAAAACATGATGAAAATCATACCACTACGGTCTGGGGTGGTCATGAAAATTGAATTAAGCTTCGAGCTCCTAAAATATTTTTTAGAAATTATTTTTGGGAACATGTCTAATATTTCCTATTATTATTGAGTTTTGAGAAATGAGAAAAAAAGTTGACTAAAAAAAATTATAAAGTTAAAAAATCCTTTGAATATAATTTTTTTTAGAGAAATACTCTAATAAAAAAATGATTACATAAAAGTATTCTTACAAACTGATGTAATTTGATGTGGTTTGTCAAATTATAAAATTATTTTTATTATAAAACAGATTTGACAAATTACATGAAACCACGTCAGTTCGGTCCGATTTTCAATATATTTTAGAACTGAATCTATATACACCAATTTTGAGAAATTGAGAACTGACACCGAATCGATTTATCATCAAAAATGAAATTTTCAATTTTATCGGTTTCGGTCTGATTTTTCTGGTCTTTGTCTTAGGCTTTTATCTATAAGTTTTTTTTTTTCTTTTATTTATGGTTTTTATAATTTTCTATCACTAATTTCAATTGTTAGAATTTAGTATTTATTATAAATAATTACTAATTAGTTATTGTCTAATTATATTAATATCCAACTTATTAGTAAGATTAACTTAGTATAGTATAATTAGTGAGATAAACTTATTACACTACGCTTATTTCTATACTAAACTACTAGTAAGTAAGTGAAGTGGTGTTTAATTTATTTCCATACTATAATGTCTAATTTCATGTTATTATATTAGTTTCTAACTTATTTATATATTTGATTATATATGTTAGTAATAATATGATGGTTACATGTACTAAAGCTATTAGTTTATTTATATTATAGTACACAAACATTATTTTATAATAATTAATACATACTAGTATAATATTAAATTTAACTATAATATTATAGTCTATATAAGTTAGACTACACTGTTTATATGAGTATAGATCAAATATGTAGAACTATATTTATAAAAACGAATATATATTAAAATTTATTATGCCAAAAAATGTATTTATCTTTTATATATATGTATATATATATCAAAAGTAGGTTTATATTAATAAATTAATATTAATGTTCATGTTTAAAATTAAAATTTATATGTTGTATATATTGTTATAGTAATTTTATGTTATTATTATTATTATTTTGAATCAAAACATACCTCTATATTTTCATTAAGAAGAGTCAATTACAATTTTGTCCTGTAAAATCAAACTATACAGACCCTCAAGGCCATCTTCCATCTAGATTACCTCTTCATCTACATTCAATGTAAGCTTTACTAAATAATCAGCTGCTTTGTAGCCATTGAGGTCTATTATGTAATAAACCCTGAATATCTTCAATTAACTGACCTCCCCACTCCCAATTTTCATTTCTATCATTAATAGCTTTTACAATGCATAACACGTCACCTTCTAGTTCAACTTCACCCATTTGCAGCTCATCACATATCTTCATAGCTTTCCATAAAGCAGTAGCTTCTGCTTGGGTTGCTAACATAACACTTGACTGTGGTATACAAGCAAATAGCAGAATGTTCCCTTCTTGATCTCGAAACACAATTCTAGCTCCCATCCTCTTACTATCATTCATAAAAGCAACATCCCAATTTATTTTTGTCACCCTCTCCCTACGCTTCCTCCATCTCGCCACCTCTCTTTCTGCAAGACTTCTTCCTGGGTATTCTACACTATTTGCTGCCATATACTCAACTCTTGTCATTTCAGCTTGCTTAAAGATGCTAGCAGGACTATTAAAGCATGATTCAAAGATAAATTTGTTTCTCTTTACCAGATATTCCTCAAGACTATAGCAGTCAATTCCAATTCTTCCATACTCAGAGATAGTGTCATTTTTCTCAATTCAAACCCAAAATCCACTTCTTCTGATGGCCATTTCTGAACTGGACTACTGTCTTCTACCCAAACATCCACAGTTGCACCACAGCTCTACAAAACATGACATAAAGTTTCTTTATACTAATTACAGATAGGACAACAAGGATTTTCAAGTATTTTCCTTTCAAATAGGCTCCTTCTGGTTGGCAAGTAATTATTTAAGGCTTTCCAGATGAAAATCTTTGTAACCCCTGGGACTTTTAATCTCCAAATATCACTCAAACCTTCATCTGCAACAAAAACCTTTGAGGACTCCCCCAAAAGCCTTTTCCTCCTCTGCATTTCAAAATGATAAGCAGATTTCACATTGAAAACCCCATTCTTAGAAGGTGCCCATATTTGTTTATCTGATTTACCAGTTTTACTAACAGGTAACCACATATAATCCTAGCCTCCACTTTATTGAATACTTCTTTCACCACTTCCTTCTTCCACTCACCATTTTCCCCATCAATAAGCACTGCCACCTTATCAACCTCAGTGAAGCACTTGATAGGAGACTGTATTTTATAAGAGGACACTTGAGGAATCCACCTATCACCCCATATTTTAATACTCTCCCCATTACCCACCCTCCAAACAAGCCCCTCTTTTAACAAATCCATAGCCCCCACAAGCTCCTCCAAATTAAAGAAGGTTTATTGCCCAGCTTTGCCTCCAACACACTAGAAGATTTAAAATAGTTGTCATGTAAGACCCTAGCAATAATAGATTCAGGATTTTGAAAAACTCTCTAGCATTGCTTTGCTAGAAGAGCTTTGTTAAAGCTCTCAAGTTCCCTGAATCCAAGACCACCATATTTTTTGAAACTCCCATCTTATCCCAGCCCATCCACCTTATCTTTTTGTCATTTCCTTTGAAGCTTCACCAGAATTTCCCCATCTCAGTAGCTATCTCCTTGCATAGTCTTTTTGGAAGTGTAAAAACGCTCATACAATAAGTAGGGATCGATTGAATCACTGCCTTTAAAAGAACTTCTTTCCCAGTAGGAGACAAGAAGTGATTCTTCTAATTGTTCAGTCTCAATCACACTCTATCTTTAATACCTCTGAAGGTATCATATTTGGATTTCCCCACCATTGCAGGTAACCCAAGATACTTTTCAAAACTATTCTGAACTCTAGCACCCAAGTCTGTTATAATCCTTCCCCAATCCCTTTTCCTTCCATTTGCGCTGAACATAGTAGTGGTTTTCTGTTTGTTGAGACATTGCCCCGAGGCCCTTTGATAAGTCTGCAAAATGCTTCTTATTTTCACCTATTCCTCCCAACATGCCCTTCCAAAGATAATGCCACACCTCCTCTTGCCACTGCCACACCTCTAATCAACACTGCTCCTTTTGCCTCATTTATTAAACCACTCAAACCTTTAGCACAGAATAAAAAGAGATAAGGAGAAAGAAGACAACCCTGTCTCAGCCCTCTCGATGGAATAATCACCTTTCCAGGTTGTCTATTCAATAACACAGTATAGGAGATAGTGGTAATGCATGACATGATCAAATTAATCCACCTTCTTCTAAAGCCCATTTTCACCATTATTGCCTCAAGATAGCACCACTTTACTCTATCATAAGCTTTTGAAATGTCTAACTTCAGAGCCATCATCCCAATCTTGCCCTTTAGTCTAGTTTTCATAGAGTGAAGTGCTTCATAAGCTGCCACTATGTTATCAGTGATTAATCTATCTGGGATGAAGGCACTCTGATTCTGTGAGATCACGCCATTTAACACTTTATTCAGTCTATTTGCCAAGGCTTTTGCAATGAGCTTGTACAAGACATTGCACAAGCTTATTGGCCTAAAATCCTCCACCTCCATAGGCTCAGACAGCTTTGGAATTAATGCTATGTATGTGAAATTTAATGATTTTTCAATCTTGCTATCATTCAGAAAACTCAAAGCTGCTTTACTGATTTCATCACCCATAGTCCCCCATACGTTCTGGCAAAAATAGGCACTGTAGCCATCTAGACCAGGATATTTATGAGGCCCCATATCTCTCAAAGCTGCCTCCACTTCTTCCCTACTGAATCTTTTTTCCAGCTTCTCATTCATACAGCTTGTTATTCTTTTATTGATAGGGCATATACATTCCTCAATTGTCTCCCTTGGTGGAGATTTAGTTCTATAAACTTTAGAAAAATGCCTCTCAAAAGCCTCAGCAATCTCATTCTCCTCAGTTCTCAAAACTGATTGAGCATCCTTCACAAAAAGCACTTTCTTTCTTTTCTTCCTTTGATTGGCACAAGCGTGGAAGAACTTTGTGTGCTTGTCTCCCAGCTTATACCAATCCATTTTTTCCCTCTGCTTCCATCTTAAATCCTCCTTCTCAAGCAATTTCCCAACCTCTTTCTTAAGTTCTTTCAATTCAGCTGCAACCTCAGGGCCTTCCATATCTTGCAATTCTTTAATCTTCTTTGTTAACTGCTCAATACTCCCCTCCCTTTCCCTATCCTTCTTTTTGAACCCCTTTGTTAGCTCACCATTGCATTTTACCGACAAACTCTACACCTGCTTAATAGGCTCAAGTGTCAACTGCTTCTTTTACCAGACTTTTGTCACTACCTTCTTACAATCCTCCTCCTTTAACTAACTAGCTTCAAACTTAAACATGAATATTCTTCTCCTTTCCCCAATCCTTTCATTTCTTGCAGTCATTAACATAGGTTTGTGGTCTGAACTCCTTGCAACCAGACATTCCACCATTACTAAATGGAATTTTTCTCTCCATTCCTTGTTTGCTACATATTTGTCAAGTCTCTCTTTTGTAAAGATATGATCATTATGATCATTACTCCATGTAAAGCAGTCCCTCACATAACCCATATCAAAGAGATCATTTGCTTCTAGAGCCTCACGAAACATCCCCATTTGACCCCCAGGTCTCATCTATCATCCTTTCTTTTCACCTTGTGTCAAAATCTCATTAAAGTCCCCTGCAACACACCAAGCTCTTCCCTCATTAGGTTTTAACCTATACAACAACTCCCATGTGAACTTCCTCTTGGCTACCTCAGGGTGCCCATAAAAACTAGTAAAACTCTATTCTTCTATATTATCATTTTTAACAATGGCATTAATGTGCCATTGAGAAAAATTGATAATCTCCACCTTTACTTCACTATTCCAGAAAAGAACAAGACCTCCCCTCCTTCCTAGAGAGTTAACCACAAAACGACCATCCATTCTTAACTTGTTTTTTAATCCCTCTACTCTTCTAGCTTTCACCATTGTCTCCATCAAAAAAATCAAATCAGGCCTATTTTCCTTAATTAGAAGGTTAAGGTCTCGAACTGTCCGAGTATTGCCAAGCCCTCAACAGTGCCATACGAAGATTTTCATTGGTCTTGGTGTGGTTGCTCAACAACCTCTACCAAACAATTAGAGTTCAAGCCTCCCATCTCAACACTTCCCCTTCTCAGCCTTTTCTCCCTTCCCTCCATAGGCCCCACCTCATCTACATTACCAACAACATTTCTTTTCAAAGTCAAATTAGAAGTTTGAGACTCACCTTGGGCTTTTTGGAAATGAGCCCTCATTTTCCAGCTACTAGTTCTCCCTTCTTATGTTCATTATCATTCTTCAAGCTAACTGAGTAGGATTCACTAGCAGTAGCAGGTGAGAAAACCTCCTTTGGATCTCCTGTTGAAATTACTATTTTAGATACCAAAAGTTTTTCTACTTTAATCATCATCTGTTCCTCAACCCCTTGTGTCATCTCAGCCACCTCTTTTGTCTCTAAACCACTTTCCATCCTCCCCTTATCCTCTCTCGATACAACTCCACCAGTCACTTCCTCTTCATTATCCCCTTGATCTGCATTAGTAGAACTCCCTTCCATTCCTGATGCTTTTGATTGCCTATCTGATTGGTTACGTCTAACATTTGAGGCCCTCATCCAAGCTCCAAATTGTTTTGAATCAACATCTGCATTTATACCCCCACCTCTCCACCCAAACACCCCTGCTTTGAGTGCATTATACAATCACATCGAAAGCAAATTCTAGGTAATTTTTCATACCTAAATGGAATCTAGAGTTGCTTCCTCTCAAAACTCACTGTTCGTCCTCGAGTTAAAGGTTTTGTAAGTTCACACTCCACCTTCACCCTCAGGTAATGACCCCAGGCCACCTCATTCTCCTCACTTTCCACTTCTAAGACCTTCCCGATTGATTTACCAATCGCCTCCCCCATTTTGCAATTCATCCCTCCTAGTGGCAGATTGTATATCTGGATCTAAAAGATCGTCGTTGAGAAATCTAGGAGATGAGCCTGCGTGCTTCCATCGAAAGCTTTTAGAGCAAACAGATGGCTATCAAGCAGCCATGGACAGCTCAAAAGAACTCTGTTTCTATCTCCTCGGTTTGCGAAGGTCACCACAAAGGTATTTGTTCCAATCTCAGTAAATCCCATGCTCATATTGACTCGCCAGATCTTCATCATTATCTTCCTCACAGTTTCCTTACCAATAGTTCGATCTGAACAGATTCTTCCAACTAAGCTCCTTTCCCCCTTTTTTCGTAATTCTTCCATATTTCCCAAATCCACCGCTATCGAAAGACTCTCCTCAACATTTAGTCTTTATCACTCCCATTCAACTTCAATTTCCACCATCTTCAACCTTCAGCACCATCGTCAATGGAAACTTCATCTCCCTTTACTCCACATGAGAATAACAGAGACTAACTAACTTCTCCTTTGTCGCCTACTGGAGGAGAGAGAGAGAGAGAATATTTTTTTGTAATTTTATGTTATTAGATCATTAATAATAAGATTTTAAAATTTCATGTTATATTGATTAGCAATTTAGCATATAATATATATAATTTATAAGAAATTATATATAATATAAAAAAGTATTTTATATATAATATAATAATTAAAAAAATTATATATTTATGTACTGGTTTGGTCTAGTTTGAATTAGTGTTCTAAAAATCAAAACTAGAAACTGATCAAATACACCGGTTCAGTTGGGTTAACCGATTTTTCAATTTTTTTACACCACTAGTTTTGTTTGAGAGTTTGGAAAAATTGTGATGATTAGGTAGTGATTAGATGAAAAAGTTAAATATTTAAAATTAAAAAGTATTTTGTGTGTGAGTGATGTTTCGAAAATGAAATATCTAAACATATAGAGTAATGCTTGATACAATCATGATTGTGCAAGAGTTGCGTACTCCTTTTAAAACAGACTGGGGTCCAATATTAAAATATTAATGTTTTCATTTGTATCTCATATTACTTTTAAAAAAAAATCTGCATTCTATAATGACAAATACTATTTTAGAGAAATATTTATGTTAATAAACAATGTCCATTTTCTTCTTGTTCTCTATAGGGGAATATGGGTTTGGATAAACCTTTTAATTTTATTATCTATTTGGTATTTTAATTTTAATTTTTTATTATTGTTTTTAATAGGGAGATAATTACAAAATGAGAACTCAAGACAGGAGGATAGAAAACTATGACGTCGTACTGCTATACAAAACGGGGAGAAGTTGGGCAGGGCCGACTTAATAGGTTCGGGGCCTAAGGCTAGAATTTTGAGGGTGTTATAGTCACCATTGTCGATGGCAGAGAGTCACCATCGTCTGCTGCAACTGAGGAGAGTGGCCTTCGTAGGGTAAAGGGGAAGGAAGGGTGAGTCACGGGTCGAAGGGTAGAAGGGGAAAGGGAAGAAAGAACAAAAAAATTTAAAGAAGAAGAGAGAAACGTAAGGGGAGAAAGGGAAAAAAGAAAAAAAGAAGAAGAAAGAGATAGACACGTGGCACACTATCTGTTTGTGGGATCCCTTTGTAGTTATAGTGTTTTCCTTTAAATTTTTCTGAATAGATATTTGAGTTTAGGATAAAATTTACATGAAGTATGTAAATTTTAGTGATTTTTGAAGTTAGGATGCAAAATTCTTATGTTAGGGGTAAAATGGTTATTTTACTCTAAGTGTATATTTTTTTTCCATATTTCTAATTGTTAGTGATTAAGTTCTAACTTTTAGAAATTATTACTTTCAGTTGCTCGTGATCGCACTTGAGTTTTGTTTAGAAATCACGAAAATCGAGGTAAGTTAACGTTTAACTTACTATCAGTTTAATGTGTATGTGTGATGAGTATAAGAACTATAGTATATGTATGTATGTTATCATATGTGCCATGCCAAGTCATTACATATTTATTTTTCACACAGAATTTATTCTATCATGAATTGTTCATTTGTTATACAAGATATTCTGTCACATTTTACTATACATTGCAAGTATGTCTTGTTAAGTATGTTGACTGTTACATGTTATGTCATGTTAAAAATATTATCTGTCACATGTTATGTCATGCTACAAAATATTTTCTGTCAAGTATGTCATGTCTTTCGACTTACGTTCATGTACGTTTTCGTACAGTTAAGTTATTGTTCAGTTCATAGTTATTGTTAAATCATGGTAACCCCATGAGATAAGAATACACAATCATGAAAATTACATGAGATAAGAATATGCAATCATGGTAACCCCATGAGATAAGAACACTCAATCATAGTAACTCTATGAGATAAGAATACGATATTATGATAATTCTATGATATAAGACTACTCTATCGTGGTAATCCCACGAGACAAGAATATCATGGTAATCCCATGAGATAAGACTACGTCATCGTGGTATCCCTACGAGACAAGGGCATTATGGTAATTCCATGAGATAAGAATATATTTCAAGTTTATGTTAAGTTTCAAATTATGTTCATGATAAGTAAAGAAGTCAGTTCAAGTTCATGAAAGGTTAAGTTTCAGTTCAACTTCAAGTTCATGTCAAGTTAAGTTTTAGTTCAACTCCAAGTTCATGTTAAAGAAAGAAGTCAGTTCAAGTTCGTACAAAGTTAAGTTTCAGTTTAAGTTCAAGTTCATGTCAAATTAAATTCAGAATTTAAGTCCAAGTTCATATTAAGTAAAGAAGTCAGTTTAAATTCATGTTAAGTCAAGTTTTAGATCAAGTTCTTGTCAAATCAAGTCTCAGTTTAAGCATGTTAAGTTCAGTTCATGCTTTAGTTTAAGTTATGTCAGTTATGTTATGTTGTATGTCAAGTTATGCTATGATTACTTATGATTTTGATTATACATTCATGCTTTTACTGCCATGTATGCATCATTAACCTGTGTGAATGTTTTTTGTTAACTTATTGAGATTTGTAATCAAATCTCACTATGACAGTCTTAACTACCATTCTCCCCGAATGGTAGATCTTGTTATAGGATCTGAAGGAAAACCAAGAATCGACCAACTGGAAACGATCAACTAAGCGACGGTGTGACGTAGATGATAGTACATTAGTTACCTCAGATTACTACTTGTATTTGTGGAGTTCAATCTCCAGCACTCTTTTGATCCTAGCTATTTTGGACTAGTATTGTGATCTCAATTGTTTAGTATGCTATTATATATGAAATATGTTTTAAGTATTTGTGATATTTCAGTTTGGTGTATAGTATTGCTAAAGAAAAAAAAATTATCCATTGTGAATATTGCGTAATGCTAGATGCATGTTAGGAATATTGCATCTTGTATGTCATGAACGAGACTAGGTAACCTTATGTTGCATGTCTCGACGCTTCAAATATCTGTCCGATCCCAAGCAAAATTTGGAGGCGTCACATTCTTCCACTAGGAACCTTAGGCAATTGCCTAACTTGCCTAATGGAAGAGTTGGCCCTGAAGTTGGGTAGTTGGGTTGGACTGATAAGAGTAGGTTAGGTGTATGCCCTCTGCCCAGCTCTCGCTAGAGCCACCTAATTATTATTTTTACATATATTTTTTAATACATTTAAGTATTTTTTAAAAAAATAAAAAAATCATAATATTATTAAAAAATATTTTCTTAATCATTAAATAAAAGAAACTAAAAAATAAAATAAAAAATTCGAGCGATAACACTGAGTGGTAAATTTGAGTGGTGAGTACTAGATATAGATCTTATTTCATTTTGTCTCCTCTCATTTTATTATTATAACTTTTTAAATTCTTATATAAAATCTAATAAATAATTTCATTTTTTTAAATTTTAAAATAATAATAATATTAAAAAATAATATTCTAATAATATTTTACTCAATTTATCTAAAATAATTTCATCTAATCCTATTATTCAAAGGAGTCTTAAAAACTTTTATTTTTTATTTTTTTATATGTTTTAAACATTCTTAAATATAATATATTTAAAAAAAATACTAATTTACTGATAAATACTTCTTTAATCATTAATTTTTATTTTTTAAAAGAAAATTTTATCGGTTGATTTTGGGGTCCAATTCATCGGTCCCCGCCAGTATTTCCTTGTTTTTAAGCCTCAGCTTTCTCCAGTATCTGTCACTCTGTCACACTCTCTCACACATTTTCTGACTCTCCGAGCACGTTTTGCTCGGTGTTTTATGGTGGCGGAAGCTACCTCTTCATTCGCTTCCTCCCTCTCTGTGCGGTCGTCCTCTTCGTCTTCGTCTTCGTCGATCTGTAAAACCTCAAAACCCGTCTCTAGGCCCTTCAGCCTTGGCTTCGCGACGCCGTTTTCCAAGTTCCTGAAGGCTCTTAGAGCTACTACTCCTGGTTTTGTCGGTGGATACGCTCTCGGTGCCAAAATGGTTTCGGTGCCGGCGATCAAGCCCCTGACTTTGCTCGATTTCGAGACCAAGGTCTTTAAGAAGGAGAATGTCAACCTCGCTGGCCACGACGAAGTATGGATCTCTCTCTCTCTCTCTCGCTTTCTCTCGTAGTCTCTGGAAATGTATGAGGGGAAGTGTGGAAAATTATTGCTAATTTTTTTATTACCTACTCGATCAAATGTCGGCATTTCTTGATGATTTGCATTAATCTTGAATTTAATTTTCCTGGCACTTTCTCGGGAACCAAAAAGAAAGGTTGGGTTTTTTTTTTTTTTTTTTTTGTGGGGAAATTTTCTTGACTTGATAAAATTTTTGGTATGTTGGATGTATACATAGAGCACGAGGGAAATAAAGTACAACTACAAAGAAGATCGATTCTTTTCCGAAGTAGATACATGTGTTTATGCATAAGTTTGCATGTGCATGAATATATGGTTATCTCTATTGTATATCATGAATGATAGTTTATATAATTGTTTTTTTTATAAGCATTAGTGTTATATAATTGTTTTTATTTATTTATAAGTAAAGTGTTATATAATTGTTAATGCAGTATATTGTGAGAGGAGGGAGGGATTTATTCCCTTTGCTGGCGGATGCGTTCAAGGGGATTAAGCAGATTGGTGTTATTGGCTGGGGTTCCCAGGTAGATTAATTACTCTCAATATTATCTCTTGGTTAATTAAATAACTACTTGAGTGGGTTTACGTGAATCGTTGATTTTTGTATTCATTGGCTGCTATTTCGCAGAGGTATGTGAATTTTGTGCCAAGCACTTGTCTTTTAAGTTTGGAAAAGATTATTATCTGAATTATAACTTTGTTTGTACGAGTCGTATGAATCTGAGTTATATATAGCGATTTGAGTTATTGGTGAATTGGGAACTAATAAATATATCCCTATTAGTCGGTGGTGCTATTTCTTACTCTAGGTTTTTTAGAAGATAATTTAGCAATAATTTGCAGTATATGATTAACGTTCCCCTAAGTTGGTTGCTCTTTCCTGAATACTTTTATGTACCTGGGTTGTTCCCTCTTGGTCTCTAATAAATTCATTTACTTATAAAAAATGTACTTGATTAAAAATTACTTTTTTTTCTAGACTTGATTAACGAATACTTATTAGTTAGTTACTTGTTTCTACTAAAGCTACCACATGCCTCTTTCTTATGTACTTTCAAAGGAAAAAAAAAAGGTATGTAAATCAACTCACATACCCATATAAATCTTACCTCTTTGCTCCTCCGGCACCCCATACTTATGGAGGCTGCTGGTGCCATTTGGTCCAAAGGCCGTTAACTGTTTCTTATGCTTGTATAATTTGTTTTCTCCCCACAAATTATAACTTTTTTGCACTTAATTTCTTGTCATATGGAAGTTTGGACATCTCTCCTCTGTATAGGTATGGTAATCTCTCTTTCTTCTGTTTAGGGGCCCGCACAAGCTCAGAATTTAAGGGATTCTCTCGCTGAAGCAAAATCTGATATTGTGGTCAAGGTGAGTCTTATTTTTTTTATTAGTTTTAATGGATTTTGTTCGTTTGTCGTTTTTCCTATCTTCTGTTTTGGTTGACTTGTATTTTCTTCTATCTAATTGATGATTCATATGAGATTTATTGTATCTCTCCAAGAATGATTTTTTTAATCTATTAAAACACAGATTGGGCTGAGGAAGGGTTCCCGTTCTTTTGCTGAAGCTCGTGCAGCTGGCTTTACTGAAGAGAATGGCACTCTAGGTGATATATGGGAAACTGTCTCAGGAAGTGATCTTGTGTTGCTGCTGATTTCTGATTCTGCACAGGCCAGTTGATTGTGCACTTGAATTTTATATTCCTGATTATTGGTTTGAACCTTATTTTCTCCCCTTGTGTGAGGTGTGAAATGTTGTACTTTAATCCTGACCCTGCCACTATTTCATTCCTCTCTCACACTTGGATTTTCTAGAGCTTACTGCTTCTGCATAAAAAATCAGTATGTAGAAAGAAAAAGGGATAAGAAAGAACACAAGACATTCATTCCTGCTGCAATACATGCTTGAAACTTGGGCCTCGTTTGGTTATACAGATGAGATGATATGAGATGAAAAATTTGTAAATAGTAGTGAGATAGTTTGTAAATAGTAGTGAAATAGTTTGAGTTAAGATATTTTATAGAATTTTGGGAAATGAGAGAGAAAAAGTTAAAATATTATTAGAATATAATTTTTTAATATAATTTTTGTTTTGCGATTTAAAAAAATTGAATTGTTTCTTGTGTATTGTTTGGAAGTTTGGGAAAGTTGTAATGATTGGGTAATGATTAGATAAAAAAGTTGAAAAGTTGGAAAACTTGAAATTGAAAAGTGTTCGTGTTTGAATAGTGTTTGGATATTAAGATGAGATGAGATGAGCTGAGATGGGTTAAGGCCAAATGTGAAACCAAACGGGGCCTTACAAAAGTTGCATTTTCCTTAATGTCTGTGATGTCAACCATCCAAAAATTCAACCTTGTTGGACATTTTCTGATAAGAAGGAAACCTGATGGTAGAAATTTCATGTTGATTTTCTTATCTCAGAATTCCTGCATGATTGCGTGTGATGACCTTGGTCCAAATGCTTAGCTTTATTAAATATCTGCATATTTGCCTTATCTCTCTGTCCATTCTTTGGCTATTATTGTTGTGACAGAATTTTGTGTTGGTTTGAAGTTGCTGCGTTGATATATTCACACTTGAGTTTTATGATTTTTTTTTCCTGCCTGTCACTAGTCGTTAAACTTGATGAATTTATCTTTAATTTAGGCTTCTTTTTTTTCCCTTGATGCTTCTCTATTTTGTTCCCAATATTAAGATTTTTCACTTAAATGGATTTAATTTTACAAAAATTTCAAAAATTTCAGGCTGATAATTATGAGAAAATATTCTCCCACATGAAGCCAAACAGCATTCTTGGGCTTTCACATGGTTTTCTTCTAGGCCATTTGCAGTCAATGGGACGTGATTTCCCGAAGGAAATTAGTGTCATTGCTGTTTGCCCTAAGGGAATGGGTCCTTCCGTAAGGAGACTTTATGTCCAAGGCAAAGAGATAAATGGTGCAGGCATTAATTCAAGTTTTGCAGTTCACCAGGTGGCCTATCTATCTGTCTCTGTGTCTATCTCTTTCTCTCTCATTCATCTTAACTCATTATTCAGAGTCTCTGCAGGATGTTGATGGTAGAGCCACAGATGTTGCCCTAGGATGGTCAGTTGCTCTTGGTTCTCCTTTCACATTTGCGACTACACTAGAGCAGGAATATAAGAGTGACATCTTTGGGGAGCGTGGTGAGTGTAGCTTCCTATGGTGTCACATCATTTTCCTTTAATACTTGATCCTTAACTTTTAGCTCTTCGGAACTATAGGCATTTTGCTTGGTGCCGTCCATGGAATTGTGGAGTCCTTGTTTAGAAGGTATACAGAAAATGGAATGAGTGAAGATCTGGCTTACAAGAACACTGTTGAGTGCATTACAGGAATAATATCAAAGACCATCTCAACCAAGGTTGGATTCTAGGGCTGAAATTGCAAAATTCTATCTTTTTCTTTTGCATCTGTGTTTATATGTATTATATTGGAGTATCTTTAGTGATAATGGTTTGATGTTTCTTCCTTAAAGGGCATGCTGGCTGTATACAACTCCTTGTCTGAAGAGGGCAAAAGGGAATTTGAGTCTGCGTATAGTGCATCATTTTATCCCTGCATGGACATCCTGTATGAATGCTATGAAGATGTGGCCAGTGGTAGTGAGATCCGCAGTGTTGTGTTGGCTGGGCGTCGCTTTTATGTATGTTCTCTCATATATTTATGGAAAGTTGTTTTCTCATATATTTATGATGGCAAGTTAATATGTGATCTCAATGTGGTACCGCCCAAGAATTTTTTATTTTATTACTTTTAAAACTTTTTGGTTGTCTCAACATATATATATGTATATAAAATTTACGATTGTCTCAGATCTTTCTATCATTAAATTTAACTAGGATAAAATTTTTATATGTAGTAATCCTTCTTGTGCCTTATTTTACAGGAAAAGGATGGTCTACCAGCTTTCCCAATGGGTAAAATTGATCAGACTCGTATGTGGAAAGTTGGTGAACGTGTCCGATCAGCTCGGCCAGCAGGAGACCTTGGCCCATTATATCCTTTCACTGCTGGTGTTTACGTGGCATTAATGATGGCACAGGTGTGAAACTCCTTAATTAAGGAGAAGCTACTGTGAAGTTCAGTTGCATATATACTTATCAAAAAAAGTTTCAATTGCATGTATGTCTATAGGATATGATTACCCTGCACAATGCATGAGTTTTGAAGCTTTCTTGAATAAGAACAAAATCTTTTCTGCATGCTATCTAACATATTTCTTTCGAATATTAAAAACTCCAGATTGAGATACTGAGGAAGAAAGGGCACTCGTACTCTGAGATTATTAATGAAAGTGTGATCGAGTCGGTTGATTCCTTGAATCCCTTTATGCATGCTCGTGGAGTTTCTTTCATGGTTGATAATTGTTCGACAACAGCACGATTGGGATCAAGGAAATGGGCTCCACGTTTTGATTACATCATCACTCAACAGGCCTTGGTTGCAGTGGACAACGGTGCACTCATAAACAGGGATCTCATCAGCAATTTCCTATCGGATCCTGTGCATGGAGCGATTGAAGTATGCGCTCAACTGAGACCTACAGTTGACATTTCGGTGCCCCCAGATGCAGACTTTGTGAGACCAGAGCTGCGCCAGTCTAGCAATTAAAGCTTGGGTATAACGCTAGATGGCTAAATAAAATTCCTTTTTGAAGGATGTTTGAGGGTGAGTTATTCTAAAAATTTGGAGTACTGTAGCTTTTACTCAAATATAATATGCTTGGCTGAGTTATTAGATCAATATGAAGAGCCCCTATGTGTTTATGTTCCTTAATCGTTCTTGACTGTTAATGGAAGGCAACGTGGCACTGTTTGTTCTATTAGTGTTGTGACTAAATTATGCTGTTGGACATCTTTAGGATAATTGCATGTCTTGTCTCTATAAGGTTTTAAGGTTGTATTTTATGTTTTTTTTCCCTGGTTACCATACAAACATGTGATGTTTGGATGTTGGTTAGAGAAATGTTCATCAATAGTGGTGAAAACTTTTGACAATAGGTTTTGAAAGAGTTTTGTAAAAGCAAAGCGGGGGTAGGAGTGTAACTGGTCCGGTTTGGTCCGATTTTGGATAAAATTTGGGACCACACTTGTATGCACTGGTTTTGCATTTTCAAGAATCGATTTTGCACCGGTTACTCTTCTAAACCGGTATTTCCGGTTTTATCAGTTTCAGTCCAGTTTTCCAGTTTTAATATGCTATATTATATATTATATAATATATATAATAGTATATTATAGTATATAATACTATAGTGATAATATATTGTAGTATATTATAATATATATTATAATTGTATTATAGACTATAGTGATATATTATAATATATAATATAGTAATATATTATAGTATATTATAACATATAGTAATATAGTATTAGTATAACTATTAAGACAATATACTATAGTGATATAATATTTTAAAATTTAATATTATGTTAATTAGTAATTTATCATATAATACAAAACTATTTTATATATAATTATATATTATATATAAGAACTATATATAATATAAAAAATTATAATATATATATGAACTGGTCTGGTTCGATCTGGTTCGGTTTTAGAAAAAGAAAAATCAGAATCGGATCGATTCTGACCGGTTTTAAGAAAAATAAAACCGGTATTGGATCGAACCAAACTCGATATGGACCAAGCCCACTGATTCAGTCCGGTTTACCGGTTCACCGGTTTTTTTATTTTACACCCCTAGCGGGGGATACATTAATAATATATTTGATATAAAAAAGTTTTAGTAGAATTTTTATGAAAGATGTAATAAATAGTTAAGAAAAATGAAAAATAAAAGTTCACAATGATTGAGGCTGGCCTAGATCGGTTCTCGTGGTTGCTTGGTTATGGTGACCAAGTTGGCCATCTTGTGGTGGCAGCCATTAGGGATGGCGGTTCTTAATTTCTTTTTGTTTTTAAAAATATATTATTTGGGAGATGATTTTTTGAGATTGTGTTTCTGACAATGCTGAGGTATTTTTACATTGCACATATTTCATGTTTGTGAATGAAAGCTCTCTAGAAATCACACAGCTTAGCCGACGCGACCATGCGTTGTCGCATCCCACCGCGTTTGGCTACAACTTGAAACAACAAGATGCAGCACACCACAACCAACTAGCATTTGAGCCATGTTGTTGGTTTGCTGGATCAAGTTGAGGTATTTCTCAATGTGTTTGACCTACTTGATAAGTTCATTTGGGTGCTGGAAGATCTGCTTGAAGGTAAGGTCGTTTTTTCCTCTTCTAAAATTGCCAAGCTGTCAGTATAAAGGTTACCAATTCTTCAACTTCAAGGAACTCAACAAAGGTGTCCATCAAATTGCTAAACACTTGGGCATGCACTTTGGACTTCTAGAATTTCAGGCTATGGCTCCAAAGTCCAAACATCTTGGGCAGCAGGGCAGGTCCATAGTGCATGTTCTATAGATTCAGGTTGGCATCTACAGATTTAGCAGGATTCCTTTGATGTGATTCTTCTCTTGAAGAGCTTTGCCTTGGTAGGAGGGGCGTCTAAGCAAGCCCTCCAAAGGAAGGTCTTAGCAGCTGGGGGAATTGGAAGCTGCCATAGTCTTGTCCATGGACTGGTTTCCTTGTTGGATCTTGATGAATGGCTTGAGGGTTAAGTGGCCATCTAAGATTTTAGGTGATATGCACTCTTGACAATGAAGTCTCTCAAGGTGGTACATCTCCAGATCAGTTTGTCAGGTGTGGGGTAGGGGCTGAGGGGTATTCTTTTGATGATTTTAGCTTCCTCCTTGTTGACGATTGATTTCACCAGGGGCTGGTTCCATTAGAATGCCTATCTATGAGATTAGCAACTAAAGAGTTTTCAGGTAGGTATTTAATAGCACTTTGGATCTTGAAGGTGGATAATTGGGGGATCCATTTGTCCATCCAGGTTCTAGCAGATTGACCATTGCCTATGCCCTATATTAATCATTCCTTAAGCAAGAGAAGGGCAGACATGAAACTTTGCCATAGGAAGGAAGAATTGTGACCAATTTTTGCTGACAGGATTGTGTCTCTTCTGAAATATTTCTCTTTAAGCTCTCTGGCAGCAAGGGAAAAAGGGGAGGAGATGATTCTCCAATATTGTTTGGCTAGTAGAGCACAATTGAAGTGTTCAAAGTCCCTAGTCCTACACTTCCATGATTCTTTGACTTACTCATTTGCTCCCAAGCCACCCAGTGGATTTTTTGGTCTTCAACCTGTTGACCCCACCAAAAATACCTTGTTAGTTTACTAATCTCTTGTAGCAGCTTTTTTGGCATTTTGAAAATGTCCATGCAGTAGGTTGGGATGGATTGTATGACTGTTTTGATTAGTGTTTCTTTCCCTACTTGTTACAACAATTTGGATTTCCAGCTAGTGACTTTTGTGTGCACTTTGTCCAGGATCCCCTTGAAAGCATGACACGTTGATCTCCTTACCAGAATAGGTATTTCTAGGTATTTCTCGTAGGTGTTGGTGCCTCTAATTCCAGCAATATTGGTTGTTATTTCCTCTGTTTCCTCTCTTGTATTGCTGCTGAATAAGATTGATTTCTTGTATTTATTCAATCTCTGCCCAGAAGTATCCTCATAGAGATCCAATAGGTGATACAGTTGGCTTCACTCAATAGAGTTAAAAGTGAGTCATCTGTGAAAAAGAGATGGTTAATGTGCAAATAGTTTTTCCTAATTGGGAGTTCTGAGATGAGAACTGAAGCTTTAGCTTGGTGGAGGAGGCAACTTAAGGCTTCAGAGTATAAGATAAAAATGTAAGGGAAAAGGGGATCCCCTTGCCTTATACCTTGTGTGGGTCAAAAGGGTTGTTGTGGTGCCCCATTTATGATAAGAGAGTAGGATGCTGATGATATACATTTCAGTACAAGATAAGTCCAACCAGCTGCAAACCCCATTTTTTTCATAGCAGATTCCAAAAAGGTCCATTTGATACGATCATAGACTTTACTCATATCGAGTTTCAAGACCATGTAACCATCTCTTGCTTTTAATCTGGACTTCATTGTCAGTAATGACTCAAAGGCTACAATAATATTATCAGTTATGAGCTTGCCAGGGACGAAAGCAGTTTGTGTGGGGGAAATAATGTATGGCAGTATGGTTTTCAGTATGTTGGCTAGAGATTTTGTAATGATCTTGTAGAGGACATTGCAAAGGCTAATTGGTCTAAAGTCAGTGACTTGTACTAGGTTGTGCTTATCAGGGATAAGGGCAATGAGGGTTTCATTCAAGCTAGAGTCCCATTTGCCCCCATTTAGCATTGCCAAAGTTGCCTTACAAACTTGAGGTCTAACTGAATTCCAATACTTCTGATAAAATAAGGTTGGAAAGCCATCAGGCCCTAGTGAACCTAGGGGCTTCATGCTATGAATTGCATCCTTGATCTCTACCTCAGTGAAGGCTCTAGAGAGAAATACATTCATTTCCTCTATTACCACTTGGGGCATAGAGTCAAGACATTCCTCTAATTTGGTTGGTCTAGATGTGGAGAAAAGATCCTTGAAGAAGGTTTGGAAGATATGACAGATGGTTTGGGGATCAGTAGATTCTAGTCCTGAGTTGGAGAGGATTTTATTGATGGCATTGGTTTTTCTCCTTTGATTTGCACACTGGTGGAAAATGCATAAGTTCATATTTGAAATCTAGCCAGTGTTGACTGCCCCCTAGCTTGAGAAAACGTCCCCGTAGGAGTGGCTTTGTGATATTGACCTCAACTCAGATTCTTAGGTAACTACCCCATTCGAATTCGTCTGAGTTAGCCTAAATCTCTAGGACTTTCCCCATGACAGAAGCGATCATTCTCCTTACATCTTTACTCATCCTTACGAATGGGAGGTTGTGAATTTGAATCCAAAAAGGCTCACGCTAGAATTGCACTTCTGAATGTGACAGAGTTCCATCAAGCTCACTGAGGTAAACCAGATGTCGGTTGAAAGACCATGGCCTGCCTTGTAGCAGTTTCTCCTTGTCTGAATGCTTGTCCAATTCCAATAGAAACTTGTTAGAGCCAATCTCCTTATAAGTTAACCATCCTTTTGTGTTCCATGCCTTCGCCATGGTGGACCGGAACGCTTCCCTGTTAACAACCTTGTCATTGAAAACCTTAGCTAGGAGGTAGTGCTGCCCTTTGACACTTGTGGATAGAACTGCCTTATTTGGGAGTACTAGCTCCTCTTTCTTTTCTTCAATTAGTTTTAAGGTTTCCAAACATCGTGTAATGTCCTCCGTCGCCATGCCAAGCTCATCGGACTAAAGGTCAGTGAGATGCCAGCTTTGTCAAGGACAAAGCAGAGTTCCTCACCTTAGAGAGGAGCAAACCTCACCCTGCGTAGAGGAGAGGAGGAGAATCGGGTTTTGTATATGTGGATATTAGTTTATTGGTCTATAATCCCTTTTATTTTATTTTTTGCACTGTATTTATTGTAATGGATTGTTTATCAGGGACCCCACTCGTTCTTATGTGTCTTGATCCTTTTATATTAATAAAATGTTTCTTTTTAATTAAAATAACTAATGGCCATAACATAGAACACAAACATCTTAAAGCTAAAAGCAATTGTGTGGTTGCCATTGAAAAAATTAACAGTTGTTGTGAAATTAAAGAGAAGAACTTAGCTCTTTAGGAGCTTAATGCCATTCACTTCTAATTTCTTGTGTTGTACAAATGTTCTTCAAGACACCTTTTTATAGGCATAAGGGGATAAGGAATAAGAAAGGGTGATACATTCATGAATTTAAAAACCCAATAGTTGATACATGAATGGGTTATAATTCTAAATGGTGGACTCTAATTGGTCATTCACCAAATTCATGTATACATTTACAACACTCTCCCTTGGATGACCATATACAAAGAACATGCCTCGTCAAAACTTTTCCAAGAAAATACCAGATGAGAAAAAACCAATAGTAAAGAAAAAATAATATAATATTCGTACCTTGAAATGTTGTAGGATTGCCTTGTTAAAACTTCTTAAAGGAAAATCCAATGGAAAAAAACTTTAGCAAAAGAAAAAGATTATAATCCATTTGATTATTTTCTTCCCCTTAAAAGTATGTAGAGCTTCAATCGTTTACGGTAAAATATCCTTGAATTGACGCATTCTAATGTTGTGTTCCAACTTCTTAAATGTTGCAGTTGGTAATGTTTTAGTGAATAGATTCATTAAATTATCACATGATTGTATTTGTTCGACATCAATATCGCCACTTGTCTGGAGCTCATGTGTATAAAAGAACTTTGGCGGGATATACTTAGTTCTATCACCTCTGATATAACTTCCCCTCATTTGTATGATACAAGAAACATTATCTTTATATAATGTTGTTGGACTATATTTGATTGTGGATAAATCACACTTTTCTTGAATGTATTGAATTACTAATTTTAACCAAATGCATTCCCTGTGCTTCATGAATTGTAAGAATCTTTGAGTGATTGGAAGAAATAACAACTAATGTTTGCTTGACAAATTTTCATGAAATAGTAGTACCACCACAAGTGAATAGGTATTTTGTTTGTGATCTTCTTTTATGTGAATTAAAAAACCCGAGTAATTGACTGAGGATTCGATTCTTTTGGATAGAACAATCTCATGTTAACTATTCTACGAAGGTAGCGTAGAGTATCTTTGACCCTATTCTAATGCTTCCAAGTTAGTGCAGAGCTGTAACTTGCTAGTAAATTAAATAAAAATACAATATCTGGTTGTGTACAGTTTGCAAGATACATCAAAGCACCAATTGGACTTAGGTATGGTCTTCAGTGTGATACACCATTATGATAAGTGATGAGCATAGATGGTGTATGAAATCCTACATTATTTGGGAATAAAAAGTTATTTTTCTTTATAATGTTCCAATGTGTATGGAATCCCGCATTATTTGGGAATGAAAAGTTCTTTCATTGCCATCTTCTTGAGGGCGAAATGAGTATTTTTTCACATCTATGATCGGACAACTATTGTAATACTTAAATGATGAGCTTTATTCATGTAAAAGTGATTCAAGACTTTTTCTATATATGTTGATTGATGGACAAGAACTCCATTTGAAAACCCAAAGTCTTTCATTTCAAACTTATTTTTTAAATAATTTGCGGCTTTCATGAGCTATTCTAGAGTCCCAACAAGATTTCAATTATCTACATATACTGAAACAATAGCAAATCCTGAATTTGACTTTTTGATGAAAACATAAGGGTAAATTGGATTATTTTCAAATCATTCTTATATTAAATATTCATTGAGACAATTATACCGCATGCACCCGAATTGTTTTAATCTATATAGGGATCTTTGTACATTGATAAAATAAATACTTCAATAATTTGAATTACATGCTTTAGGACTTTTATATCCTTTAGGGATTTTTATCTAAATATCATTATTCAATGATCCATATAAACATGTTGTAACAATATTCATTAAACGCATATACAAACTTTTTTTGATTACCAAGCTGATAAAAAATATGAATGTAATTGCATCCACTACAAAAGAATATGTATCTTCATAATCAATTTCAGGTTTCTGCGAGAAACCTTGTATAACAAGTCATGCTTTGTATCTTACGATTTTATTTTTCTCATTACGCTTATATTTAAATACCTATTTATATCCAACAGGTTCAAATGCTTCACATTTTACTAGTGAATTCTATATGAATTATATTTTTCACTTTAACCAATCATTTATAGGTCGACATTCTTTGACAGTTTTTGGTTCATTTTTATCATCACTTTTGGTGATATCTAGAGCAACTTTAAATCAAAGTATGTTGTCAACAAAAAATTTATTTCTATCAAATAATTATCACGTACTTACATAATATATCGAGATGTTATTATTTTCAAGTACAATTTCCTCTTTAGGGGATAACTTTTCAAGAGATAACTCTTCAGGAGACTCCTATTTAGGGGTTTGTATTTTAGGAAAATTTTGTACAAAAATTTTGGATAGATCTTGATTGTCCAACAGGGACACCGGTTTTTGCTGGAGTATTAGCAGTCGGAATGTGAGACTTCGCTATTTTCTTATTGTCAGTAAATGCATCCGATAATTGATTTGCAATAGTTTGTAAATGAATGATCCTTTGAACTTTTAGTTCACATTGATTTGTACAATGATCAAGATGAATAATATCAAAGTGTTTCATGTTATTTGTTTTTGTGTTTCTGAAAACTTTTCTCTCCTTAATGGTGGGAAGACTGTTTTATTAAAATGATAATTTTTAAAATGAGCATTAAAAATATTTCCAGTTAAAGGTTCAATATATTTAATGATGGAAGGGAGAACAAAAACCAACATAAATTTGAAGTCTACATTGAGAACCTATTTTAATGCGTTGGGAACGTGCAATTAGAACATACATCTTAATGTGTTGGAAATATGCAATTAGAACATACAAAGCACAACCAAAATCGATGATGCAAAAGATTTTGTAGTTGGCCAAATGCAAGTTGTAATGAAAAATAGTTATTATAGATAGTTGATCTTATTTGAATTAATGATGCAGCATGCAAAATTAAATGTCTCCAAGCATAGAGGTAGCTTTGTTTTCCAAAGTAATGGTCGATCAATTAATTGCAAACGTTAAATAACTAATGACTTAGCTATACCATTCTAAGTATATGTATGGGCAACATGATGTTCAACATTAATCTCAATTGACATACAATAATCATCAAAAGTTTTATATGTAAATTTTCCTACATTATCCAATCTAACAAAGTAAATTGGATAATCAGAAAATTGAGCTCGTAATATAATAACTTGTACAATGCAACATTTCGAGTAGAGAGTTGAAAAACATGTGACTATCTAGTTGATGCATCTATTATAACCATAAAAGGAGATGGCCTGATAATTAGCTTTCATTTGGAATGTGCTACATATAAAATAATCACTTGGTAAAAGAATCTTTTGATTCTTTAAGGAAAGTCCATATGAATTCTCAATTATTCGATGCATCATGATTGATCACAGATGACCAAGACAATCATGCTAAAGCATAAGAATCTTTGGATCAGAGCGCTTTTGGTGCAATACAACATGTGATTCAATTGTTTTAATTATTGTATAATAAAACCTAGAAGTGAAAGCTGTTAGTTTTTCTAATATGATATTCTGACCCCAATTTATTATTGTAACGTAAAGATATTCATCACTGCTTTCATTAGTAGATTTAACATGATGACCATTAAGATGAATATTTTTAAATTGATTAAATTTCTTCTAGATTTTGAAAAATATATAGCATCGTTAATACAAAATTTTGTTCATTTTGGTAACAAGATATTGGTCCTTCCAGAGCCTTCAATTAGATCTATGACCCATATATTGTATTGACGTTGGCTCTATTTAATGTTAAATATTGATAATATTTCTTATATATCCTTAAGAATTGTGTGTATTGTACAACTGTCTTGGAATTAATCAATGTATCAATAGACTCATATCTCATTATAAACAAAAATACGTATAAAAATTTAGTAATACAAATTTTTTTAATAAGATGTATTAAAAGATAACAGTTCAAACATAATGTGATTATATTAAAGGAGGAAAATTAATTGTTATGGCTATATGCATCACAAATCAAAATATCATTATCTCCATTTAGATCTACAAAGAAATAAAAAATATCGAGATGATGAGATTATAGGAGGATCACGATCTTCTGGCACATGTATCACTTAAAGTATTGGTGAATACCATTGCTTTAGAGCGATCATTTAGGAATGCTCCATTTCATTCCTTATTAGTATTTCCAAGAGTCCTTCATCAAGATGAATATGAGCATCAAGAATCTATGATAAATAATTGTTGCTATAAATATTGAGGACAAGAGATTTAAGTTTTGTAAGATTTGACATGATTTATAACAAATATATTAAGTATTGAAAAGAAAGAAATATTTAAAATGGAACTAACATATAGAAGACAAGAATATTCATCACATTGATATGGTAACATTGCTCTATATAATATCACAAAGATCATATCAAGATTCTACAGAACGATTTATATCGCAATAAGCAGATATCAATATTTATTAAAGAGAAACTTACAGTGATTCAGAAAATGTTACACAAATATCTTTCCAATAATTAAAAGAACACAACGATTGGTTAGAATCTCATGCTAATAACGTTTTGTGAAATTAAAGAGAATTAGCAAGAGCACACAAAGATTGTAATATAAACTTAGCTCTTCAGGAGTTTGATATCATTCACTTCTAATTTCTTATGTTATACAAATGATCTTCAAGATACCCTTTTATAGAGGCATAAGGGGATAAAGAAATGAAAAGGTTGATACATGAATTAATAAGATAAATTTATGAATTTAGGAGTCTCAATAGTTGATACATGAATATGGTAGAATTTTAAAAGCTGGCTGAATGATCATCCACAAAGTTCATGTATACATTTACAACTACATCTATTATCTATAACGCTATATGAAAGTTGAAGTTTTCTCTTTATAAAATACTGTGTCACCTCAGCATTTATCTATTATAATTATAATTTTTAATTATTATTTAATTATAATACAAATATATTTACACTTCCATCCTAAGTCCTTTATGACTACTTTATTATCATCTCTTGCATTTCCCGTCTTTTGCAGTTTTCGCCAACTTCTATCCTTTATCGCATTTCATTAGATGTCTATTTCACTTCCATTCTCTTGCACTTTCTATCATTTATCACTTTTTATTTTCTTAAGGTCGATTTTACCTTAAAACCATTTAGTTTCTAGATTATCAAAACTATTCGATTTCCAAATTATTAAAGGTAAACACTTGGATAAGTATTTCAGCATTAATTCAGTTATTTAAATGTCGTTCAGATTTAAGGCTTAATTGGAAACTTTTTGTAACGATCTAAGGGAGATCCAAGTCACATATGAGCCTATACTCTAAAATGACTAGTTCATGATATAATTAGAGTTCATTAGAATCATAAAGATCAATAATTTCTCATTTTCAAATAATATGACATCTCATACATTACCTATCCTTATCACTTATTAACCAATATCGAGTATCACAATTTTCCCGCTTAAATTCCCGATGTCCCCAATCCATCATAGATTGCATAGCTTAAGTTCTACATTTCTTTGGATGGGATAGACTCTAATACCAACTGTAATGCCCCAAAGGTAGCCCAAGCCACATCTGGGCCTATACTGTAAAATGATTAGTCAATGATACAATTCAAACCATAAAGAGTAATGATCCATTTCGCAACACAACTGGTCGTAAGTATATTCAGATATTTCATTTCCAAACATTACTCATACACAACACTTTCAATTTCAATTTCAAGTCTTAAACTTTTTCACCTAATCATTACTTAAACATTACAACTTTCCAACTCCAAACAAAACACAAAAAATAATACTACTTTTTCAAATTTCAAAAATCAAATAATATTAAAAAGTTATATTCATACAATCAGGTAACTTTATAATATTTTTATTCAATTTTTTTTTCTCTCATTTACTAAAGTCCAATAAAAAATCTTAACTCAAATCATTTTGTTACTATTCACAAATACACTGAGATATTCTAAGAATCCAAACGGGTCTTAAGAATTTCTTATTTTCAAGCAATGTGAAATCTTGTATATCACCACCGCATATCCTTATCACTTATCAATCAATATGGAGTATTACATATGGTACACTTCTGCCTATTTCTCTGTAGGTCTTGGCCTAGTTAAAATTTAAAGGTGTCATTCTTTATCACGTTGTCATCTTAGATAGGATTGTTCTTTCTGAACTATAGTGATCCAAGTCCAATGACCAACATAAATAAGCAACATGACGATTCATTTATCTTTTGAACTTCCTCTCTCAATGTATTAATTGACAAATATGTTGAACTTCTCATAACTATAAGCGAGATACGGGAATACAGTAGAATTAAAAACTTGAAAATTTCTCACGCATCACGCAAGTGTACAACTAGTTATCTATATAATTTCTAAAATAATCTTCTTTGTATGCTTCTTCCACCGCCTCATTCTTCCATTTTATTTTATTAACTTATATCAACCTTTCACATAATAAACATACCTTTCATTCTTTTGTTTTTGTAAGAAAATTCAAGCCAGAAAGGTTTCTTATCATCTATGAGTGCTCTACTTCAATCGAGGAAAAAAAGACTTATGACTCGTTTAGATACTGAGATGAGATGAGATAATTTTAAATAAAAGTAAAATAAAATATTGATAAAATATTATTTTTTAAAAGTATTATTGTTTTGAAATTAAAAAAAATTGAATTATTTATTATATTTTTTTGTGAAAATTTAGAAAAATTATAATGATGAAATGAGATAAAACTGTTTCCGTATCCAAACATGATACTATATTAGTTTTTGATTTCTTATTACTCGTCTCTTTGATTTTTCCACCACTTAACTCTTCTATCATTTTATTGTTACTTTTCTATCATTTTATTATAGCTATTGACTCTTCATTTCCCATCCCTATGTCCTTTTCACCACTTAACTCTTTCTACGTTGAAATTATCTCTTTTTACTTTGAACTATTTGTATTCTTTCCAATAAATTTTAATTTTATTGAAATATAAAGATTACAATCCCTCAAGATTATAAGAATATTTTTTAATTTTTGACTTTTTGTGACAAACATTATAGACAATTAATGCATGATAGGTAGGTAATGGTTATATCAGAAGTACAAGAAACATACAAGGATGTATGGGGAGATCTATCTTAAACTTCGGTTTTTTCCCCAACATCAGGAAGTGATTCCTCTATAGCTTGAACGAAAGTTGCAATCTTGTAAGTGAAAAATCCCACCAACATTGGTATCAATTCCAAGTGCATAAACCCATGTTCTGGAACGAGGATCCTGCACCCAAAAACTAGATTGTCAGGCGCAAAACCAAAGGTAAAAAGTACACAGCAATCAGCTTACAAAGTTCCCCAGAATTAGTAACGAGGTCATCCATAAGAAGTCATATTACATCAGGTACACAAGCCAACAGCAAATTAAATACTGCCATCACTCCAAATCCAAAAGTGTTCCATCTCAGAGAGCTATGATTCAGGGGAAAAAAGAAATTCTTGATGGCAATACGCCAGATCCGAAGGCCTTTATGTGTGTGCAGTTTAATAAAACCGGAGAATGTGAAAGAAGATGAGAAAAGGAAAATTAAGTTCAGAAAGAGTACAACAATGACAAGTTGGGATTTACAGACAGTTTCCATCTGCTTCATAATAACAGCTGAACCATAGAGATGCTACTGACGGTACTTACCCATTCCACCGGTTATAGATCATGACCAATACAACAGGAACCAAAAGCCGTGGCTGCGCAATTGCACCCCTGCAGTAAGATATAAAGAACACTAAATACCAGATTTTGAGTCATCTTTACACCAGTCCAAGAAAAAAAATAACTGAATAAAAAAAAATCTACTTTCATCTGCTCAACATGGGAACCTTTAGATTTATGCAAAATTGGTCTCCGGTGCTTATGACCATCCATGGATGTTAACTACACCTCTAACATGGGTGCTGCTTCGGTAAAGCTCACTCTCATAGCATCATTGTTTTACTCATACAAATGTAAAATAGCACAACCTGATTTCATATTTTTGTCTGTGGTACCATTCAACTCCAAAACCATGACTCTCACTTTCTATTTTCCAGTTGACAAGCATGATTCGATTCGAAGCAAGCTATTTCATAATGCTTCAGGATTTGAATAGAATATATACTGACATGCATAGATCTATGAATATAAGAGCACTATTTTAAAAATATATGGGAGTGCCACCAATTGACCATCAGTATACAGAATACCTACCAGTAAAAACAGGGCGCAGGCATCATTCAAATTCATATAAACATTTTTTAAATTTTATTCATTTGACCATGTGCAAGAAAAGTGTATGCCTTTTGGAATATTGTCAAGCTTATACACAAAAAGCTGAAATGCAGCAGAAGCCACAATATATAGAATCAAGCCTAAATCACGCCCACGCAAAACTTATTCAAATTAAAAAATCTGAGTGGCACTATGCTATCAATCCAAATACCAAAGGTAGAGGAAAGAACTCAAATATGGGAGGAAGTATGTTTATAAAAGAAAGTCAAACCATCAAATAAACCACACTAATGTATATGACTAATTCACTTGTTAAGAAAATTATGAAGTAATAAGAACTTGCTAAAACCTCCCATGGTCACTCGATCACATTGAAGGACATCATCTCGACACATACTTAACACTACAATTATATTCTTCTGCAATATTACTTCTAGATCAAATATACTTGATACGACCCAATATAAATAAAATTATGGTACAAAGAGCGCATAAAATAAGACCCATAATAGGTAAAGATCCACACAAGACACCTAAAACCAAATCATTTTTTATAATATAATTGTATTAATGATCAAGAAAAAAAAGGAAGGCATCATTGAAGGAAACCTGAGGGCTATACAAACAAATGCACATGGTGAGAGACAGAAAATAGAAAGAAAACCTGAAAAATAAAGCTAGAGAGAGAGAGAGAGAGAGAGAGAGAGAGAGAGAGAGAGAGAGAGAGAGAGAGAGAGAGAGAGGTTGGCTGTCATCCAATAGTAGAGTGCATTGGAAATCAATGTTCCTTTAGGTTTCTTTAAAACTTCAACTTCAGCCATTTCTTTCCCTCTATATGCACCACATCAAGCAAATCAGAATTATCTTCGAAATTGTCTCACTGTGCTAGCCGCTCAAACCAACCCTTCTAGGCATCACCCAACTCAGTCCCCAAAAAGATTGGAAATAGCTTCTCCGCCGGGGGGGAGTAAGTTGCATCAAAGAATACACATTGAAAATTAAGGAACTCAAACTATCGATTAAATTTTAGCATAAAAATCAAGTGGATTTACAATACCAATCATAGAAGTGTGATGAAATATGTACATAACAAGACAATTATAAAGAAAAAAAAAGTTAATGTCTGGATTGTCAAGAAGCGATTTGTACATACTTGATAACTCCCTTTGCTCCATCTGCCATTGAGTCCACACTGCTTCCCAGCATACGGATATAGACCAAAGAACCAAGAAACCCAGCACCAAAGCTGAATACATGAAATTAATGAACTTCAAATGTTAACAGAGTAATATTTAGAATACTCCAAAAGTAAGTAACATATTTATATGGTTTTTAGTGCACTGGCAGAAAAGTAACTTGTAAGTGCCTAATGTAAACTGCGATGTACCATCTAAATTCCTCAAATTATTTAATACAATGAAAATGGCTTTGTAAACTATAGTTTAGAGTTGTAAATAGTCAGAGCTACAGTTAACTTTAATAGGTATTGTTATGATTTCATAAAATGGCTAAAATAACAGACCACTCTCTTAAAAACAGGTATCAGTGTCGGTGTACATGTTACAAATTAAAAACTAATAAAACAAGATATTTAAATTTAAAAGAAAAAAGTACCTAATGTGCATACCTAGCTGCAATTTCAGGGGAATACGAAACATAAGCAGAGACTAAACCAACACCACCTATACCCAGAGTGAGAACTTGTAACCTCTTCTTTAACTGCAGAAGCAAACCCAGATGAGTATGAGGAAGAAAATCATGAATCTTTAAAGAAAACAAACACAAATACACATATGTTGACAAAGGAAAAATGGTGTAACAGACCAACACTCTGCAATTCTGTACCTTAAAATACAGCTCTCTTGACTGAGCAGCCAAAACTTCCGGGTCTCCGCGAGGCCGTCTTAATTCCCGAAACATCACTTCCTATAGGATGATATTAAATCAGATCTTCAAAAGATAAGAACATCCTCCCAGGAATACTTGGTAAAATAAATTCATTAAAAAAATTCTTTCTAGACCAACTACCAAACTCTATTTTTCCGCCAAAAGCTAAAGTACTCTTCAAATAAGAAGAACTAGCTTAAAATCAGAGATTTTGATGAAACGAAAAGAATGGCAGTTCTTTGAATATAAAACCATTATGAGAAAGTTGACTTACACTGCCTCCAGTTGCAGCCTTGGTGGCCCTATCCCATTTCTCTTGCTCACGCCGGGTTGGCGCTGGTTTCCATTTGGTCGACTTGCTGCCCTCACTCTGAGAAAAGTAATTATAAATACAATACTACCCTTTATAAATAACTCAACAACTTTTCTAGACATGTATCATACTTGAGCTGTAGCCTCAACTTTCCCTTCAAACCTAGGCTTTGAGGGAGCTGTGAGTTCTTTGCTCAAATCAACTTCCAACCTGTATATGCCCATAATTCAAACACATCTCAATTAACAAATACAATTTAATAATAAAAAACAAGGGCCTGGATTAATTCCATTAGTGATAAGTAGATAACAAACCTCTCAAGGCTCATGACTCTATTTAAGCTTAGAAACCCTGATGGCTCTTCCTGTTTATGCAAGAGAATTCGTTCATTAATGCAAAATCCATTTGAAATCATTCAAAGAAAGTTTGTGTGAAGAAGTTTCCACAAGTGCACATTGTGTAATTCAAAGGAAATTTTCCCAGTCCAATGGCCCTAGAAATTATTTGTACCCAAGAGCATTCGAACCTTAGACTTCATGTGCAGAAATTAATTACCCAAACTAAGGAACAAAACTAATTAATTTTCGTGAAACATATGAACTCATTCGTCTTCAATCAGCCAAATACTATAATACTCCAGACTCAAATTCAGCAAGGAAATAAAAAAATTAAATGAAAAAACATACACAAAAAATTTCAGAAAACCCAGATGCCCAATAACCAAGAGCGAAGGAAAATACGAGCAAAAAAATAACAATAGCAAAAACCTTTATTGGAGCGTCTTCAATGGACGAGTCAGGGTTCTGAATCAATTTTTGAAACCGACCCATGAAGTCTTTGTTCCACATAAAATCATCAGAGCTCAAGGGGTCCTTTTCACCTCCCCAATATTTTCTAAGCTTTGAAGTGGCCGGTGGGCCACCATAGTCGCCCGGAGCCACCCCAGTGGACCATTTGAGGGGCTTCTTCTTGGGCAGGAGGATCTTGGTCTGTCTTGGGTCGGGCACAGCTGGGGTTGGAGGGTCCTGAGAGATGGGCGTGGTTGTGGAGGTCACTGAGATATAGTTCAGAACTGCCATTGGTTGCAAGTGATAATGATAAGGAGCTTGCAATTTAGAATGGTGTAGTTTGAGAGAAGTCAGGTGGAAAAAATATCAGGGTGTTATCTGAAGGTGGAGGCTATGTTATGCTTTTTGTGCTTCATGTCTTTCCACATCTGTTCGATTCTGTGTTTCGTTAGTTAGGCTTTGCTTGAGTTCTCTGTTTGTTGTTTATTTCGTATAAATGAGCTAGCCTAAAGAAATCAAGTAAGAAATTTTACTGCTTAAGGGTCTTAGGGCCCGTTTGTTTACACAAAACCACTATCTTATCTCATCTCAATCATTACAATTTTTTCAAATCTCCATACAAAAATATAATAAATAATTCAACTTTTTCAAATTTCAACATAAAAATAATACTAAAAAATATATTCTATTAATATTTTATTTAATTACTATTCAAAACATCTCATCTCATCTGTGTATCCAAGTGGGGCCTTAGGATAGGTTTGGATACTGAAATGATAATTTGTAGTTTTAAATAAAATTTTAAAATATTATTTTTTAATATTATTATTATGGCACTTATTATTATTATTATTATTATTATTATTATGGCACTTATTATTATTATTATTATTATTATTATGGCACTGTGCTTAATTTACATATTGATATAGCACTGCTCAATAATCATTTAATCAGCTAGAATTTTATTATTTTCCAAAATAAAATATAAGATTAATAAATATTACCACATTTTGGATATGATATTAAGGTGGGATATTTAACATTTTCCCTTTTTGAATGGCTTTGTGATGCAGTTTTTGACAAAACGTCTTTTAGAAGATATCTATGTTTATGGAATATGAAAAAAAATGTGAGAGATATCTGGAGGTGGACATCGGGCCTCTCCTAAACCTAAAAACACTAAAAATTAAAGATTATTGTAACTAAATATATACGTATGTGTGTGAGTGTGGGGCTATAAGTCTTTCTATGATTCAACAAAATTTGAGTTTTACTCATTAATAAAACAAACACAAACGCACTCCATAAATAAAGGAAATGGAACAAAAACGAAAACCTAGGGTTTCATTGCAAATCTGAAATGTAAATGATGGAGAACGTACGATAGTGGAGGCCCCGGTCATTGCGATAGAGAATGGTCCTATTATTTTGGTCGGGATCAATAAAAATATTATCTCCATTTCCTTTTAGTGAGAAGGAAACCCATGGAAAAATCCTCAAGCACAGCAAAATCTATGCAAAAATGGACTAAGATGGAGTAGCGAGTTACCTGGGATGAAATTGGAACCGACATGTTGTAGAAGCTCCTGTGCCTTGCAGAAGATCCAGCACGTCTTTGCACCGCTAAGTTTCATATTCAAACTAGTTGAGACATCAATGGGTTTCATATTGCAAACCATGAGAAGGAGAAGTAGAAGGGGGAGAAGACGAAGAAGAAATTTAAGTCCCTCCCCCGCCCCTTGCCCCTGCATAGGCGGGGGTGGGGAATTTTTCCCCGTACCCCGCCTCCATCCATGCGAGGGTGGGGTACCCCGTCCGCTTGCCGGGGTGCGGGGGTGGACCTCCATCCGTCCGCCTCCCCCATTCCCCCTATTGGGCCTTCGGCGTAGCTTAGGTATCTGGGCCCTAAATGGCCCAGAATCTGTTTTTGGGCCATTTTGGGCCCATAATCTATTTTTGGGATACTTTGAACTTAGAATTTAACTAAAAAAAAATTTGAAAAATTGAAAAAAAAAATATAGATTGAACTATTAACTAGATACTGAGTTTTAACTATTAACTAATTAAGTAATAATCATCACTAAGGCACTAAACTAAAATAAGTAGTTTACAATTATACAAATTAAAAGAACTAATAAACTATTACAATATTACAAACTCTTCTAAAAAAATTAAATATTACAAATTGTAGTATTAACTATTGTAGCAACATTACAATTAATTGTAAATTAACAAAATCATAACTTTTCAATTTGATCAATTTGATTTTGGGGTGGAGCTGTGGTGGTGAGTTCACTGAGTGGTGAGTTCTGTCGACTGTTGTGAGACTGAAAATCAAGATCATAAAAGTTAATAAGCTATAAAACTTGAAATATTAATAAGTTAAAAATAAAACAAATTAGAATTATAAAGTTCTAAAGATTAAAAGATGAAACAAAATTTTAAATGCAAAAAACAATTAAGGGAGAAATTGTGCAAAGCATGGCAATGGTGGGTCCAATACAAAGTCATACTGTATTGGATGTAGCTGTAAACGCCGTCTCCTGTATCACTATAACAATTAAATTTGAAATCAAATTAATGAATACCAATTAAATGAAAATAAAGAAATTAGAAAATGAAATTGAAATAAATACCAGATCCAGGCTGATCATAACCCTCTTCCTCGACGTCGGTCTCCTCATACTCAAGAACATCCAGAACATGAATTGGAGTTCTCTTGATCCAATTCTGCATGCAAATCAAAGCTTTCACAGTGGTAGGAGCTAATGAACTCTGAAATGAATCTAATACACGCCCTCCAGTGCTAAAGGTTGACACTGAGGCTACGATGCTAATGGGGATGGCCAAAAGTGTGTGGGCTATATCTTCAAGGATGGGATACTTCACGGCATTCACTTTCCACCAACTTAATATATCGAAGTCTCGTGAAAATGGTAGAATCTCTACTGCTAAGTATCTGTCTATCTCTGACTGAGCCTCTACAGAACTTTGGAGCCTACCTCTCACCCCACTTCAATCTACGTCTTTTTTTAACCTCGACTTCTGGAACCTGTGAGCCTGAGGGGGTAGGTGTAGGTGCCGCAATATTACCACCCTCAAGGTGGCAAACTTATCAAATAATCTACCAAGGGCTTTCCGAACCCTTGCTGCGATAAGTTCCGCCTATACTTGTCCATACGCAAGGCCCAATCTAAATACCATGCCATCCACCTTATACCTTGGGTCAAAGACGACAGCTACATATAACAAAATATTAGCCTTAGTTAAATCTCCCAAATACTTGTTGTACTTTGTCCTCATAAGCAATGCCATCTCCTGCAGTCTAATGTGACCACCCGCAACCATGTCATCTAATTCTTCTTTTACCTTACATATTTGCTGATAGAATTGATGGCATGTATGGTATAAAGTTCCAGATAGCGTGGTGGTGCATTGTAAAAAAGTCTCAAAAACTCTACAAAAACAGATACAATTTCCCAATCATCATCTACGGATTTTCCAATCCCCCGCGATCATCAAAATATTTAACATATTGGATGTCTTCGTCACCCATTAATGTAAATGCTAGCTTATATTCTTGGGCCGCCTCCAATGTAAAAAATGTTGAGTTCCATCGTGTAGGCATATCGGTACAAATGTCCTTCTTGGATGTTAGGCCCGCAGACCTCGCAGCAACCTTGAATTTCTCCAACCTCGAAGGAGAAGATCTCAATTATTTCACAACAGTCTTGACCAGAGCAATCGCGTCATGAAGATCCCTCAAACCATTAGTGACAACAAGATTAAGAATATGTGCCACACATCTCACATGCAGACACTCACCACCCATGATTGTCTTATTTGCCTATCTAAGATAGGTCTTCAGGTGTCCCAATGCGATATCATTAGATGAGGCATTATCAATTGTGACTGTAACAACTCGGGTCAACCCCCACTCTTTTATTGCGGCCTCCAAGGCCTTTCCAATTGTCTCACCCTTGTAATCAGTGATTTTACAAAATTTTATAATTTTCTTATGTAATGTCCAATGACAATCAACAAGAATGGATTTTTTTCTCCTAGAATTTTCTAGAGAGAGAACTTCCATCTTCTCTCTAACAACCGCTACTGCCCAGATCTAGCTTGAGGGGGCTAAGGGGAGGAGCCAACGCTCTGACCCTCTCACCCCCTCTTTGTTTGCATTTATTTAGTCTAGGATTTCTTTTCTGTGTTCTTTTAGGGCTTATAAAGAGGAACACTTTTTTGGGTCTCAGCGGTTTTTTTTTTTTTTGTCGTTTTTCTCTTTTCTTTTTGTGTTTTGGTTCTGTTCCTCCTTCGATAACCCACACAGGCCTTGACTCATCCTCTCAGTGTATCCTTGCAGGGAGCTGCCAGAGATTCGAGCAGCTTGGACGGTGCAATTGCGTGATGCGTTGTGGTATCATGCGGTGCGTCTATGTCGTGCGAAGGTGTGAGGATGCCATGCCTGTGCGATGGGTGGTCGGTGTGACTATAGTTCGTGCGATGGGTGGGCGAAGCCAAGGATGGGTGAGAGGGATGGTGGAGGAAGCTAAGCTTTAAAGCCCAGGTGGAGGCTGCCATAGATCGGGGGATGGTGGATGGACATCGGGCGTCGAAGGAAGAAGAAAGAAAAGGAAAAAAGAAAAACGAAAATGCAGGAGGATGGCGGTAGTGACTTAGCGATGGAACCCTAAGGGCCTCCACTTGCAATTGGGCTGGTTTTTTAGGCTGGGCCATTTGTTTCTTTAGCCACTGTGTATTTGTATTTCATTTTCTGTAGTTACTTTTTAGATTAATAAAATCCTAAAAAAATAGTGCATTCGGACCTTAGTTCGAATGGAGTAGTCCCCCCCTCCGCTTTGGCAGTGCTTATAGTGGGGTTGGTGCACCTTATTCTGTTTTAGAAGGGTATGGTGTTTTGTTTATCTGGTTATTGTTAACTCTGTCAAGGATAAAGTTGTGCTATCTCTTAGACTTATGTCTTTAAGAGATCTGCCGTCTGGACTAGACCATATCAGTCACGAAAGTGTGTTGAAAAGCTTCTAACGTTTGTAATTGGCTTATATGTTTTAAAGTCAAACCTTGTATGTCCTCTTTCATGAATGAATTTAGTTCTTATTAAAAAAAAAGATGACAATCAACAAAATGCACAGTCAAAGACATATAATTAAAATTTTGGACTGATGTCCAAGTATCAGTGGTGAGACAAACAAATTGACCCGCTAATTGACCCCTCAACTTCTATTTTTCAATGTAAAAATATTTTTTTACATCCTTTGCCACCGTGTGACATGAAAGAATATTAAACTTTGGTTCCAAGTAGAGAGAATACGCTTGGAACCCTTTCCTATCAACAAGTTGAAAAGGTAGCTCATCCATGATGACCATACGAGCTAGGTGTCTTCTACATTCATCGGGATCATACTTAGTATACCCTCTCAAAGTTGCACCCCCACGAGTCCCATCCGCCATTTTTTGAAGTCCAATTTCTAGTTTAGATTGACTTTTCTCTTGTAATGATCTTAATATTGAATTTTTTTTTGCATTGCTCTTCTAAGTGCACCTTTAATTGTGAGGTGCCATGTTTCTTAGAGTGACATCCATAAATTTTTCCACAATGGTTACATTTGGTTTGGGGGTTATTGGGGTCACCACCATCTAGTTTGGTGAAATGAGCCCAAACTATTGAAGCAGGTTTCTTACTAGGCTTGGGGGCAAGACAAGGTATCGTAGGGGTAGGGGTAGGAGTATGAGTAGGAGGGGTAGGTGTAGGTGTAGGGGTAGGGGTACCCTTGGCCAGGAAAGGAGAGCTCGCACTAGAATTTTCTGGCATATCCATGAGCTCAAGCAAACAAGAAATCTGAAATTATAGCAAACATTGCAACATTCCAAACAATCAAACATCAATGATCAAACATCAAACATAAAAAAATGAAATATCCAAATTAAAAACATCAAACATAAAAAAAAAAAAACTTTAAAAAGCTAAACATATTTTGTGTAATCATGTGCTTGCATATAAAGTAGTGTAGTCAAGGTACGCTATGTTAATGTAAAAGGAAAATATTCCTGCTAGGGTTTCAAATCTTCCTTCCTCATAAATTATAGGGCAAGGATACACAAGATTACATCTCATGTGATTCAACTATTCCCTCTTAAATCACTCACGTGAACTTTGCCTCTTTATGATTGTCTCTTTTATATATATTTTTTCCTTTCTTTGCAATCTGATCAGTTGATTCAGCTTGGAAAACCGCCAATTTATGTCCTTTTCAATTTCTTTTATAATTACCACTATATAGTGTCCACATGCC
>QEOT01006316.1:2917-73032 GCA_003123785.1 Pterocarya stenoptera | reverse complement strand
ATTTCTATGTTTTTGCAAGATCTTGTCCTGATCAACTAGAAACTATTTGAATTAAAACTGTCAAGAGTAAACTTGGAGATTGTTGGAAAAATTTCTCATATTCATATTCACAAAAATGCCCGTAGGATATAGTACAAGAGGGAGCAAATTAAGCAGTTAACTAAGGAAATTACAAAGGAGGGAATCAAGGAAAATAATTCTGTACTGCAAATTAATCTAGATAAGTTAAGTGTGTCTACTACAAGGAAGTATATTCGGTAATACTCTCCCTCAAGTTGGAGCATGAAGTTTCTGAATGCCCAACTTGCTAATTAGATGTAAGAATTGCTCACGACCAAGGCCTTGGTGAAGCTAGTTGAGAAGCAATGGAAACATGAGTTGTGAAGATGAGCTTTGCATGTAATTTTTCTCAGACAATGTGACAATAAATATCAATATGCTTAATGTGGTCATGAAACATAGGATTTTCGACAATGTGAAGCGCAACTTGATTGTCGCAGTAGAGGTGCATTGGCTGGGGACTAGGGTTGTGCATTTGGATCTGGATTTTTAAAATCGGGTGGATATCTGCCGGGATAAATCTTGGCAAATCCCGGGCGGGTATCGGATTTGGGCCTGGATATCCGGATTGTGATTCCGGTTTAATACTTTTTTTTTCTAAATTATTTTTTTAATACTTTGTAAATGGTTTTTTCCAGGTTGTAACCGGATATCCTGTTTAATACTGGTTTTTTTTTTTTTCACTTTCTAAAAATAATTCTTTTAGCACTTTTTGAATTTTTTTTTTTAAAAAAAATATCTTTTAAACACTTTATAAGCCTTTTAAAAAAAAATATTTTAACAATTTTTAAAGGGCTTATTTTAATAGGCATTTTTTATATAATGAATATCTTTATAGGCATTTTAAACTTTTATTGACCATTCAAATTTTTATAAAACAAACTAATTAATAATAAACATTAACACACACAACATACTACATATTACATTGTTGTTTACATCACAATACAAAACATCAATTTACAAACAAAATAAATGATAATACTTCACAACAATAGATGTAACACTTAATACTATGACTATCTGCCTCTAATATAAACAAAGATAGAAATATTTGTATCTCTTAATATTTCCAAAGAGTCATACTGTTGCCGTTGCTGCTCATCTTCTTCATTGTCTCCATCCAAATTGGTCAATAGTGCCAAAACTATTCTGAAAACAGATTTAGTAAATGACAAAGTACTAAAAATAGATAAAGATAAAGTACTAAAAACAGATTTAGAAACACATGCTTCACACAGTTGTGGAGATGGAGAACTGGGGAAACAGTAGCAGAGTTGGCTATTATGTCCTTTTTAATCTACCAAAGATAAAGCCCTTCAGCACATATATTCAAACATATTATTTGATGGGAAAAGAACATACTGATGCTCAATTTATGATTAGCAACTTGACACATAATTACCAGCATGCAGATATATTAATAGAACATATGTTTTAGTAGCTTGACAAAACTACTAAAACTTTCAGCAACAAGCTAGATATATGTACTGCTCATTAAACAAAAATACAACAAGAAACATAAAGAACAGAGAATTTTAAATAGTTATAAAATGCATGTTAAAAAGCAAGATAACATAGATAACATATTGTACTTTAGTCTTTAAACAAAGCAATACATTTAGTAATACATCTTCTACTTCAAACAAAACATTATTCAAATACAAGCTCATGAACACAACATCCTTTCCACAGAATCGGTTCATGACCATTTTCTGACATCAAGCTGGAAGGGTAAAAAGTTTACGCCCTCTTTCGGTTGAAAGCATATATATAGTTTATTCACACACACAAACACAAAAAATTCAAATCTGGGCAAACTGCATCTGGATTTAAACACAAAAACTCAGATTTGGGCAAATTGCATCTAGATTTAAACACAAACACAAAAATCCATATTCACATTTAGAACTCAAAAATATTATTGAGGAATAGAGAGGACAAAACAAACACAGATACAAATCCAAACCCAAAGGAAGGAAAAAAAAACATATATAAGCCGACATATTTGAGATTGAACAAATACGAGTATTGTAAAAACACAGAAATAGTTCTAGTCAAAGTGGTAAACAACCAACGAGAGAGGAAAGTGATATACAAACCGAGAAAGCATTTGAACATTATTTTTCAGAAGTAAAAAAGTACACACAATTTTATAAATTTTTTAGTGTTGCAAGCATGTAGATCTACAAACATTTTTTTGCTAGAAGATTTAAAAAATAAAGAAACCCAAAAAGCAGATCTACAAACACAGATCTCAGATCTGCAAACACAAACTTAAATCTACAAACTTAGAGAGAGAGAGAGAGAGAGAGAGAGAGAGCTCACAGAGAAATAGTTGTAGATGGGCTTCAGATGAAGCATGTACAAACCCTAAGAGAGACAAGGATTGTGTCTGCGACTCCGCTACAATTTTAAGCTAGTTAAAAGAAAGGAAACAATTCAAACAAAGCAGAATGAAAGAGAGCGAGAGAGAGAGGGAGGAAATCAAGAAGTGATTAAAGCCTATGGGTTGGGAAATGGGAACCTACGGGTTTACTTTAATTTTGGGGAATGAAAAAGTGATTAAATCCGGTTACGAATAATTTTGGTTAAATACCGGATCCGTAACCGATTTGGGCGGATATAATAATTTTGTATCCGCCCGGATCTAATTCGGGCGGTTCTGCTCGGATCATCTGGGTTTCTGGATTTTTAACCGGACCGGAAAAAAAATCAGGTCTGGATGCACACCCTTACTAGGTGGACGAGGGACTTGAAGATCAGTAAGGAGAGTTTTCAACGAAACAAGTTCACAAGTTGTAGCAGCCATGGCTCTATATTTAGCTCCAGCAGATGAATGAGAGATAGTAACTTTTTTCTTCATCTTCCAAGAGATGGGGCTAGTACCAAGTTGAATGAAATAGCCTGTGGTGGATTGACGAGTCATGGGATAGCTAGCCCAGTCAGAATTAGTGTAAGCATAAATATGAAAATCACATGTGGATGAAAAAAAAGGCCAGTGCCAAGGGATGACTTGAGATAGCAATGGACACAAACTGCAGCATCATAGTGTGGCTTGCGCTGTTGGTGCATGAATTGACTAAGAGTGTTGACAGCATAAACAATGTCTGGCCTGGTGATGGTGAGATAGATCAAACAACCAACTAGGCAAAGATAGAAGCTGGGATTGGAGAGTAGGTCCTCATCTGAATTAGTGAGTTTGAGATGTTGCTCTATAGGAAAAGCAGCAAGGCTGGAACCAAGACGACCACTGTCATTCAGAATATCAAGAGCCTATTTTCGTTGATTATGAAAGATGCCTATTGGAGAACGAGCAACTTCTAAGCCCAAAAAATATTAATGTGCCAAGATCTTTGATAAGAAACTTTTGAGCTAAGAAGGTCTTGAACTTGGTAATGGCTAGAGCATCATTCCGTGCAAGAAGGATGTCATCTACATATACAAGGATGATAGTAAAAGATGTACCTTGAGAGCATGGAGTAATGTTAGACACAGTCATGGATTGTGAAAATGCCACACACTCCTTTCGAAAAAGAGTGGAGTCCATTATTAAAAAATTAATTTTTTAATGTGATTAGTCCCATATTTACTCTTTTTTTTTTTTTTTCAAAATGAGTGTGCAACACTTGCGCACTATGTAACTACAAATATCATTTCTGGAGAGCAAGAGGTATGTGAACAAGGAGTGTTCAACATGAAATTGAGTAAAACTAGCCAAAGAAACAACGAATGAAAACTTGGAAAACCAATTCCGAGAGGCTTGCTTGAGGTCGTAAAAGGACTTGTTCAAACGAAAACTCGTGTCTCCCCTTTCTTGGGATATCTCGATGGTAGGGTCATGTAGACTTCTTCGTTATGGTTGCTATGGAGAAAGGCATTGTGGATGTTAAGTTGATGTAACGACCAGTGACGAGCTGCAACAATGGGAAGAATAAACGGATAGTTAGTAGTTTTACTACTGAAGCAAAAGTGTCATGATAATTAAGGCCTTCAACCTGAATGTAACCTTTGGCCCCGATGCATGCCTTTTGACGTTCGATAATACCATTGGATTTGAGCTTGGTCTTGAATACGCATTTGTAGACAATAGGTTTTTTTTCCAGGAGGCAATAGTTGAAGAGTCAAAGTAGTATTATCCTCCAAAGGATTGTATTTTAGAAGCTAGGGCATCACACCAATTGGAAACTTGGAGAGCCAAGTGTTGAGTATTAAAACGAGTATAAGAGAGAAAAGATGCAAGTGAGTGAGGAGTACTTGGTGAGGAAGAATTGGATGAGTGTGCTCATAGGATCCATGGGGACGTGGAGGACAAATATAATCATGGAGGTAGGTAGGTCGTGTGACGTGACGGCAAGGTCGAAAGGTTGGTTGGGAGGTATGGAGAAGGGCTACATCAGTAAGTGGTTCCAGAATGGGAGGGTCAGAAGATGGATTGGAGACAATTATATCTAGGAGCGGAAGGGGTATAGGAGTGGATATAGGTGTAGTTGGGGGGATAGTTTGGGAAGGGAAATTTGTTTAAACAAAAGTGACATACTGAGAGGTAAATAAGTGTTTGTTTTCAAGATTATAGACATGATATGATTTATGACCAGTTGGGTAGCCTACGAAAATACATTTGATAGCCCGAGGAGAAACTTTATCATGACCAGATCGTAAAGTTTGGGCATAACAAAGGCAATCAAAGATACGAAGGTGATCCTAAGGCGGTGGATGATGGAAAAGAATTTCATATGGAGATTTATTGCCAAGACTACGAGGGGGAATATGATTAATAAGATAGGTGGAAGTGAGGAGGCATTCACCCTAAAAGAAGATAGGAAGATGAGATTAGAAACGCAAGCATTGTGCAACATTAAAAAGATGTCGATGTTTACGTTCCTCAACACCATTTTGCTGAAGGGTCTCAACGCAGGTACGTTCATGAATTATTCTATGGTTTGTGAAGATTGTTGCATGTGGTGAGATATAAATTATTGTCCATTATCACTTCAAATGTTATGTATGGTGAAGTGAAACTATTTTTGAACTAGAGCATGAAAATGTTTGAGACATGCATATGCTTCAGATTTAAAGCGTATGAGATAAATCTAGGTATTGCAAGAGAAATCCTCAACAATTGTAAAAAAATAGCAGGCTCTGAAATGAGATGGGGTGGGGGTAACCTTCCCAAATGCCATAATAAATTTGATTGAAAGGAACAATACTTTTATTGTTGTTTAATTGTAATGGAAGGTGGGTTTGTTTGCCGCAGGCACATACATCACAATGAAAATTGGAAGTAGACATGTTAATGGCTTTAATCAAATATGAAATAGATGGCTGACCTAAACATTGGTGTCATAATGAAGGAGAAGTAACATGTGAAGTGTGGAAGGCAGCATGTATGGTGGGGCTGATTGGTTTGTAATAGATCGCAAAGCTCACGCATTCCAATCAAGCTAGAACTTATGTTCATTAGCAGCTCATTTAATATTCGAGCGAGTTTGAATTTATATTTATTTTAGAACATTATCCACTAGTTTTGACAAATAAATTTTAACTTTTTACTAATATCTTTATAAAATTTATTTATGCGTACATAAATCATTACATTCATAAGGACTCAAGTAAAATATTTAGTACAAGGAGCATAATTTCTTTTAATTTCTTTTAATTTATTAATTTTTTTTTTGTAGTAAAGAGCCGGTAGCCACCCTCATAGCAGCCTCGTCCTAAGTTTATTAATGTACCCTCACTTATGGAGGAGGAAAACTGTGGTTATAAATCATTCACTTGAGGGTTTACATAAAATCAAGAACTAATACCAACACCTAGGTGATAAAAAATTACCAAGCTAGTAAAATAACAGAACGTACAACGTAATAAGGAACAAAAATTACAGCTGTAAATAAGGAAGTCCCCAAAAATTTGTACGTAATAAGCCTCAAAGAATTCCCCTCTCAATGTTAGGATCTGTAAAATACTTACACCGATTAAAAGCACATTCTTTAGCCAGATAGTTCGCAACCATATTGGCTTCTCTAAAAATATGATGAATGGAGCAATTTAACTCAGTAAATAAACTTTTTAGATCATCCCAATAATCTCACAAATACCATAAGTTGCATTTACTGACCTCTACCCATCTCACAATAACTTCCGAGTCTGACTCTACCATTATGTCTCTAATACCCAATTGTTGTGACAATTTTAAACCATCAAGTAAAGCTCTCCCTTTAGCCACATTATTGGGTACCTACCCATAGTGAGCTGCAAATCCCGTAATCAGTCGACCACAATGATCTCTAATCACCCCTCCTCCACCTGCATAACCAGGATTTCTGAGAGAGCTTCCATCATCATTAAGCTTATAATTGCCTCTACATGGCTTAATCCAAGCCACAACTTTCATATTTTTATTAATAATTTGAGCAATCGGGCAATTTAAATCCTGTAAAATTTTGAGATCTTGTTGTTGTAATCTATCAAACTTATGATTCGGGGAAAAAATATCTACTAACATTAGCTCAATCCACTGCACCATGCCTTTCCATTTAGTCCTTCCATTCTATCATCACACCGTGCTCTTCATAATGCCCATATGATAGTTATAGGCAAAATTCCACGACAACATCCTGCTTGAGACAATGCCGAGGCACGAATCCACCAAACATTCATAACAGCATGCCATCTTCGGAGTTGAGGCAGCCGAATACCCAAAATACTTGCAAAATAAGTCCAAACCATAACATCCAATTCACCACTACAAAAAATGTGGTCAATAGAATCTTCTTGTGGTAATACACAACAATGACACTTTGATACTAGAGAAATGCCCAGCTTAATAAGGATATCATCCACAAGTAACACTTATTTTTTAGCACGGCAACAAAGAAATGACATTTTCTTGAGAACAAATTTATGCCACAGCCATTTTTTCCACAATGAAACCGGCCCTTGAGCTCTAATGAGATGCCAAGCGGATTTATTAGAGAAACTTCCATCCAGATTAGGCTGCCAAATACGCACATCAGTACCACTTGATATTTGTACCGACGATGCAATTATTTTCTCAACCATCTCTTTCGACACCAATGTACGTAATTTAGAAATATCCCAACCTGAATTAGTTAGGATTTCAGCCACCAATAAATCTTCATCTCTGCTAACATCTTCCGAATTTGCAATGGCTCCGTCCCCTAGCCAGTTATCAAACCAAAAATTGCATTAACCATTTCTAAGCAAGATTCTTGAATTATTTATCACTATCGGCATCATTGACATAATGCCTTTCCAAAATCTTGAACCTGTGGAATTAGAAAGGACCGTTGGGTGCTTCTTACCCACATATTTAGCCTTAAAGAATTTGGCCCAACACGATTTACCCTTTAGTAATTTCCAAGCAAATTTCATGAGTAATAACATTGGGACATCAATGAGGTTCCAAATGCCCAATCCCCCTTCTTCAACCGGCAAACATATATTTTTCCAAGACACCCATTTTCTTTTCCTTTTAATTTATTGATATACTATAAAAAGAAATATGAAGTTATTCAATCTCGTACAAGTTGAGTCGAGATTTATACGAATTGTATCGTTTAATAACTGATCATAATTTTATGTTTACGAATAGCTCATTTAATAAACAAATCGATCCAAATTTGAATTTGACCAATCCGATCCTGACTTGTCAAGTAATGATTCTAGGGAAATTCATATATATTGGATGTCTTGGATTTGAAACTTCGTATTTATATTACTCTTGGTTCACTTGCAAGAATCTCCTTGCCAACAATCTATACACCCATGAGATTAGTCATAGAATAATGCTACTATCCCGCCTCATTTTGTTCCCTCATTTTGACCGTTCATGCATTTATTTATTTATTTATTACTTACTGATTAAAAAAGTGACTATTAGTGTATTAATATATTTTTTTATTTTTTAAAAATCTTTAAAAAATATAAATAAATAAATAAAAAATAAAATTTGTACTGTAGAGATGCCCAACGGTCAAAACTGGACTGCAAACCAGCATTACTCAAACTTTGTTATCGGATACCTGTTGGCAATTAAAAATACCCTCAACTCATTTATCACGTGCATCCCTTTAATGAGTGGAGCTTTTGTTCCGAAATAACAGGTGCTAATTAAAATAAAAAAATAAAAATAAAAAACTCAATCTCATCTAAACTAAGGAGAACGATATCCGCAAGTAGCCTGATAAACGGCTTAGATTGCAATTGAACCCAACAGATGGTCCTTAGTGCCTGTCCAAGGAGATGGAAATTTTGAGGAAATGTTTTGATAGTGATTTCAAATCCTTTTAAATTATTGATTTTAGTAATCACTCCCTTAAATTTTTTAAAAAAATATGCTGCACCGAATTATTTTCTAAGAAAGACTTGGGGGTTGAGATGAGAATTTTATGTTTTGTTTTAAAGTTTAAAATATTATTTTTTAATTTTGAGATTTGAAAAAGTTGAATTGAGATTTGAAAAAGTTATATTGGAATTTGAAAAAGTTGAATTGTTTATTATATTTTGTATGGAAATTTAAAAAAGGCATAATGATGAGTTGAAATGAGATTAGAATTTTTGAGAATTCTTCACCCCCAAACCTGCCCTACTTAACCCTAACAATTAAAAAAAAAAAGGAACTATAAGTATATTAAGTTAAAAAGAAATTTAAAACGTAGAAAAGAAAAAGTGACTCAAAAGATATAAAATACTTTCCACTTCCTTTTTCTTTTTATCGATTTTTTTAAAATTTTTAATGAAGGATTTTGTCAACCTATTAACATAAATGATTTTCAGATATCGATATTGTTTTAGAGTTTTTAATATCACTCATTAGTTTTAGAGTTTTCAATATCACTCATTAATTTCCCCAAAATCAATTGAGTTTGGATGGTGAGATGAGATTGTTTTAGATAAAAATTATAAGTAGAATAAAATATTCTTAAAATATTATTTTTTAATCTTATTGTTATTTTTAAGATTTAAAAAAATTAAATTCTTCATTATATTTTACTTAAAAATTTAAAAAAATTATAATAATAAGATAAGATGATATCATAAAATGATATGAAACAATTCCATTATAATCTTAATTATGTCGTGCTAGCACTTGGACGCTGCTCGTTGGTTAAACCAGAAAACAAAAAGTAAAAAACAAAACCAAACAAAACGAGGAGACAAAATCACATGACAAAATGAATGGAACCATCCGTTCGGCCAAAAAAGGTTAAACCACAGACGACATTATGTCGCAGACTCCTTCCCTTTTGGATAAAACAATAAATAAGTTCCGTCATAAATTAGCATGTCGAGTGAAACAGACTCGACTCCTTCAAAAAGTGAGCCTGTAATGGAGCTCTGAGGTGGAAGGCTCCAAAAGTCACTCTATGCTTGGAAACAGCGTTGTCTTTGTTCTGTTTAGTTTGTCAACGTAATCGACAAACACAGAAAAAAGTAATGTAATTACTGTTTGATCCGTGTGCGCAAGCTTCGATCATCGCGTTGACGGATTAGGATTGGGTATCGGTGGAAGCATTTTATTTAAAGTCGAGAAGAGAAGAATAAAGAGGCACCAAAAATGGCGGAGGGCGGGGATTTCAAGTGTATCCCAGTAATTGATATGCAAGAATTTGAAGGTGTAGAGCAGTATAGGAAACTGAGAGAAGCGTCCGAGGAATGGGGTTGTTTCAGGATCGTCAACCACAATATCCCTGTAGGACTGATGACAGAAATGAAGAAAGTGGTGAGAGATCTGCTTGACCTTCCCATGGAAATCAAAAGGCGCAACACCGATGTGATTGCCGGCAGCGGCTACATGGCACCAAGTGATAAAAATCCTCTTTATGAGGACTTGGGCCTCTATGATTTGGGATCCCCTCAGGCTCTGCGTGACTTTTGTTCTCAATTGGGTGCTTCTCCTCACCAAAGGTTTCTTTCTTTTTCTCCCCAACTTCTGTCTGTTCCGTTCCTGCTAGATAGATGTTCAAGGATTGGCCTTGCCAGTTTAGGATAAACAAATACAACTTCACTCCCGAAACTGTTGGATCATCTGGTGTGCAAATTCACACAGATTCTGGGTTTCTAACTATATTTCAAGATGATGAAAATGTTGGTGGTCTTGAAGTAATGGACAGCTAGAAAACAAGCTCAAGAATAATATTCTTCATTGCATACCTTGAAAACAGTACAGTGTTTGTTTATATAGACAACGAGAAGAGCCCAGAACATTCGGGCAAATTGACAAATACCTATTGTGCATCATACACACTAGAGCTAGTCTACGTCAGAGACCGTTATAACAAATCCTCACTACAAACAAATCACAATGTATATTTACATAAAAGGACAGAGCAAACTTAAGATTCTCGAGTTTGGTTGTCACTTGATGATCTGGAAATATTCTTTGATGAAGGCTGACTGTGTTGAGTGCCACGACATGGTGCTGTTGAGTTGGAAGAAGTATTGATGGTAATACTGCTATTAGCCTCCCACGAGTCCATCATGGGAACCAGGGTGAGACTCGATCTCAGAAGTTGGAATCTGTTGGAGATCAATGGTTTAGTAAATACATCGGCAACCTGATCTTTGGAGGAAATGAAGGCAACATGAAGAGTTTTGGAGGCAACTTAATCATGCACGAAATGAAAGTCTATCTCTATATGCTTTGTGTGGGAGTGCATGACAGGGTTTATTGAGAGGTATGTAGCTCCCAGGTTATCACACCAGAGGGGGGAGGCTTGGAGAGGTAAACACTGAGCTCTTTGAGCAAGGATTGAAACCAGAGAAGCTCGACAGTAGTATTTGCTAGGGCTTTGTATTCTGCCTCTGTGCTGGAACAAGAGATGATGCTTGGTTCTTTGATCCCTAAGAGACGAGGTTGGGACCAAGGAAGATGCAAAAACACCCTGTTGAGTGCCGATCATCGGGGCATCTTGCCCAGTTAGTGTTCGTTAAGGCTTGCAAAGTGTACTCAGGAAATGGTTTGATGTAGAGACCAAGATGGGATGTGTGTTTAAGATACCTCAATATCTGCTTAACAGCTTGCCAGTGGGAAACCTTAAGAGTGTGCATAAATTGGCACACTTTGTTTACCGCATAGGCAATATCAGGGCGTGTGAGAGACAGGTACTGAAGACTGACCACTGTGCTACGATAAAGTGTCGGATCTTCAAAGTTGGGGCCATCAGCAAGGGTCAATGGAGCCGAGGCAGACATAGAAGAGGTTACTGGTTTAGCAAGCTCCATATGAGTTTTCTTCAGTAAATCACAAATATATTGGGTCTGAGATAGATGAAGACCAGTCTCAAGTGATTATATTTCCAGTCCAAGAAAACAATGAAGTGACCCGAGATCCTTGATAGGAAAGGAGAGATTGAGAGCATGAAGAACACTTCGGATAGCCTCAGGATCAGAGCCAGTTAGGATGATATCATCCACGTAGACTAGAAAAATAAAGTGACAGAGCCATGATGATAGATAAATAAGGAAGAATCTGAGACAGAGGCTGTAAAACCAAGCTCCAATAGACGATTGCTTAACTTCGAAAACCAAGCCCGTGGGGCTTGTTTGAGCCCATAGATGGCTTTGTTTAATTTACAGACATGGTAAGGAAAAGTGGGATTGACAAAGCCAATGGGTTGAGACATAAAACCTATTCATGGAACTAGCTATGTCGAAAGGCGTTGCTAATATCTAGCTGCCGAAGAGGCTAGTGTTCTGTAACAGCAATGGACAGTATAGTTCGGATCGTAGTGGATTTAACCACTGGACTAAAGGTCTCAAAGAAATCCACCCCAACTTGTTGATGGTAGCCCTTTGCTACCAGGTGAGCTTTTTGGCGTTCGACAGTACCATCAGAGAGACGCTTGGTCCTAAAAACCCATCGACAACCAACTATATCAGTACTTTCAGAAGCTGGAACAAGAGTCCAGGTGTTAGTTTGAAGAAGGGCCTGGAACTCAGTAGACATGGTTGTGCGCCATTCATGGTGCTTAACAGCTTCGGTGTAACAGAGATGATCTTCAGGGACAGTAGATGTAATGGTCAAGAAACTCTTCGGTGGTAGCCAGAGTACCGTGCCATCATTGTATTGACGGGGTTTAAGAGAATTTGTTTGAGATCGAGTGACCATAGAAGGAACGAAGGAGGAAAGGAGATTCGCTGGAGAAGACGATGCAGACGGAGATGAAGAAGAGGAGGGAGACAATGTTGGGCTAGACACTGTCGGTGAAGAGAGAGGTGGATTAGATATAGGAGAAGAGGTAGTGGCCGAGGTGAGGCAAGTGGACTGATGGGCCGAGAGGAAGGAGTTGGACTATTGGGTCGAGAGATGGGAATGGGTTGGAAAAAGGTTAAAATGGAAGGATGAGGACCTAATATTGATAGAAGAGAGGTAGTATGGGACGTGGTTGGGGTGGTGGAAGAGATAAGAGAAAATTGTTTTCATCAAACACCATGTCCCGTGAAATGTAGAGACGCCCAGTTGGAATGTGAAGGCAGCGATATCCTTTATGAGAATCACTATATCCAAGGAAGAGACATTGTGTGGATTTGAGATCTAACCTATGTTGATTATATGACCTTAGGTGAGGCCAACAAGCAGTGCCAAAGATTTTTAAAAAAGTGTAATCAAGTGGTTTTTGAAACAATTTTTCATAAGGGGAACAATGATGTAAACTGGTGAAGGTAGGTGGTTGATAAGAAAATTTTTTGTATGAAAGGCATTAGCCCAATAAAGTTGTGGGAGGGAAGCATGGGCCATAAGAGCAAGGCCCATTTCGACAATATGTTGATGCTTCCGTTCCACGGCACCATTTTGTTGGTGAGTGTGAGGGCAAGAGATTCTATATGTAAAATGTCTTGGGAAGTAAGATAATTATTCAAAGGACGATATTCACCACCCTAATCGCTTTGGATAGACAAGATTTTGGAATTAAAAAGACGTTCAACATGAACTTGAAATTTCAAAAAGATAGACATAACATCAGACTTTTGCACTAAAGGGTACCACCATGTGGACCGTGTAAAATCATCTAAAAAAGACACATAATATTTGAAGCCTTCACGAGAAAGGACAGGGGCAGGACCCCATACATCTGTGTAAATTAACTATAGGGATTAGAAGAGTGCTGACGAGAGGATTGAAACGGCAACTGGTGACTTTTGGCAGCACAACAAGCTAAACAAGGAGCAGACGTAGACTGAGACGAAGCTGGGAGATGATATTTGGAGATGATCCGGGAGACAAGCTGAAGAGACGAATGACCCAATCTTGAGTGCCACTGAGAAGGAATGGTACGTTCACCAATAAGAGCTTGGGCTAAAGTTGAAAGTGGAAGAATGTTGGGAAAGGAGTAGAGCCCATTAAGCATGGGACCATGGAGGAGAGGGACTCCTGTTGTTGAATCCTTCACAAGAAGATGAGTACTATGAAATTCAAACACAACAAAATTATCAAAGCAGAATTTCTGTACAGAAACTAAATTTTTCGTAATGGCAGGAACATGTAACAGATTTTTAAGTATAAAGGAATGAGAAGGAGTAGAAATTTTGGAGTCACCAATGTTGGCAATGGGTAGCTCACTGCCATCACCAATTCGGATCTGCTCATTACCACCATACGGCCTTGAAGTGAGGTTGAGGTTGGACATGTCTGAAGTGATATGGTTGGTTGCAGCAGTGTCAGGATACCAGGATTGGTTAGGTGAAGCAGAGGAGCTGCTATAGTTGGCAGTGAAATTTCAGGGAATGTCACTTTGATAAGCATGATTAAAGTGATAAAAGCATTTTATGGCACTGTGACCAACTTTGCCACAAACTTGGCAGGTTGGTTTGGAGTGAGGGAGAGGTTGAGGAGGGATTTGGGGTATAAGTGGATGGGGATTGACGACCACGGCCTCGACCGCGAAAGGGAGCACGATTTTGACCACGGTAGTTTCCTCGCCCACGGTTGGTGTATTGTTGGGGATCAGAGGTGTAGTTTGCAGAGAGAGTGGTAGACATGAGTAGGTGAGTGGAATGGGCTAGGCGACTTTCATGGGTAAGAAGCAAACTATATAATTCCTTAGGGGCCATAGGTTCAAGTTTGGCTGTTATATAGGTAACAAAGGCATCGTAATCACTATTCAAACCAACAAGGAGATAAGAGGTGAACTCTTCGGAGGATAGGGGTGTTCCAGCAGCACACATAGTATTTGAGAGGCGTTTGAGTTTCTGAAAATAATAGAAAACAGAGCTAGCACCTTTGGAAATGGTGGCTAACTGGTAACGTAGCTAAATCACTCGAGCATGCGATTGGGAAGCAAACAGTTTTTCAATGGCTGATCAGGCCTCTTGAGAAGTAGAATGTCCAACCATTTGAGCAATAAGGTTATCGGAAAGGGTTGAAATAATGGCATTGAGAATCATCTGATCAATTTTGGTCCAAGCGAGAAAGTTAGGATTAATGGTAGTTTTATCAGAGAGAAAACGAGAAGGTGGTGTGCTTGAACCATCAACAAAATGAAAGAGTTCTTGGCCCCGAAGATAGGGAACCATCTATGTGCGCTAGAGAAGGTAATTTTCATGGGTGAGTTTTACAGTAACTAGATAAGAAAGTTGTGGAAGGATGGAGGAGGAAGGAGGTGGGTTTTGCTTTGGTGGCGCTTCAGCCATAGTAGCAGACGTTTATCTTGAGAATGGCTCTTGATACCAAGCTAGAAAGCAAGCTCAAGAATAATATTCTTCATTGCATACCTTGAATACAGTACAGTGTTTGTTTATATAGACAACGAGAAGAGCCCAGAACATTCGGGCAAATTGACAAATACCTATTCTACATCATACACACTAGAGCTAGTCTACATCAGAGTTATAAAAATCCTCACTACAAACAAATCACAATGTATATTTACATAAAAGGACAGAGCAAACTTAAGATTCTCGGGTTTGGTTGTCACTTGATGATCTGGAAATATTCTTTGATGAAGGCTAATTGTGTTGAGTCCCACGACATGGTGCTGCTGATTTGGAAGAAGTATTGATGGTAATACTGCTATTATGGACAAATCTGGTGCATTTGTATCTGTCCATCCATGGCCAGGCACCCTCCTTGTCAATCTTGGGGACCTTGCTAAGGTAATCAGGCGATCCTATCTCATCCGTTCATGATCTTGTATAAATTTTAATTTAGAAAGCTTGTCATTAATACTGCTGTTGGTTGATATGTTGATCAAGGTATGGAGCAATGGAAGGTTTTGTAACATGAAGCATAGAGTAAAGTGCCAAGAAGCTAGCATCAGAGTGTCTATTGCCTCTTTTCTCTTGGGACCGAAGGAGGTAGCGGTTGAAGCCCCACCGGAACTGGTGGATGCCGAACACCCGCATCTCTACGTCCCTGTTACTTGCAAAGATTATAGAAAACACAGAATCGCAACAAAATTGCAAGCGGGTGAAGCCCTCGAACTGATGTGCGCCCATACTTGATCGGTCATGGCATGCAGCATGCATCTCCCCCCACTACCATTTATATATATATATATTTATGTTCGCAGAATTGTTAGATTTGCGAGTTGTATATGTAACTAGCTAGGAAATGAAGGTAAGAAAACAAGTTATGTGCATGCATCTCCATGATGCAGGATGTTTGGTGTTCATGGTAATAAAATTGGTACAATGATGAGAATAGTTTGGATTAATCCTCAAGCATTCTAATTCGAGTGGTCGAAACTTTGTAATAATTTAATGTATGTTAATGATATAAAAATACAAGGAATTATAAACCACAATTCCTTATAATATATAAGTTCCAAGTTTATAGTCGGTGATAAAATTAAACATTTGGGTATACTTTGTATATATTGCTCTAGTGGAGAGAATCCCATGATGGCGATTGTAAGATGGCTAGCTTTTGATTCAAATGCTCTTAGTTTGGTCTTAAGGTGACTAGCAAGTGCTTAGTTAGATCTAACTAGATCATATCGATCTATTATTCTGAAAATACTGTAAACTTAATAATAGATTGACTATTCGCTACAACAGATCACATCTTTTCATCCCAAAAGATTTGGTTTTTGTCTCACAAAAACAAAGTGTCTCAAGGTCATCCCAATATTAGTGTCCCAAAAGGTATTTTGGGACGAGAATAACAATTTCATCCCAAAAAATACCTTTCGGGATGAACATTTGTTGGACCGTTCGAACGACCAGTTTTTTTATAGGACGACTTAATTTCGTCCCAAAAAGGAGTTCGAATGCCAATAAAAAAACGTTCGAACGTATATGTATGTTCAAACGTATCTTACATGGGTGGTCGATCGATACTAGTCCTTTAGACCAAATAGACATGAGTGGACGTTCGAACGAACAAATTGATGATCGAACAAAAATTATATTTTTATGAATTGAGTAAGATGTTTGAACGTATAATGAAAGGATTGAGCATTTTGCCAGTTAACAGTCGTTCAAACGGTATCATGTGATGTTCGAACAGTTGTTTCCGATGTATCCCTGTTCGAACGATTCATAGACGTTCGAACGGTTAATGTTTTATTTTAACCAAAAGTTTAAAACAAAATAGGCATAATTAAATAATATTTAAAAAAATACGTTACAAATTGTCCAATACAAATAAAACTAGTCATAAGTCCGAACTAAATAAATTAAATAGTAATAATACTAATTGTCATTCGTACATAACTTTATAATTAAATCTCAAATCTATGCAAAACACGAAAATCAGTTGTTGCTTGGAGGCCTGAATTGTTGCATAAGCATATGCATTTGATGTTGCATCTTTCTCTTGAACTCTTCTTGTTGTTCTTCTTGCTGTTTCATGCGCATCTCCATGTCTGTTTGTTTCGCAAATTGATCCTCTAACTCATGCTGTCTTGCAGTCAATTCTTCGATCCTGGAATTCGCATTCTCTAACGCTATAGAGGTACTTGACGTTGAGGAAGAGCTAGAAGGCTTTAAATAGCGACCCAAACTCCTCAAATATCCTGAACGTTGACCCAGAACATGTGAAAAAATTTCAATATTACTTGTTGATGAATTCTGATCTAACGCAACTTCCGCACGTAGGGCAATCATTTTATCCTACACACAACATAAAGAATTAATATCGCCACAAATATTAAAATATGTTTAATTAAAATAGATTATAATACTTACATAACTTTCACGAACATCGAGATGAGTTCACTCTCCATTACGATTAGTATGTAATATAGCATATAATTTTGTCATATCATACTGGCTCAAACCCACAAATAAGTTAAATACGAGTTGACTCTCTTAGTATGTTTCTTGAGTAAAGGTATTACTAACACTATAGTATTATTATTTTAATATATAGTTATATCTATATAGTATATAAATATATATTATTTATATACGAGGCATATGTCTTGGTATATAAAAATCAAGGCACATATCAAAATTCTACCATGCTTTGGTATTTCTACTTTTGATTCTATTATTAATATAAGCATTTGCAACTAAAGACATTTTACTCATAGTATTTTTGATAACTAGATCTGTTTAATCCATCATACTATTCCTCAAAAATAGTTTTCACGAGTTACTATTGTTCTTTCTCATGATTTTTCATTTTCTGTTTCCAAGACTGCTCGATGATGGTTAAAAACTGTTTCATGCTGATTTGAAGACTTTTCCGCAATCAACGCTGAGAAAGATGACAAAACCAGCATCATGCTTTGACGTATTGTAGGGTGGGTGGGGTTTCCCTTGATAGCTCGGTCATGAAAGGACTCCTCGACCAGATTCCCCCAAGCAATGCTACCAACATGATTTTTTCATCTTGGTCGTCAGTTGTCATTCTCTCCTTATTGAACCACCCTAAGTACGCCTTCAGACTCTCGTCCTCCCTCTGCTTCACCATCAACAGGTATGCTACTTGCCATCTCCTCCGCCGACTGGCCATGAACTGGGTGATGAACTATTTGCCAAGTTCTTCAAAATTTTTAATGGAGCCTGGTTGCAGTGCTTCGAACCATCCCTGAGCTGCTCATTTTAACGTCAAAGGAAAGGCTATGCATGAAATCTCTCCTGGGAATCCATGAAGGGTCATGTGGGCCTTAAAGGTTTCCAAGTGTTCCATCGGATTGTTGGAGCCATAGTACATGTCTATCGACGAGACCTTGAACTTTGGTGGAAGCAGTACTGCCATGATCTCTGAGGTGTATGGTAAATTGGTGCTAGTTAACAGCTGATCAACCGAAGACGATGCCATTATCTTCTTGCCATTTCCTCCTACTTATTGATCAGGCTGCGCAAGTCATGGTGCAACTTCTTCATGTCCTTGTTCTTCTAATGGGCTTTACCGATGCCTGCGCTGTGTGCCTCCATCTCCACCCTGTCAGCCTGACTGGGTGTCGTGTCTTCTCCCGATGGCTCGTTCTTTACCTTGAGGACCTCATTCTCTTTTCATAGTGAGTCGACCTTTGTGGTGAACTTCCTCACTATTTCTTCCATTTTTATAAGTCTTCCTTCCATGTTTTGCGAAGTCTCCTTCTGATCTATAGTTGCCTGAGATCGAGTGGTGGTGGACATGTGAAAAGCACGTTGATTGTGAGATATTAGGAATAATCCCACAGACGGCGCCAACTGTTGAGGACGTGTTTCACCGATGCTCACTCTCGATCTCCTGCAACCAAAGAGTACGAGGACTTGGGAGGGGGGCAGGGGTGAAGGGGACCCTCCGATACCTAGTCAATAACGATATGAGTAAACTCAAAGCCAAAGATATTCCAGACTTCATTAGCGTACTTGACCTCTTTAAATTGAGATTCTGCCTTCTTCGGGTCTTTTGGGTTAATTGTCTTATCTGTTATTTGAAACTTGAACCTCCGCTCCTCAGATTTATCTATCTGTTTTGAATGGATAGACATCTTAACAATGCTGGGATAATTAACGATCATTCTCTTTATTGATTCAACCTGAACCCTGCTGGGTCGGGGGAGTATTTAGGTCTCAAGTGTCTTGCTGGGCCGTGGAGGTCCAGGCCCGGGGAAACACCCCATTGGTCTCTATGGGTATTAAAGCCCTTAAGCCCTTCTACTATTATTTTCAATCTTGAAATATTATCATTATGATAATTCATAATGGACTATAATATTTTCTTCATGCTCTTTAGACGAATTAATCTCTCAAATTTAATGTAAATATTATAGGATAATGCTAAGGATAAGTTGGTCTTGCTAAATTTGGTGATAATTCATGTCAATATGTACTATAGACGAATTAATCTCTCAAATATTTTCTTTAACCCAATTTTTAATGCAAAGCTACGTATACTTTAGGCTATGTACTGTACAGGCAATATATCATTTATATAAAGAACTAGGAAATTTGCTGAAATATTCTTTACTCCTATGCACTAACCATGGGATATATATACATTGAGTAACAAGGTTTTAGTAAACCCATATAAGTGGCACCCAGTGAAATAAATTTACTAGGGCCCCGTTTAGAAGTTAAACTCAACTGAGATCAACTCAATTCAGTCTAATTTTAAACTAAGTCTAACATCTAAACACCCAACTCTTAAATCACTAAACTCATCTCAACTCAAAACCTCTTTACATGTGGGATCCACAATCTTTTTCAACTCAACATCTCTTTTTTACGTGGGACCCACAACCTTTTTCAACTTCCTATAAATACATTTAAACTCATCTTAATATCAAAACACATCTAAATTCATTTTAGGTGGACCCCACATAATTCACCGCACCATCTCAACTCACTACTATTCATAGAGAACTCAACTTAGCTTAACATCCAAACGTAGCCTAAATCTGAGGACTTCGAGGGGGTTGCCCTGGATTTGTATCTAGCATTACTTTTCTAACTTGAATGAATTTATTAAGGTCGGCTAGGAACTTTTAGTTAGATCCATGGGCACAAAATTTTATTTTAAGACCCTTCGAGGCTTAGAGAATACTTTTTGAGTTAATTACACTTTGTCCCTTGAAATTTCACTCAACTCACAATGCGCTTCTGAAGCTACTAATTGCATCAAAGTGGACCTTCGAACTTTCAAAACTTCCCAATCCCTCCATTCCATCTACCATTAGCATTAAATCTAACGGTGAGATAGAGAGAGAGCACGGATAGAGAACAACAAGCCAAGAGACGGAGGGAGTAATCGTGAGAGGGACATACCAAGAGGAGTAGCGACAGGCTGAGGTGTTCGGTCGGTACCTTCCATGTAGCTGACGGCGTCGGGGTGGAGTTGGCACCGTGTGAGGTGGCTTATGAACAAAACGACGCTGGCTGATAAATGCTCTATTTTGGTTGCTAAAAATAGAGGTCTTCGGCTTAGTTAAAACCGTGGGTTGTTACGACGGGGCAAAGGTGGCGGTGCAGGTTGGATTTTGGTCGAGCTTGGGTGTTGCGTGCGGCTGAGCTTCACGTGGGAAGGATGTTCCCGATGGGCAGGGAAGCTATTGCTACTGTTGGCAGCTATTAAAAAAAAAAAAAAAAAAAAAAAAAAAAGATTTTTTCACCAGACGGCAACCCTAGTTTAGAAGATGGGTACATGTTGTATGTATATAAAAACAGTTGTCATGAACGTAGAGGGCTAAAGATGTGCATTCAGTGGGAAGTTAGCTGTTGTGCTTATTATTTCCTGGACACGTTAATGGGCTCGGACTTGATAAATAATTTAGACCATAACTGATCAAAATAAAATCTCTCATCCAATTAGAAAAATTTTATTAGGCCAAGTTCTAATTATTCCCGCTCCACTTTGGTCTGTGATTTATTTTTTGGACCTTCGTCCAATCATTGTGCCCAATAAAAAAATTCATACTCTGCTACAATAAATTTTTGACCTCATGTGTTACTCTGAAATTACTTGTTAGAACTCAAATGGGCTTTTCTTACATAAGCCCAAAAATATTTAACAGACTCGGACTGGCCTGGTTGTCACAGTTTCACTTGCAAGAATTTTCTTGCAAAAAATCTAGACATCCATGAGATTAGTCAGAACTTTATTCTCACATACTTGTTGGCAATTAAAAATACCCTAAGCTCATTTATCATGTGCATCCCTTTGATGAGTGGAGATTTTGTTCCCAATAACTGGTGCTAATTAAAAAGAAAAAAGAAAAAAAAACTCAATCTCATCTAAACTAAGGACAACGATATCCACAAGTTGCCTGATAAACGGCTTAGATTGCAATTGAACCCCACATAGGGACCTTAGTGTCTGTCCAAGAAGATGGAAATTTTGAGGAAATGTTTTGATAAGAAATACATAATCTCCTCAAATTACCACACCATGATTTGCAAACACCCTTTTAAATTATGGATTTTAGTAATCACTCCCTTATATTTTTTAAAAAATACGCTGCACCCAATTTTTTTTTTCTTGAGAAAGACTAGCTTAACCCTAACATTTTTTTTTTTATAGGAAACCCTAACAATTAAAAAAAAGAAATATAACTATATTAAGTTTAAAAGAAATTTAAAATGTAGGAAATAAAAAGTGACCCAAAAGAAAATATAAAAAACTTTTATATTTCCTTTTCTATTTATCAATTTTTTAAAAATTTTTAATGAAGGGTTTTGTCAACCTATTAACATAAATGATTTTCAGTTATCACACCAGTAAATATCATTATCATATTATTTTAGAGTTTTCAATATCACTCATTAATTTTTTGGATCGGTTTGAATAGTGAGATGAGATGAAATAATTTTATGTAAAAATTAAATAAAATATTGTTAAAATATTATTTTTAATATTATTATTATTTTAAGATTTGAAAAAATTAAATTATTTATTACATTTTGTATAAACTTTTAAAAATTTAAAATAATAAAANAAAAAAAAAAAAAAAAAAAAAAAAAAAAAAATAAAAAAAATCACATGACAAAAGGATTGGATCCGTTCGGCCAGAAAAGGTTAAACCAGAGACGACATTTATATGTCGCAGACTCTTACCTGTTTCTGCACTTCCATCTTTCCCTTTTAGATATAAATAAATAAATAAATTCCGTAAAAGTGAGACTGAAATGGAGCTCTGAGGTGGAAGGCTCCAAATCACGAAGTCACTCTATGCTTGGAAACAGCGTTGTCTTTGTCTGATCCGTGTACGCAAGCTTCAATCATCGCGTTGACGGATTGGGATTGGGTATCGGTGGAAGGATTTAAAATGTGGATGAATTGTAAGGCTATCATTGCACTTTTATTTAAAGTCGAGAGGAGAAGAGTAAAGAGGCACCAAAAATGGCGGAGGACGGGGATTTCAAGTGTATCCCAGTAATTGATATGCAAGAATTTGAAGGTGTAGAGCAGTATAGGAAACTGAGAGAAGCGTCCGAGGAATGGGGTTGTTTCAGGATCGTCAACCACAATATTCCTGTAGGACTGATGACAGAAATGAAGAAAGTGGTGAGAGATCTGCTTGACCTTCCCATGGAAATCAAAAGGCGCAACACCGATGTGATTGCCGGCAGTGGCTACATGGCACCAAGTGATAAAAATCCTCTTTATGAGGCCTTGGGCCTCTATGATTTGGGATCCCCTCAGGCTCTGCGTGACTTTTGTTCTCAGTTGGGTGCCTCTCCTCACCAAAGGTTTCTTTCTTTTTCTCCTCATCTTCTGTCTGTTCCGTTCCTGCTAGATAGATGTTCATCCGAAATAACTGTTTTTTTTTATTAATTCAAGTCAACTCTATCGAATATTATATTGGCAGGGAGATACTAGAGATGTACGCTCAAGCAATACATGATTTGGCTCTTGATTTGGGACGTAAGTTGTCAAAAAGCATGGGGTTGGTTAGCGATTTGTTCAAGGATTGGCCTTGCGAGTTTAGGATAAACAAATACAACTTCACTCCCGAAACTGTTGGATCATCTGGTGTACAAATTCACACAGATTCTGGATTTCTAACTATACTTCAAGATGATGAAAATGTTGGTGGTCTTGAAGTAATGGATAAATCTGGTGCATTTGTATCGGTCCATCCATGGCCAGGCACCCTCCTTGTCAATCTTGGGGACCTTGCTAAGGTAATCAGGCGATCCCATCTCATCGGGTCATTGATCTTGTATAAATTTTAGTTCAGAAAACTTGTCATTAATACTACTGTTGGTTGATATGTTGATCAAGGTATGGAGCAATGGAAGGTTTTGTAACGTGAAGCATAGAGTAAAGTGCCAAGAAGCTAGCATCAGAGTGTCTATTGCCTCTTTTCTCTTGGGACCGAAGGAGGAAGCGGTTGAAGCCCCACCGGAACTGGTGGATGCCGAACACCCGCGTCTCTACGTCCCTGTTACTTACGAAGTTTATCGAAAACACAGAATCGCAACAAAATTGCAAGCGGGTGAAGCCCTCGAACTGATGCGCGCCCACACTTGATCGATCATGGCATGCAGCATGCATCTTCCCCGACTGCCATTTATATAAATATATATGTATATATATATATATATATTTATGTTCGCAGAATTGTTAGATTTGCGAGTTATGTCACTAGCTTGGAAATGAAGGTAAAAAAACAGAGCTAAGTTATGTGCATGCATCTCCATGATGGATGCTTGGTGTTAATGGTAATAAAATTGGTACAAGGATGAGAACGGTTTGGATTAATGCTCAAGCAGTCTAATTCGAGTGGTCGACACTTTGTACTAAAATTTATAGTTTATGGATGATTTTAAATTGGTTGATAGTCTTAGGGGATTTGTGTGTATTCCTTTTTTATTTTATGAAATATGGAGTTCATACAAGACTCATTAACATCTGTGACACCCTGACCGAGTGTACATCGTGATCCGATTGATGTGATGGTCCCGTGTCCATTCGAATATTATGTTTTTCAGAGCGAGTCTAATTAAGCATATTTCTATGTTTTTGCAAGATCTTGTCTAGATCAACTAGAAACTATTTGAATAAAAACTGTTAAGAGTAAACATGGAGATTGCTGGAAAAATTTCTCATATTCATATTCATAGAAACGCCCGCAATATATGGTACAAGAAGGAGCAAATTAAGAAGCTAACTAAGGAAATTACGAAGGAGGGAATCAAGGAAAATTATTATGTACTGCAAATTAATATAGATAAGTTAAGTGTGTCTGCTACAAGGATAGGAAGTGACCGCTTCCCTTGTCTTGGTTTCGAGATTGGACTCCATGGACGGTGATGAAGTGAGAGAGAGAGAGAGAGAAAGAATTCGAAGAGCTTATTAGATTTGCGGGAAGGGAGGATGGAGAAAAGAAAGAAGAGAAGAGAGGGAAGAAATAAGAGGGAAAATGGAGGTTTTAATTTTATTATCTTTTTGCGGTGGGTTATTATCTCCGCAAAATCTCATAACTTCGCCGCAACAATAAATCACCCAGAATTCAAAAAAGTAATTTAAGTAAGTTTATTTGCAGCGATATAAAGTCGCCGCAAAAGTGAAATTAACCGTCACAAAAACTGATAACCCATGCGAAAAGTAATGATTTTGGCAACGCTATTTGTGACGAGAAAGGTCGCCGCAAAATACCATGTTTTCACCGCAAAAACATTTTTATCCCACAAAGTTGCACTTGTCGACAGTATCTCATGGTAAAAGGTCATTTCTTTTCCCACGAGCAGTTTTCGTGTCATTAGCTATTTATTTGCCATAAGTGTATATCTTAGAAAAAAAATTCATGGCAAAAGACAATATTTCTTGTAGTGGTAATACTCCCACTCAAGTTGGAGCATGAAGTTTCTGAATGCCCAACTTGCTAATTAGATGTAAGAATTGCTCATAAGCGAAGGCCTTGGTGAAGGTATCAGCTAGTTGAGAAGCAATGGAAACAATGAGCTGTGGAGATGAGCTTAGCATGCAATTTTTCTCTGACAATGTGACAATAAATATCAATATACTTAGTGCGTTCATGAAACACAAGATTTTTGACAATGTGAAGGGCAACTTGATTGTCACAGTAGAGGTGCATTGGCTGGGGACGAGGGACTTGAAGATTAGTAAGGAGAGTTTTCAACCAAACAAGTTCACAAGTTGTAGCAGCCATGGCTCTATATTCAACTCCAGCAGACGAACAAGAGATAGTAACTTGTTTCTTCGTCTTCCAAGAGATGGGGTTGGTACCAAGTTGAATGAAATAGCCTGTGGTGGATCAACAAGTCGTGGGACAGCTAGCCCAGTCGAAATTAGTGTAAGCATAAATTTGAAAATCACATGTGGATGAAAAAAAAGGTCAGTGCCAAGGGATGACTTGAGATAGCAGTGGACACGAACTGCAACATCATAGTATTGCTTGCGCGGTTGGTGCATTAAGAGTGTTGATAGCATAAATAATGTCTGGCTTGGTGATGGTGAGGTAGATCAAACAACCAACTAGGCAACGATAGGAGCTGGGATTGGAGAGTAGGTTCTCATCTTGATTAGTGAGTTTGAGATGTTGCTCCATAGGAAAAGCAGCAAGGCGGGAACCAAGATGACCACTGTCATTCAAAATGTCAAGAGCATATTTTCGTTAATTATGAAAGATGCCTTTTGGAGAACGAGCAACTTCTAAGCCCAAAAAATACTTTAATGTGCCAAGATATTTGATACGAAACTTTTGAGCTAAGAAGGTTTTGAATTTGGTGTTGGCTAGAGGGTCATTCCGTGCAAGAAGGATGTCATCTACATATACAAGGATGATAGTAAAAGATGTACCTTGAGAGTATGGAGTAATGCTAGTTACAGTCATGGATTGTGCAAGCGTTGCACACTCCTTTCGAAAAAGAGTGGAATTTACTATTAAAAAATTAATTTTTTCATGTGATCAGTTTCATATTTATTCATTTTTTTTCAAAATGAGTGTGCGGCACTTGCGCACTCTGTGACTGCAAATATTATTTCTCGATAACAAGAGGCATGTGAACAAGGAGTGGTCAGCATGAAATTGAGTAAAACTAGCCAAAGTAACAACGGATGAAAATTTGGAGAACCAATTCTGAGAGGCTTGCTTGAGGCCGTAAAACGACTTGTTCAAATGAAAAACTCGTGTCTCCCCCTTCTTGGGATATCCTGGTGGTAGGGTCAGGTAGACTTCTTTGTTAAGGTTGCCATGTGAAAGGCATTGTGGATGTCAAGTTGATGTAATGACCAATGACGAGCTGCATCAATGGCAAGAATAAACGGATAGTGACTAGTTTTACTACTGGAGCAAAAGTGTCATGATAATCAAGGCCTTCAACCTGAATGTAACCTTTGGCCATGAGGCATGCCTTTTGACGCTCAATAATACCATCGAATTTGAGCTTGGTCTTGAATATGCATTTGTAGTCAATAGGTTTTTTTTCCAGGAGGCAATAGTTGAAGAGTCCAAGTAGTATTATCCTCCAAGGCTTGTATTTTAGAAGCCAAGGCATCATACCAATTGGAAACTTGGATAGCTAAGTGTTGAGTATTAAAACGAGTATAAGAGAAAAAAGATGCAAGAGAGTGAGGAGTGCTTGGTAAGGAAGAATTGGATGAGTGTGCTTGTGAGGACCCATGGGGAAGTGGATGACAAATATAATCATGGAGGTAGGTAGGTCGGGTGACGTGACGGCAAGGTCGAGAGGAGGTTGGTTGGGAGGTATGGAAAAGGGCTACATCAGTAAGTGGTTCCATAATGGGAGGGTCAGAAGATGGATTGGAGACAGGTATATCTAGGAGCGGAAGGGGTATAAGAGTGGAGATAGGTGTAGTTAGGGGGATAGTTTGGGAAGAAAAATCTGTTTAAAGAAAAGTGACATACTGAGAGGTAAATAAGCATTTGTTTTCAAGATTATAGACATGATATGATTTATGACCAGCTGGGTAGCCTATGAAAATACTTTTGATAGCTCTAGGAGAAAATTTATCATGACCAGATCATAAATTTTGGGCATAACAAAGGCAACCAAAGATACGAAGGTGATCGTAAGGTGGTCGATGATGGAAAAGAATTTCATATGGAGATTTATTGCCAAGACTACGAGAGGGAATATGATTAATGAGATAGGTAGAAGTGAGGAGGCATTCACCCCAAAAGGAGATAGGAAGATGAGCTTAGAATGCAAGCATCGTGCAACATTGAAAAGATGTCGATGTTTACGTTCCTCAACACCATTTTGCTGAGGGGTCTCAACGCAGGTATGTTCATGAATTATTCCATGGCCTGTGAAGAATTGTTGCATGTGGTGAGATATAAACTCTTGTCCATTATCACTTCAAATGTTATGTATGGTGAAGTGAAACTATTTTTGAACAAGAGCATGAAAATGTTTGAGACATGCATATGCTTCAGATTTAAAGGGTACGAGAGAAATCTAGGTGCAAGAAAATTCTTCAACAATTGTAAAAAAATAGTGGGCTTCGAAATAAGATGGGGTGGGGGTAACCTTCCCAAATGTCATAATAAATTCACACTTTTATTGCTGTTTAATTGAAATGGAAGGTGGGCTTGTTTGCCGTGGACACAGACATCACAATGAAAATTGGAAGTAGACATGTTAATGACTTTATTCAAACATGAAATAGATGGATGGCCTAAACGTTGGTGCCATAGTGAAAGAGAAGTAACATGTGAAGTGTGGAAGGCAGCAAGTATGGTGGGGCTAATTGGTTTCTAATAGTAGAGTCCATCGCAAAACTCACCAATTCCAATCAACTTCCTCATGTGTAGGCCCTGAAAAATTACAAAATGTTGGAAAGAATAGAGCAACACAACTCAAGGAGGTGGTGAGTTTATTGATGGGAGAAGATTAAATTTAAATGTAGGGGCATAAAGGACATTATCTAAAGATAACGTATCGAAGAGCTAAATGTGACCTAAGTGGGCAATGGGAACCACCTAACTTGTGGGTAATTGGATGGGGTTAGCATGATCAACAGGGTGAGGAGTGTGAAACAGAAAGGAATCCAACACCATGTGTTCGTTGACCACACTATAAATAACCCAAACTTGGCTATGTGAAGAGGAAACAGATTTGCAAGAGAAAGAAGAAAAATGACCAGCAAAGTTGGTTGAAGTAGGAGGAGGGGAAGATAAGAGATCCATCAATTGGCGGTATTGAATAGCATTCAGACCTAGAATAGGACTTTCTGTAGGTGTGGAGGGGTTTGGGCTAGTGGCAATGTTATTTGCAAGACGAGGATCGCCAGATTTATTGTTCCCAAACCGTTGGTTCCCAAGAGAGTGATCCCAATTTGGAGGATAGCTAATAGGCTTATAACAAGTATCTTTCCAATGCCCAAGATTACCATAATGCTCACACTTCAGTCGACCATTGGTTGCCATGGCAACGGATTGGATTTATTGGCTGCCATGCTCACACTTTGGTCGACCATTGGCTGACAATGCTCACACTTCGGTCGACCCCTTTCAATCAGAAGCACGAGTAGAGGAATGAAAAAGATTGGACTGATTGGCTGCCATGGCAACGGATTCAGTTGGTTGACATGGAAGATGTAAGAGATGTTATTGCTCTTCTTGACTAAGAATAGAATAGACCTTGTTGACATTCGGAATGGGGTCTTCGGCAATAATTTGACTCCGGATTGATGAATAAGAGTTGCTGAGTCCCATTAAAATTTCAAAAACACGATCTGTCTGTTAAAGGTGTTGTAATGTCTAGAGGGCACCCCAAGAGCAATTGAGAGGGTTTGTCCAGGCCCTCAATCCATCCCAATAAGATTTGATGGTGTCGTAATACATAGTAATGGACATGGTACCTTAATGTAAAATACTAATATCATGTTTCAACTTGAATAGTCGTGGGTTGTGGCTCTGTGCAAAACGATTTTCAAGATCAACCTAGACTTATCAAGGCTATTGTAGTAAATCACGTTAGAAGCCAAGGATTTGTCGATGGAGTTGAAGATCCAAAAAAGGACCATATCACATCAATGTGCCCATGATGACAACTCTTTTGGATTAGTGGGTGTGTCGAGGGTTCCATCGATGAAGCCCAATTTAGTTTGGCATTGAGGGTGATTTTCATGGCTCTTTGCCAAGTAGGAAAATTTTCTTCTATGGGTAGAGTGGAAACAAGAATAACACTTGGGTGGTCAGAGGAATTGAGAAAATAAGGCCAACGAGATGAGAAGACACAGAGCTGGTATGATTTGCCATAGACAAAGGGTTAAAATGAAAAACAAGGATCGACTAGGGCTCTAATACCATGTTAAGAATAAATATGGAGATTCTTGAAAAAATTCCTCTTACGCATATTCATAAAAATGTCCGTAGTATATAGTAATACAATAAGATTTGATGGTGTTGTAATACGTAGTAATGGACATGATACCTTGATGTAAAGTACTAATATCATGTTTTAACTTGAATAATCATGGGTTGTGGCTCTGTGCAAAACGATTTTCAAGATCAACCCAAACTTATCAGGAGTTATGCAATAAATCATGTTAGAAGCCAAGGATTTGTCAATGGAGTTGAGGATTCAAGAAAGGACCATATGGTTGCAACGTGCCCATGATGATAACTCTTTTGGATCAGTGGGTGTGTTGAGGGTTCCATCTACAAAGACAAATTTATTTTGACGTTGAGGACCATTTTCTTGTTCTTTGCCAAGTAGGAGAATTGTCTTATATGGGTGGAGTGAAAACAAAAATAGCGCTTGGGTGGTTAGCAGAATGGAGAAAATAAGGAAATGATGGATCTACGCTAGTGGCATGAGAAGATGAAGAGTTGGTATGATTTGCCATAAACAAAGGGTTAAAATGTAAAACAAGGATTGATTAGGTCTCTTATACCATGTTAAGAGTAAACATGGATATTCCTAGAAAACTTCCTCATTCATATTCATAAAAATGTCCATAGTATATACAATAAGATTTGATGGTGTTGTGATACGCAACAATGTACATGGTACCTTGATGTAAAGTACTAATGTCATGCTTTAACTTGAATAATCACGAGTTGTGGCTCTGTGGAAAACAAGTTTGAAGATCGACCTAGGCTGGGAGTTATTGCAGTAAATCATGTTAGAAGCCAAGGACTTGTCAATGGAGTTGAGGATCCAGGAAAGGATCATATCGTTGGAACGTGCCTCTGATGACAACTCTTTGGATCAATGGGTGTGTCAAGGGTTCCATCAATGAAGCCAAATTTATCTTTGCCAAGTAGGAAATGAGAATACCTTCAAGCTAGTTGGACTGCCCAACCCCAAATAACAGCCCCCACTAATAGCCCTCCATGTAAGTACTCCAATTTACATATCTTGCACCGATCCTACAGAAGATCAAAAACTCCACATAAAGCTTCCAAGTCCTCATCGTGTTCCAAATTGACCAAACCCAGAGACAAACCCTTTCGGCTTCCTTCGTCTTCCACCCTTCGTCCCATCCCCCTTCATCTTCCACCTTGACCAAACCTAGTGAATACATTGCCTCGACGGACTAATTTCCTGTCGAGCCATGACAAGCTGAAAACCAAGGGTCTTGAAGTCTTGAGCGACAAATTGATTTTGAGAATACCCTGTCGAGCCGCCACAGGTTGTTTCTTGTCGAGCCACGATGGACGAAGATTGACCCACCGAGCCGCGATGGACTGATTTCAAGACCCTCCAATCACCCATCCCAAACCCAGGGTCTTGAACGATGGACTAATTTCGTGAGCCCTCCTTGTCGTTCGCCCTCACATCGCATGATTTCTTGTTATGATTTTCTCATCAGAGCTCTATGATTTTTGGGGTTTTTTGGCCATTAACTTCATCCTGATTATGGCACCAAGTGTCGTTCTTTATGGTTTTGTCAGTGCCTTGTTTTTTTGCCATTGACTTCATCCGTATTAAGTTTACCAGTGCCTTGTTTAGCAGTGGGTGATGAATTATTGTTCTGTATGGGTGATGAATTTTAAGTTTAGCATTGCCTTGTTTTGATTATGGCACCAAGTGTTTGATGAAATATTTCACAGAAAACCAACCTGTAAAATGCTATGTTTTTTTTTTCCTTTTTTGTATTTTTTCCATGTACATGGTGATGATATTCTATTGTGCATTAATAGACTTTTGAAATTGATTAGGATAGGATTGGTGTACACACTGTACTAAATACATGCAATTGTAGTCATGTTGATTAGGATAGGATTTGTGATGATATTCTATTTGTCATGTTGATTGAGTTTTATTCTATATACTTATATGGTTTTGTATATGGTAAAGATAGGGTATTGAAGCTATGGATGGGTTAGATTGATAGTGGGTGATTGGTCCTCATCAAAGAAAGAGATAGTGGGTCTGATTCAATTTTGGGAAATCAGGTGGATGAGCTATTGAAATAGCGAGACAATATTCATTTGTCATTCTTTGTAGCCAGGGTTGCCAATAGTAGCTTGAGTAGCAGTATGAGTTTTAGTAATGGTAGTAGTAGCAAATTTGTTGGTGAAGATTCAAAAGCATAGAGTCATAGGGAAAATGGAAGCTCAGATGGCAAGGATAAATCATCGAAAAAGAAATGGTTCAAAAGGATCTGAGAAAAAGCTTGGTTGAGAAGGTGTTTGGCCTATTCAGTTTTATTGGATTGTTTGAAAATTCCATCCTTGCATTTAGATGTTTTGGCCTCTAGGTTTTGCTGCTTTAAAAGGCTTGCAGAAAAATGACATATTCAATTTCTTTCCCTAAACCTTCACCAAGGTTTTCCATTACGAGTTTTACAATTTGGTTGTAAAAACATTTGAAGAAGTATGCGTATTAATATCTTTGTATCCATGATGCCATCGAGGGAGTTACATGTCCTCCAAGTTCATCTAGCATCCTGAAGGACCTGAGCATATAAGTCTGAAACTAAGATAGGGTGTTGAAGCTATGGATGGGTTAGATTGATAGTGGGTCTGATTCATATTGATTGTGTATGATATCAGTTTATAGGGAACATTTGGAACATTTGCATTATTTTATTTTTTGGCTTTTCTCAGTTCTCTTTCTTTCTTATTTTTTAGCAAATGACAAGTTCTCGTTCTTATGGCGGTTCAAGTTCGTGGACTTTAAAAAGGAAAGACAAAGCATGAGGGAACCTTGAAAGTGTTGTTGAAAGCTTTATTGGTTTTTTTTATTGCAATGTTTGTTGTAATTCTTATGTATCCCAAAAATATTAGTGTATGTTGGGCAGTGCTTCGACTCATGTAATTTGTTTTCTGTCTCACGTTATGTTTAGCTTGTGTACACAATTTAACACTACTTGAGAATCAGAATCAAGCTAGCCAGCTCTACCATGCATGATTTTTAATTTTTCTTTTTTAAAAAAGAAACTAGTAAGAACGGAAATGCTTCTAAGTATTCAATAGTTTTTTTTTTTTTTTCCATAAATCATACCCAACCTAAAAATATATCAAGTAAGGATATAGCTAAGAATTAGAGCTGGCATTAGACTTTGAGTTCTTTTTGCACGCTTAACACACAAACAAACTCAATGGCTCAAAAACAAAAAATCAGACGAATCCTAGGGAATTTTTTTTCCCTGTTAGACATATCTTGCATATCATACACAATCTTTGCACATCAACCTTTATATTAATTTATAGATCCATATAGTATCTCAAGTGGCCAGAAAATATCTGGAACATCTTTTATGTATGCAATACAATTTCTACTATTTCAAGTGGCCATAAATAACGTATTGCCATAAAAAATAACATAGTGCCTTCATAGGCCTTGCTTGCTATCTTAATATTAACAGCTTAAGTTGGATGTAGTCCATTCACAAGCTAAGATCTTTGTCATCCCAAGAATCACAAGCTTCAAAAGCTCCACAACCCTCATGTCACATTAATCACAAAATCAATAACTATATACAACTTAAATGTCTAAAACATAATATTACATTTAAGGACTTAATAGAGGGTATAAAAACAAAAAGGAATATTAATCACATACATATGCAAATTTTGATTAAGAATCCAAGTCAGTGCAATCGACCTCAACTGTATGCCCAATATCCCTATATAAACAACAAAAAATACAACGAAATGAGTTTAGAGCTTTGATTAAAAACCAATAAATAAAAATTATTCAAAAGCTACAATAGCTCACTGAAGGATAGTTGTTTTGAACATGTCTCTCATTTTTACAAATGTTACAACGCCTTTTCTTGGTTGGTTGCCTCTCTTTTGCGTTCTTTGCCCTCAAAGACTTTGGGCTCCATTTCGTGGGCACCCCTGGAGGATCTTGTAGCGTTTGTGAAAAATTGGAGGCAACCTAAGATCTTTTGTTATGGGAATCATAGGTTGACTCCCCTCCAATTGGGCAATTTGATTCTTCAATATCGCCATCATCTTTTGTTTGCATAAAAATATATTTGTAAGTGTATAGAATTATAACAAGTAGTAAAGTGTTTTTAAAGAAACGGATATCGAACCCACAGGGAATAATTATGTTATTGAGTATTAAAATTGACTAAATTAATTCCTATTTTGAAAACTGAAATTTGAAGATGAATTATCTAAATTAAACTAAAGAAAATAGCATTAAAATTAAGATTTTAAAGATAATAAGAATAGATCTAGAGCGTTTGATTTCACCTAACAAATCCCACACAATTTATTGTTCCTTGTTATAGAATCCCAATTATCCCAAGTTGATGATAAAAGTTCCTTAACTATTCAATATTTTCTCTCGAACAATACCAAAAATATCTCTAACTACTAACTCCATATCTCTATGTGAATTTAACTAATTGGAGACTCGTTAAGTTCTTTAGATTTTTCTTGAAAATCACACTAGTTGCGGTAAAGTATCTCTATTTTTGCTCAATTAATGGTGTTTAATCATAGAACTTTAATTACAAATCAGCTCCTGGTCTCACTGTGATTCAATAGGTCAAACAATAGAGCTAGAAAATTGCAAGTATTAAAAATAAGGAATAAACATTCAATCATAGAAATATTGGAAATAAAATAACCTGGAATATAAATTATGTGTTCAATGCTAGACTACACCAAAGTTCTAGAAAATAATATTAGTTCATAATGAAATTAAAAAGAAAAACAATAAAACTAGTGTTCTTCGTTGGAGTAAGTTGATGAAGCATGTGGATCTCGCCTCTACTCCTCCAGATCTGCCTCCTTGAAAGAAACTCAGTAATAAATTCAGAACTCTCGAAACCTAAACTCAGATTCTCTAAAACTCAAAAACTCTTCTACTCTCTATTCATCCCACAAGTAGAGGTTAAATAGATGTCGAAATTCAAATATGGAAACAAGATAAATGCGGCTACAGTCTTGCCTAAAGATCTGGAAAATAGTTTCTAAAGATAAATGTTAACATAAAAGAAATTATCTTAAGAATAGCGAGATTATCTAAAATGGAAGATTCAATGATATGTGACTTGAATTGCAGAGTTTGGGAGGATTTGATCGTCAACAGATTGATTGCGGAACTTGGATTTGGTGGTCAGCAGCAGATTGATCCCGATCGGGGAGGAATTATCCCACCAAGTAGATGCTGTGTACACTAAATATAACTGGTTTCCTCACCTACCGAGTGGAAAGACTCCCAACCGGGGATGACAAGCTCCTCTTGCCAACCTCCCGAGCGATAAAACTGCTTGCCTTTTGTCTTGTTGTTGCCCAAGATGTCCTACTGGAGGTAAGTCTTCTCACCTTTGGGCAAGAGAAATTTCTTTGCTGTCTACGGGACAAGGCTCCTCGCCCAAATCTCATCGGCTCTTTTTAGATCTCTCTGCCTTTTATCAGTTTGGATCCGTAGTGTCTTCTTTTGTATCAAAATGCTCTCCTTTTGTACTAAATTTTCTCATTCCTTCAAATCCAAGAAAATAAAGAAAAAATAAATAAAATAAAATCAGTAGTATTGAAAGAGAAATGACATTTTTCATAAATAAAAAAGTGATAAAAATCACATAAAAATAACACTTATCATTTTTCATCAAAAGTAGCTCTTTATGGACTTTGTCTAAGACAAGGGAGAGGTGATTGAGTTTTTCTATTGACTTCATCCCAAATTCCGCAATAATGTAAAATTGCATCATCAACTTGTTTTTTTCTCATTGCTAGATCATTCTGTGGTGTTACATGCCCTTTTAGAATGGTTATGTCAATAATAGGTCGACTCTTAGCATTGATAGTCCACCTCTCTAGAATATGGTGTTGTGACAAACAATCTAATTTTGATTTCTTGACAAGTAAACATAGGATATGCCTACAGAGAATTCCCATAAACTCAAAAATATGGCCAGTACAAGTCGTCTCATCTCCTCTACTCTCCAATGTCACATAATAGAGAGGGGCTTATTTGCCATGAGGTGCCACTTTATAAGTCTTTCTTTTGCCCTTGTTGGAAAATTTAGTTGAATTGTAGCGTTGACTATAAAAAGCTCATCTTGGAAAATAATGAAAGACTTTCTTGTGTAGACTATGGTAGCTTCTTCTTCAATTTTGTGACATGTTTTCAATATGACTTGGGTAGATTTTGTTCTCACGTCATTTTCTTTCTCTTTAAAATAACGTGCATCTAATGCTTTCTCATATTGATGTACAAAATCACTAATGATAGTACTGGAACAAACATTATTCTTGAAAAACTTATTCATGCTTTCACTCATTAGTTGCAATTGTCCCATGAATACAATGATGGAAATATTTTTGAAAGTCCGGAAATTTGTTATATACATGAACCAAATGTGCCACAAGTACAACCTATGAGTTGTATTTAGGAATACCTCTCCAATGGCCTTAGCCATAGCCTTGTCATCATCGGTAATTATAGTTAACAAGGCACGTCCAATCATTGCTTCTTTCCATGTTTTCAATAACCATATATATGACTCGGCTGTTTCATCAACCGATAAGGCACAACCAAACATTATGATTTGGTAATGATGGTTAACTCTAAAAAATGGCACAAAGGGCATTTTATAAATATTTGTCAGATATGTAATATCGAATGTGACCACATCTCCAAAATATTGGTATGACGCCATTGATCTTGCATTTGCCCAAAACAACTTCTCATACACCCATTTTCATTAACTTAAATGGAGTACACAAATCCAGGCGCTTTCCATTGTCAATCAATGGTCCTTAGGCCTTGACCTTAGTAGCCTAAATCTTAGTTAATTAGGAGTTGAGCTATTTGAGAATAAGAACGTTTTGAATATTTAATTTGACAAAAAGGACATATACTTTGGGTTTAGTAGAATTATTAGAAAATTTTAGTGTAATATTAATTTTTGAGAAAAATAAAATTCTTGAAGGTTGATTAGAGAATGTTTAGTGATTTATTAATTTTAAGGATAAAAAGTCAAGAGGCCTATAAGGGAATGACACATGGCACATTGGATGGTTGTCATAATAATGGGCTAAACAATTTGGGTAAAATTCTTGATAGACTTAGGAAGGCCCAAGAGATTGGTTTATTAAGGGCCCAAGCTTTTTGGGTATAAAGGCTTAGAAAGACACTACGACATTAGGCCTAACTTGATGGACATAAGACTTTAGGCCTCTAATGCACTAAGGATGCGATGGGCGAAGATTAAGATATTAAAAAGACTATACGCTTAACTTGGGAGATATAAAGTTTTAAGCCTTTCTTGGAGGACTCTAGAAAATAGGCTCTATGAAAATGACATAAGGCTATTGGGCCTAACTTAGTAAGAGTGGAGGTATTAAGCTCTTAATTATGGGTTAATTACTTACATTAAAATTGATAGTGAGATTAGCATTAATCATGGTACTTAGTGTTAATGAGCTAAGGATTAGAGAGGCAAGCCTATTAGTAATTTGGTGAGGCTATTTAGGACTTTAGAGCATTTATGGTCTAAGCCCAAGAAAACTTTGAATCAAGCCTCAAGGAATTCAAGACTAATTATGGCCCAACTATAAGGAAGACATAAGGCATTTGGGCCAAACTTGGTATAGGATGGACCCATGGCCCAATTAGACTAAGTCAAATATTTTCAAACCCAATTTAGTGGATCTTGATGTTTCTTTTTAACCTTACAAATCTGTAAGAAGAGGCCCTCTCATTTAAAGCCCAAGAGTCCTTAAACTACAAGCCCATACATTTGGCCCTTTTAAGCCTAAATGACCCAAAAATCATGTTTGGACTCATTTCACCATTCAAGACCAAAAGCCCAATACACCATACCATTTGTTTCCTTAAGCCCAAATCATACTCAAAATACCCAAATTAAGTTTGAAAATTGGCTAAGGCCATTAACCTTCATGCTTGAGTTTAGTGCACTTTAAGCCATGCTTTGGAGCTTAATTGTGCTTAATCTTTTCTTTAACATTTTAATTCAAATCTTCTTGAATTAATAATCCCTTAAACTTTGATTAAGACCCTATTAATTATTTAGCCAAACCAACCCACATATCATTATGAAAAATTTCATAACAAGCCAAAACCATGTTTCAATCTATTTTGTGCATTGCCAGTTATAATGCTTGGACTGTTTTGCCCTTGGGCCCAACATTTTTGTGGTTTGTACTCAAGGGTAATATGGTCCTTAAATACCTCATGAGACCCTCCCAAAGTCAGTTTGAGTCTTGGACGAAATTACTTGCACAAACCAATTTCTTGAACCAAACCGGGTGTACCTTGGTCTAGTTTGTGTAGGAACCATTTGGATTGAATTTGAACCAGCTTTCTGTCATGGTTTGCACCACCACCCTACACCACCTCCTTCTCCACCCAATCACCAGAAGTTCCATAACCATCATGAAAGATTTTAACTCATTTTTGTTGCCCAAAAAATCCAAAACCGAACTGATTTTCTGCCATTACAAACCACCTCCATCCACTTATTTTCAATGGTTGTTTGATGGTTTGTCTACCCCCCAAATGATGCCACACGACCAGAAATGCCTTCTAAGATCAATGTAGCAACTGTAGAGAGGAAATCATGGTAGTTTTAGGCTACTATTCCCCCTGCACAAGCTAACCTAAGTCATGCAAGCAAGTATGGAAATTTTCCAGATTTGAGTACCTCTCACTTCACCCAATCACCAAGCACCCAAACCAACGCCCCTCACCCCTTGGCCTCCTATAAATAATTCCCTCCCCTTCTAATTTCACTCACACCACAGCTCCAAGCATCCTCTTGAGCCTTGAGAGCATTTTTCCCTCTTAGAAATCAAAAGAGTGCAAACCAAGTGAGTTTTGGTGAGTTCTTGAGTGTTCTTGTGTCAGGCAGTCTAGAGTGCTTAGAAGGCCACGAAATTTGTAAATTTTCTTCCTTTTGATCTTAGTTACCATTTCAAATTTTGTTTCCAAGTTTTGGTATGAAATTTGGTTGAGTTTGGAGAAGGTTATGATGCTTAATGTAAAACCGGGTCAATTAAAGGAATGTTTGAATGATTGAATGTTTTAGATAGAAATTTAGCTATGGCATGTACTAAGCATGATTTTATATGATCTATCATTATCCTAACATGATTATAGAAGGTTAAATTTGTGGTTAGAATCATGCCATGATAGGTTTTAAATCTATCTTGTTTTGATCTTTAAGCATGGATCGATTTTAAGCATATTAGTGATTCAGGATTTCTTAGCTTTGATTAAGTGTTGGGATGAACTTGATTATTCAAGGACTAGGCTCAATAATGTCTTTAATGATGTTAATGATCATTAGTGATTAAAGAAAATCTCATATGCATGCATTCATAGGGATTAATAGTTAAAAATACACAGGCATCAACTAGGATGCATGCCATGGGTTGAGACTAATTGGACAAGTTCCACTTTAAATTTTAAAAATATAAGGGCATAGATGATTTTAGAATGTCAAAAATATGAATTCCATGAAATTTGGTTAAATTTAGAGTTTTTTTGCAATTAGTAAAAATTTAGGGCTTAAATGTCAATTTTGGAAAGTCTAGGGGTATTATTGTAAATATCTAATTTTTGAAGCTTTTAACTTTGAACATATCCCTAAGAGTATTAACCCTAACTTAGTATACGCATGATTTACACATCTACGATGCTAATTTCAAATTTTTTCCAGAAGTTTGTAAGTTGGCCTCTAACTTACACCTTGATAGATTGTTTATGAATTATTGATAAATACTCATTTCATACTTTAATTATCATTTTTAGCATAAATTATCATGTTATATGATACATTGAGTGCATACTTACATGACATGTGACATTTTTATCATTTTTGCACATTACATTTATAAATGTCATTTTTATATAAAATTTACTAAATATGTACAACATTTTTCAAAGCATATCATAAAAATAATTTTGTCACGACTACAAAGACCAGGATGGGGAATTATTCTTGTGAACTCTCCTGTCCACTATGGAGTGTTTAAGAATGGAGTGGTAACCTCTGAGTTGACGAAGAATAGTCAACATGCTTCGAATGGGTTCTTTGGAGCGAAGTCAACATGTTATGACACCTAATGCTACTGGGTGTACACGCTATGAATTTTATGATGTTATGTTATATTTACAAATGCATTGAGAACGAGTCTATAGACAACGTAGTTTCAATATGAGTTGTATTACGGTCACTGGCTTGTACTCACAGTGCATATGGGGAACTGGGACGTTACCACACGTTATGTTATTAATTAAGATAATGATGTAAGTCTATGATGATGAAAATTTATGATGAAATTTTTATAAAGAAGTTATGTTTTCTAAAAAATGATGACGAAATTACTTACTGAATAAAAATCCGTGTCTCCATATTTTTAAAAGATGTTGAGGAATCTAGCTAGGAGACATGCATACTGATTTTCTACATCTCATGCATTGCATATTTATCATTGTTCATGATTGATTTATTTTTGTGTCAGTTAGTTGTTTAACTTACTAAGATTTTGAGTAAATCTTACCCTTTAATGGGACCACTATCATTCCACTCGGAATGATGGAAGTTGTATTAGGAATCGACCAGGAAGAGATAGATGGAGCATTGGATCCGCATGTTTGAGAATGAGCCAATTTTTGTGAGAAAGTTAGATCTAATGCTGATTTTTATAGCCCAAGTCTTTCATGCTTTAGAACGTATAAAGAGAATAATATGATTTTGTATACAAGTCTATACTACATTGGTATTTTGAAGTCGATAATTTTCTAATGAAGTTGGGATGTTTTTAGTTATTTTGGCATATCTTACATTTTAACCTTTTATTTCTACTGCGATTATTGTATACTGTTAGTTGCATACTAGGACGCATTGCATATTAACTGTCATGAACGGGGGTATGTAACCTTGTGTTGCATGTCCCAACACTCTAAGTCTATGTTCCATCCCAAACGGAGATTGGGGGCGTCACAATAACCGTTGTGCATCTCCCTCTTCAAATAATTTTCTCCTTTTGTTCTCCAAGTAATTTTTCACATCCTTGCCAATACAACATTAAAGTCGCCCATGTTTTTTTACTCAACACCGACATTATCTTCATTGTTATTATACTAGACTCATTCAAAGTCATAATAAGGTTTTGTTGGACACGTGTCATTACTCTATGTCCACGAAGCAAACCAGTACCTCCGGTGTAAGTGGCACGTGATTATGTTGAACCACAAACTTACATACTATCCACTTTTCACCCTTTTTTTTTATCCTCATCAATGCTTTACAACCAATATTTGTCTTAGAAGGTTCCAGAATTATTCGTTCCTTTTGTTAGCTCATTTCTTGTTGAAATTCTTCCGTTGAGCAAACTTAGTTTACAACAATTAGTTTTTTCTCCTCTTTCGACAATTGAGTATGATTGGTCCGAATGGCAAAACCTTTTATTCTTGCATATGCCTTGTAAAATGCTTAAGTGTTTTCTACGTCATCAAATACCATACTGATGAATGGCTCATTTGGACCACTACTCAAACAAGGTCTCAAATTCAATCCATCATCCACATTGACTCCATTTTCCACATTCACTCCATCATCTACACGGACTCCATATTTCACATTCAATACATTTTTTACATTCACATCATCATCTAGACGAATTTCATCTTTCAAATTCAAAACATCTTCTACATTGACATCTTCATCACTATCAGAATTCCAAATTTTACCCTTTGTTACAAAATAAGAAACAAAAAAAAAAGTACAAATCACTTCAAATGAGTGCATAAAACACTTCAAATCAGTGCACAAATCAGCGCACATGTGAATTACATCATAAAGCATTTGTAGACATCATAAAGACCCCCATATCAGTGCACAAATAATTTCAAAAAAGGATGAGATTTTTTGGATTTTTTTGGGTTATACCTTACAGAAGAAGAAATTCCAACCACTACCAATCTACCATCATATCATAATTTGCAGAAAAATGATTCAAAATAAGTCTATTCTATAGAGGAACTGTTTGGAGAAAGATGATTCAAAATAAGTTTATGTAAAATAGCTCAACTAGCCAATAGGAATCCTAAATTTAATGATGCTTATTTGATGGTAAAGAAGACATCTCCAACTAGCATGTTGGCATGTGAAATATGTCACAGGAAATGAACATCAAATAGTCAAAGGCTAATCTTCAAACTTCCAGGGAATGAAACACAAATTACATTTCGAAAATTACAGCCTTTAGGAAAATTACAGCCCTTACCATCGAGGAGTGGCTTGGTGGGCGACGGCTTGGTGGGGCAACGGAGGAACAACTTTAGTGGGGGGTGATGACGATGGAGCGATAGAGGACAAGTGGTGGGCGACGGAGCTTGGCGGCGGCGACGGGTTTGGTGTCTCACGACGATGGAGGAAAGAGAATAAATTGTGTCTCACTCGATGGAGGAAAAGTGAAGATGACAGAGCTTTCGTTAGAGGCAATGAGATGCATGAGTGAAGGCCATTTAGAAGTGTAATCAGATGAAAAACGAGTCTATTTTGCTTTTTATGAAATACTCTACATGTCTTGCTATAATTGGAGGTTGTTTATCCCATAAGACTAGTCGGTCTATTCTACAGAGGAATTGGTAGGAAAATTGTCTTCTATGAATGGAATGAAAACAAGAATAACGCCTAGGTGGTGAGAGAAATGGAGAAAATAAGGAGATGATGGATCTAGGCTAGTGGCATGAGAAGACGTAGAGCTAGTATGATTTGTCATAGAAAAACAAGGATTGATTAGGGCCCTTATACCATGATTAGAGTAAACATGGAGATTGTGGAAAAAATTTCTGATATTCATATTCACATAAACATCCGCAGTAAATAGTAATACAATAAGATTTGATGTGTTATTATACGCATCAATGGACATGGTACCTTGATGTAAAATACTAATATCACGTTTTAACTTGATGATGACAACTCTTTTGGATCAGTGGGTGTGTCAAGGGTTCCATCGATGAAGCCAAATTTATTTTTGGTGTTGAGGGCCATTTTCTTGGCTCTTTGCCAAGTCGGAAAAATTGTCTTTTGTGAGTGGAGTGGAAACAAGAATAGTGCTTGGGTGGTATGAGAAATGGAGAAGATACGGAGATGATGGATCTAGGCCAGTGCTATGAGAAGAAGTAGAGCTGGTATGATTTGCCATAGAGATAGGGATAAAATGAAAAACAATGATTGATTAGGGCTCTAATACCATGTTAAGAGTAAACATGGAGATTACAGAAAAAATTCCTCATACTCATATTCATAGAAATGTTCGCAGTATATAGTTTAAGATGGAGCAAATTAAGCAGCTAATTAAGAAAATTACATAGGAGGGAATCAAGGAAAATAACTCTATATTGCAAATTAATCTAGATAAGAAAAGTGTCTGCTACAGGGAAGTATATGCAGTAATAAAAACTATAGACCAAAACATCATAAATGGTCCATCAAAATATTATCCATCAATTTGACGCCAGACAAACCCTTGCATATCAATTGTTTCAAGAATTTTGCTAGATACAACTGGCTATAAATAATAAAATTACGAAGAAAAGAAGAAGAAGAAGATAAGCAATTGGCTGAAACTTTGGGATTTAATGCATTTTGTTTCTTCTTCATTCACTATGCCCACTGCCTCCAAAAGCTCCAAAGGCTTCAGTGGCAATTTCAATTCCATAGTGCACCAATGCCTCCAGAAGCACCCGACCACCAGCAACAAGTTCACCTACAACTGCGATGCCCACACCTTCAATAACAAGTTCAATATCGGCGACCTCGGATCCGGCCACACCATGTCTGAGAAGCTTGTCCTCTACGATAGACAACACGGGCAAGCCCAGTCATGGCCACGAAGAAGACCACAGATTAAAGGGCTATGCCAATAAAATATTTGTTAGTCTATTAAAATATAATGTTTTTCTTTTTTTGCTCATCTTCTATGGTGGACTTTGCATTCCGGAATGTTGCATTCCACAAAACATACCGATGTGTGATTTGATTAGGTAACTTTGGCCCTTAAAATTCACATCATAATTATTTTATTTCTCAAAAAGAATCGATGCAAATAAGGAGTTATTTCATATTCCAATTTACACTCTACGAAAGAAAAACAATCAAATGACCATCATCACCAAGACGGATTATTTTATTCCTATTTCTTTGCATGAACTGTTGGTGTTTGGATAGCCAAAGGAAACTTCTAGGCAATCTTCAATACCCTCTTGTGAAGTTCGTCATCTAAAGCAGATATCCCATTGCTCCCATAATCATCATCCACCAGTATGGCAATGAAACAAGAGGCACTTGGAGATCATTAGCAATCTCAAAAATCATATGAGCTATAGTAGAGGACTGTGGATCAAGTATTGCCACTACCCCTTTCTCAAGTAACCAAAAAGCTGCCAAAGAAAAGGGATTCGAAGGGAGGCAGAGGCCTTCTTCAGCTTCAAACACAAATATGAGGGAGGAACGTTTCGCTTCGAACACGAAAAATGAGAAAATTGTAGAATCAAAGGGATGGGGGGAAAGGAAATTTTCTATAACGGCACCATTTTTTCTATGACACGAGGGTAGGGTTTACCCGGCGGTTCCCTAGCTAGTTGTGTTTAGCATTTTACTTTCCAATATAATCAAAGATTCATGTTCATTCATGATCATGACGGTCAGGAATTTCATCAGAGTATCTCCATCCTAAAATGACGCAATTGTTGTCCAATACATGACCTTTATATACCTCTTCAAGAGTTGGCGCCCATAAAAATTAGCTGTCAAGATATTCTTATATAAATGTCATTCTATATATATATATATATAAATCTAGAACACAAAGTGAAAATGTGAAAAGAATTGGTTATCTACATTACTCAAATGGTAAGATTTGATTTGTAAGATTTAAATTTTAAATTTTATGTTTCAAATTAAATGATGCTACATAAACAGTTTGGGGTGTAGAAGTTTTAGAACAGTAGTACTCAGGAAAAGTTATAAATAGAAAGGCTTATTTGAAATGTGAAAGGAATATTTTAATCTATTCATCTTTATAAGGATGAAGTACACAAACTAATTGTGATATTAGGTTAGAGATCGTTCCATTTCTATTTAGAGTAGTGTTGGTACTCTTCCATCAAGGTATGTAGTATTGATATATTATAGGAGACACAACACAAAAAGCACAACACAAAGAATGAGTCTATACAAAGAATCATGATGGTAGTACTCTTTATATATATAGCGAGCACTCCCTTCCATACACTACAAGAAAATTGTTTATTTATTATTGGTTATTTTTTATCAAAATGAGTCTATTTTTGTTACAAATAATCATTTCCATCGCAAATAACTCGTCATAAATGCTTTTTTTATTTTTATTTATTTTTTCTCGTAATGATATATTACATTGCAGGATAGTTCCATAAGTAAGTACCTTATGAGCAAAAAATCTTCAAAGATGTAATACCAATTAGTCATTCGGCTTCATTTTTATGTTTATATCTTGATGAATAAAAAGTTATTAAATCTTAGGATTGGAAGGGGGTTGCCCTGGATTTGTATCTAACATTACTTTTTTACCTTGAATGAATTTATTAAGGTTGGCCAAGAACTTTTAGTTGGACCCATAGGCACAAAATTTTATTTTAAGACCCTTTGAGGCATAGAGAATACTTTTTGGACGATATTAATGTGCCAATGTTTTGAGAAATCCAATTGTGGTTTATGAGTAATTTTAAATAGGCCATGGGCCCAAAAGTTTTTTTTTATGGTGAGTTAATGATTTCTATTAGGTCCAATAATTAGTTAAAGCCTATTTAATTTTTATGGAGTTAGTGGACCCATATTTAAATTAGTACGAGCCTATAACCTGAACAATGCGCGGACCGTTATTTATGCTGAATTTTATAGATATATATTTAGATATTCGTCTGTTATACTATCTCTACTTCATTCACCATTGATAAACATTCTTACTGCACTTCCTATATCATCCATTATTGTTCGTCTTCTACGCTGCACAACTATGTCATCACTTATATTGTCACTACTTTATTCACCATCACGACGCATTGTTCCTCCACTTCTTATCTCATTTATAATAATTCGTCTTGTACGACGTGCTAGTCTAGTATTTTCCATTTTAATTTTACTGAAGAATAGAAATAGTCACAAACTTAAAACTATTAAAACTATCACAAACTATTAATTTTCGTCCTGATCTAGTTGGATATGTTTTTTCTAATTAAATGCATGAGACTTTATTGGTTTGTTTTTTACATGTGAGCCTCCATAATCTATATGCTTGACAAATACAAAATAATGAAAATTGAGACAGTGGCGAAACGACCAGAAATCATGCCATGTGTTTTTTTTGGAAAGAAATCATGGGATTGAAAAACAAAATCGCATGGATAGCATATAAATAGTGTTATAAATCCATCGTAAGTCTATCCAGACTGCTTTCCAATGCACCGGAAGCAAAAAGGGTTCGGTGCCTAAAGGGAAAAATAGATTCACTTGAGTGAAAAGCCATGCAATAGACTCACCGAAAGGAAGGAGAGAATGCGACAAAACTGGTGGCTGGACTGAGGCTACCACGGCGAAGGCTTTTTTGTAGTAGAAAATAATTTAGGGTTCGTTAGGCTCAAGAACGGTGGAGAAAAAAGAGAGGAATCGGTGTGATCTTACCGAGAGAAGGTTGGAGTGCGATGGTGGCGACTGGGTTGGAACTTTCTGGGTTGCTCGAATGGTCTTCACTCTCCTTGTGATGTTCGATGGCGAAGTAGGAGCAAATCCTGCAAATTAAATCACTATCGTAGATGAAAGATTGACAGAGTAGATAGATAGGGCCAACGCCCATTGTGGAGGAAGGGAAAACTCACCTTCGATGCCTTTTGAGTTTCTGAGTACTGTATTTTGATTTTTGGAAATAGGGACTGTATTTTGAGGACTGGATGGAACGCAAGTTCTGGCGGCTTGTTTGAACGGCAAGAAAGAAGTGATGACCAAGAGAATTTTGTCGGCATGGCTTCCGGATAGTTTTGCCGTGGGTTGGTTGAAAAGCCAGATATTGGGTCAATTTTATATTAGTGAAGCATGAAACGTTGCAAAGAATGAAATGTTGCGATGCTTTAAGTTTTGGTCTAAATTTCGTTGCGATGCTTCAAGTTTCTGCCAAAACGTTGCAAAGAAATCAACACAATTATTCACGGAAACGATATACGGTTGATGTTTACTGTCGTTATGGTTGACGTTTGGGAGTGGGTGAACTACCGATTAATGCGGTCTAAATGCCAAGTCACTGATTAATACGGTGGGGGTTGCAGTCCAACCGTTAAGTCTTGCTTTTCGGTGTCCTTTGTTGCCGGTGAAGTGCATGAGGGTGGTGAAGTACGAGAAGTATCGGGGCTGAGAGCACATAACTTGCTCTGTTTTTGGTGCAGGAAATAAGGGCCTTTCGTGAGGTTAAGGGTGCTGTTTTCGGACGTGTAGGGTACTGTGAAGGGGCAAGGGTGGTGGTTGTGGCTTGTTGGGTGGCTCCTATAGCAGCGTGGGCTGCTAGTGCTGGGTTCCATTTCAGGCTTGGCTCATCCGTGGCAGTGGCTGGGAGGCTACACGGTGGGCTTGTCCATTCGGGTTGAAGTTGATGGCAACCTCGTTTGCTTCGACATTGCATGTCAACGATGGAGTCTTTTGTTGCCAGTAAAGTGCATGAGGGTGGTGAAGTGCGGGAAAGTATCGCGGCTGAGAGCACATAATTGGCTCTGTTTTTGGGTAGGAAACAGGGGCCTTCCATGTCGCAACGGACATTATTCTTCTAGGGAACCCAACCTTTTTCCCATGAGAAACTCGCGTTTTACGAAATCTTTGGAAAGTCAGTCGAATGGCATCATCTGAAAGGAGTTCGATTGGATTACCTATACAAATAAATCCAAGAGTGATTGACTACAGACCATGACCATAATTGTTGAACAGATAGATAATGTTTCCTGCATTAAAAAATACAGATCATTGCTAAACTACAATTTGGAAGCCTAATTTATCGGCTCGCATCATGTTCTTTGCTCTTATTCTTAAACCAATGCCAAATCAAATAAAAATACAAAACCAAAGTTCTCTGCTAATTTCTGACTTGAAGATAAATTGCGCGGCAGCATATTGCTTGGAGTGATCAGGATGTTTATTTTTAATGCTCTTATAAATCACGTTGTTTTCTTCTAAAAACATTACGCTTCAAACTTTCAACAACTTCGTCTGCAAAAGTTTGGTCTTTTAGATTTTCCTTCACACGGCTCCCAGATTCTTAAAAGTAAGCCTTTCATTTTGAATGTCAGGATCTTACTAAGCCATTCACATCCCTGTTCTTTATTTCTCTCTCTCAATTTTTTTTCCTCACAGTTCATCAACTTCGAGAAATACGGGATGAAAGCCAACGCATGAAGTAAAATTATTATTCCTGTTTTGTAATTATTTATGAAAACACTGCCTCAAAGTCATAACAATTTATTTATTTATCCCAGAAACGCACCTTACATGAATAAAAGGTCAGATTGGAATGCAGTTTGGAGAAACCGCTTTACATGAGGTTTTAATTGTAACTGCTTTACATGAGTGAGGTTTACATGATTGGGTGAGATTTAATGGTAGCCGAATATTGTGGAGAGAAGGCCAAGTCAGCAATTCAAGCTCGGCTTTTATATAATTAATAGATTAGGCTTAAGGAATTATTTAAAGCCCATATGTATTTATCAGACAAGATGAGATTATTTTGTACGCAAAATCGGCCCATTAAAAATTATTAAGTGACTGGGCCTAGAAAAATCTAGGAAAGTCCAAGAATTTGGTTAGGCCCATTAAATGGCCAACCCATTTTGTTAAGCCCCAAGGGGCTCTTAAAAGTCAACAAAAAGATCCAAGAAAACCCTGACCCACGGGCCAAACCCATAAAAAGAGACCTAACTCATTTATGTGTGTATAAAGACAAACCATAGACCCAAAACCCAAGTACAGGCCCAGCCTGATCACCCAACATTTTAGACCTGACTGACACACACAAGATGACCACACATGTTTATAAAGTTCCTCGTGCACGTATACCTCAAGAAATACTGGGGCTGTCGCACTATGCACACTTTTCTCCACAAAAATTTACGTTTCCATGAAAGCCGCCAGCCTCCACGTTCATCCACAACAAGCCTCCCTCCTAGCTACAAGCCACAACGCCCTCGTCCACGACCACGACAATGGAGTACGTCCAACACCCTGTCAGCAAGCCTCCAAGTTGCACCATTTGAAACCCCCCACCAAAAGAGTTCAAGTAGCCGCCAACCACCCAGCCTTGAACCATCGCACTTGGGCCAACTATCCACTCTTTCACGTCGCCTCCCATGTATGGCAACAAAGCAGGAAAATGAAAAATGGACAACTCGGCAACACACACGTGATCAGCCCATGGCCAGCTATCCATGCATGGCTTCCGCTTCCACCTGATGCCAAACATCGTGCAGCACCAAGCCCACTACCATGCATAGGAGTGCAATTAATCTATCTTCTTCCATCTTGTTTTGTACATTTTTTAGAACCGAATCAGTATACATTCATTTGAAAATTTAAGAACTACTACCAGAACAATTCACTACTGAAACCAGAATTTTTGACTTTTTTGATTTCGGTCCGATCTGGTCCGGTCTGATTTTACGGATTATCTATGTTATTAATAATATGATGTTTACATATACTAAACTATTAGTCTATTTATATTATAGTATATGTAAATTATTTTATAATAATTAACACATGATCAAATGTGTAAAAATGTATTTACAAAAAGAATATATATATATTTACATATTATGCCAAAAATGTATTTATCCTTGTTAACTTAATAGTACTGTTTATGTTTAAGATTAAAATTTTATGTTACATTAATTTTATATTATAAGATTAAAATTTATGTATTATATCAAATGTTAATTAAAAATTATAAAATTAATAGACTTGAATAATAAGATAAGAATTTTATATTATATTAATTAGCAATTTAGTATATAATATATATATGTATAATATAATATAAAATTTATATATAAAATAAAAAATTATAAATATATATACCGGTTCGGTTCGGTTTAAATCGATTTTCAAAATATGAAAACCAGTACTGCACCTGTTTAGGACTGGTTTCGATTCTTAAGAACTGGTATCGTACCGGACCACTTACAAATCGGATCGAATCCATCAATTCGGTTCTGTCTGGTCCAGTTCGATTCAACTAGTTTATTTCTTTTTGGCCACCCAACCGGTCAAAATCTTATTGACTACCTTGAGGGATCAATCCCCTGCCTTCTACCCTCCCACTCCTCATCTTCATTTTCCACACCTCCTCTTTATCTCCCTCATCCCTCCTTTGATCACTAGATTCAGCAAGACCAACTTATCCTTAGCATTATCCTATCCTTTCTCTCGAAAACTATACTTACTTAGGCAGTAGGTTTTACCACCTCTTGGGAAGTATGACTATCCTTATAAATTCCACGTACCAAACTAATGGCATGGAAATCCTTCAACTCTGAAGCACCCATTCTCTTAGGGATTAGAGCGATAAATGTGGCATTCATCAACTTCTCAAACTTTGATAATCATAAAATTCTTGTAACACTAGCATCACCTCCTCTCGCACAATCTCCCAACAATCTTGAAAAAAAGCCATAGAAAATTCATTCGGTCCAGGAGCTTTGTCTCTTCTCATCTCGCATACTACCTGATGCACCTCAAGCTCTTCAAACGGCCTCTCTAGCCAGCTTGCTGTAAAAGATTCCACAACCTCAAAATTCAAGCCATCAATTTTAGGTCTCTAATTTGCCGTCTCAGTTATGAGAGTACTATAAAACTGCACAACATGATCTTGAATCTCATCACGTGTAGAGTGCACATTATTATTAGCATTATATCCCAATAGCATTGTTGTGCCTATGAGAGTTAGCCATTTTATGAAAAACTAGTGCACTTTTCCACGTCTTTAAGCCATAGAACTCTCGATTTGTGCCTCCAAATAATTTCTTCAATCAAAAGTACCCTCTCAAGTTCGAACACCACTTCTTTCTTTCTTAACAAAGACTCCTCACTTTCCCCCTCAACCTCCAAAGCTTGTAGCTCCTCCCACAGATTTTTTTCTACTGCGCTACATTCCCAAAAACTTCCTAGTTTCTTGTTCCACTTCTTCCGCCCAATAGACACCATAGTAGAGGAAACAGGTTTTTCATGAGCTCTATTTTTGTCGCCCAAAGTAGAGGAAGACGAAATTACTTCCTTCAACGTTACTCCAAATGGCCTCCAGCCCTCTGCCTTCGATCCTTCTGGCACAACTATTGACCCACGCCTCTTATCATGCCCAAACATAGAAACCGTCAAAAATCGACCAAAACTGTTCTGATTCCTCTGCACTACCAAGACTTGATTCCCTTTCCCGCCAGTTCTGAAAAACTCAGAAGAACCCCCTGAAGTTCCACACGCCCGCACCACTGAAGCCAACCAATCCATCATTGCATTATCAATGGAAATAAACTTGACAACCCGACGACTACTCTCCGTAATTCTCCACCACAGATCATTTTCATGCTTAAATTCAAATATTTTTTTGCCAACAAGTAGCTTCCAGCATGATCCCATTTGAAAACCACTTCGCAAGACCACTAAACTACTGAACTTGAACCAGATAATCATTAAAAACTCAGACGAAAGACATCAGGAATAGACAAAGAAACGAAACTCATTGAGAGAGAGAGAGAGAGAGAGAGAGAGAGAGAGAGAGATAATCTTAACCCAGATGGTTTTATTATGGCTTTCTTTCAAGCTTCGTAGAATGCTCTTAAAAATGATGTTGTGTGGGAATTCCAGGATTTCATACCAATTTAAAAAAAAAAAAAAAAAAAAAGAAAGTTGATGACACCTTCACACCCTCATATCTAAAAGCTGTAGCAGAGAGGATACTAAAGATTACATAATGCATATGTTAGAGATTGGAAAATTTTAGACCCGGTGCTTATTGCTAATGAATGCCTAAACAGTAGGCTCAGCTTAGGTAAACCAGGGGACTTTGCACGTTAGATATTAGAACGGAATACAATCATGTAAATTGCAAGTTTCTTTCGTATTCGCTTGGGAGATGCAGTTTTGGGGACAAATGATGATCTTGGATAGCACATTGTATTTCTTCAATATGCGTGGATTTTGGAGAAAATGTTGAGAGAGATTCCTGCTAGTTTTTTCAACAACTCTCATGGTTTAAGGTGGGTTATCCCTTGTCTTGACTACTGTTTGCAGATGATATCCTGATATTTTGTGCACCAAATCAAAACTATCTTTGATCTCCAAAAGCACTCCTTTTATGATTTGAAACTGTCTCTAGGTTGAAAGTGAATTTTCCCCAGTCAAGCTTGTTTCCTGCTGGTAATGTTCCTGGCGTGGATAGCTTGGCCAGCATATTAGTGTGTAAGGTATCCTCTTTACCTATGAAATATCCTGCCTCCTTGGAAGCCTCTTTCAATGCCATGTCTATTGGGGATGGAGTGATAGAAAAGATTGAGCACCGCTTGGCTTGTCGGAAGAAAATGCATTTATCTAAAAGTGGTAGGATGACCTTGATCAAGAGCACTCTCTATAATTTACCAAGATATTTTGTCATTGTTTATGCTTCCCACTAGTGTCGCCAATAGCAGAAAGCTATAGTGGGAGTTTTAATGGAGCAGGCTAGGTAAAGAGTTCAAATTTTCGCCTGGTAAAGGGGGACCGAGGCATGTTCTCCAATTTCTAAAGGAGGTTTGGGCTTCAAAATCTGCTTTTGTTCAATTGGCTGCACTACCAACATGGAAGGAAGGCTTTCTGAGAAGTGATTGATGAGAATTCAAAATTTGGTTGTGCTTGGGGAAAATGGTGTCTTAATGAAGCTAATGGGCCCCATGGGGGTGGGGTTGTACAAAAACATCTAAAGAGGTTGCGGGTTTCTGTAGCCATACTAGAATTGTGGTGGGTGACGGTTCTAAAATCAAATTATGATTGGACGATGTGGAGGTATGGCCCATGAGGCTTTCCTAGATATTTAATGCATTCACGTGTGCAAGATGCATTAGTCGCTGACATATTGGAAATATCAAAGGCTCTGTCAGAGGAATGTTAGGTTATTCAGAACAGCTCATGATTGAGAGGTCTGATGCCTTTAAAGAATTTTCAATACTCCAATAACTTTGTCTCGGAGGCAGTGGCGGAACATCAATTTTTCTTTTTCTCTATTTAAAATGAAAATATATTACAAAATTATAAGCACATATAAAATTAAATTTTGATAATTTTATTATTTTAAGGGATGTGATCATCAAACGGTGTATCCCTTGAAATGACACCTTCTAACATGGTGATGGTTCCCATAAGAGATGATGTTTAACAAAGTATTAAGAGACACAACCTTCTAGTCAAAAGGTTGTATCACTTCTCAATAGTTGTGACTTTTGGATTACCATTGGTTTATCAATAGTTGTGCCCTTTTACCAACCGGTGCATGTTGGCCTATAAATAGTGACCATTGGTGCACAAATGAATTTACTTAATTCCCTTTGTTCATCATCAACTTGTGGGACAAATACCCTCATGGGAGTGTCACCATATTGCCACAATTTCACTTCTATTTGTTCTTAATTTCTCTATAGTGGTATCAGAGCTAGGTTACGTCAAAGGAAATTTTTTCGTGCATTGTGAAGATGATAAATAGGCAAGTGCTTGGTTTGGCAACCACACTTGCATATTATAATCATCTTCATTTGCTTGAAAATCCGAAAGAGAAACTTTTTCAAATCATGGTGGGAGGATTAGAGTACACTGGGAATCTTCAAAATCTTGTAAGTTGTTATTATTTTGAAGAAAATTATTGAAATATTTTTACACAAAGAAATAGTGCATTTTCTAATTTTTTTATCACCCACTGTTACTGCTTTGGGGGATTGTCGAAGTTCATCATTGCTGCCGGACTTCGTGGATCTCGGGAGCACTTTGGAATCCTCAAAGTCGGTGACCAATTTGCTGGACGCAAGTGAGGATCCTAGTTTTTCTGTTTCGGAAGAAGTGCAGCGGGAAGAAGAAGAAAGTGGACGAAACGGTACTGTTTTGTCCAACGGAAATACATTTTTAAATATATCCTTACTAAATGGCATAGTCGTTCAGCCCATAGAGGATAATAAGGGCAAAAACGACATTGTCGTTTTGCCCCATACTGAAAAAGGCAATTTCGAGTTGAGCCATCGAGCCGAGCTGAGCCAAGCCACCAAGACATTTCTGAGCCGAGATTCAAGCCGTTTATTAAGCCGAGCCGAGAACGGAGCCGTTGAACTAGCCGAGCCATTAAGCTGTTTTGTGAGTCGAGATTCAAGTCGTTCTCCAAGCCGAGCCGCTGACCAAGCCATTGACCGAGCCGTTGACCGAGCCGCTGACAGTCGATTTTCTCCTGAACCCGGTTTGAACCAGCTGAACCTGTCTACTTGGTTTCCTGAACTGGTTCATGATAGATTTGTTCAATCGAGCCGTTCGAGATCATTTCAAGCCCGATTTGGTCCGTTCAAAAGTCGTTTTGCTCCAAATTTCAAGCCAAAACATTACCGAGCACCTGTTGGTCGAAATTATCATCAGAAATTCTTTGAAAAATGTGAAACATCAAGGAAAGGTCGTGGGTATCCTTGATCGGGACATCACTTTCATTATTCTCCTTATTTAAAATATAATAGGAGAATTTCTAAGCTGCCACCTTGGATTAAATCCAAGGGTTATTATTACTATTAAGTTTGTAATAGTTTTAATTTTTTCACAGTTGAACTATTATATTTAAATAGTACATATTTTATTATTTCTACATTCTTCTTGTTGATTAATTTTTTAAGGTTTATTATTCATGGCACTGAAGAAAACTATTGATCCCTCGGGGATAGAAAAACTGAATGGAAGAAATTCTCGGGCCTGAAAAAGGCATATAACTTTTCTTCTAACCCATGAAAAGACCTTATATACATTAACAACACCAAAGCCTTGGGAAGAAATTGTAGAAGATGGTACAAGTGAAAGTGTGAGCAGCATTTCAAATAAAGATAAATGGAAAAAAACACAATGCATGGGTAAAAGTTTTAATTTTGCATTGTATGAATGATCAAATTATTCCTTTATTTGAAGACTATGAAACTGCTAAAGAAATTATGGATGCAGTTGAAGCGAAGTATGGTTTAAGGTCGGATACTTATATACAATTATTATTGAATAAATATAACCGGACTTGTATGAAAGAGAATGATGATATTGGCGATCATGTACTTCAAATGGAGTTAATTGCAAAAGAATTACATGATACTGGTCATTCATTCTCTGATAAAATGCAAGTTACAACTATACTAAATAGTCTTCTTTTATCTTGGAATCACAGTGTTACTTCTTTAACACACAGTGGAAATGAAGTAACGATGATATCGCTTCTAGTATTTTTAGTACTTGAAGGAGAAAGAATGAAGAGAAGGAATAAAAATAGTGAGTCATCTAATTTATTGATGGTTTAGGACAACCATTCTTCACAGAACAAGATGAAGCCAAAACAGTTTAAGAAAAAAAAATGGTTAAAAAAGAAACAGAATAAACCATTTTCTGAAAACTGTTTTAAGTGTGGAAAGAAGGGGCATTACAAATCACAATGTTCTAATAAAGGAAAAGCATAAGAATTCAAGGAAATTGTGATGACAGTTTCAGAAGTAATGCTAGTGGAACCAGCGTCAGATTCATGGTGGGTTGACTCTGCAGCAACAAGACATATATGCAGGAACAAAGAGATGTTTGTCAAACTTGAAGATAAACAAACAGGAGAGCACAGAGTATATATGGGAAACAATACATACTGCGATGTCTTGGGGCAAGGTACATGTAAATTTAAAGTGAATGGTTCAGTCATTTTACTTGGTGATGTTTTATATGTACCTAGTATTCATAGAAATTTAGTATCAGTGCCTGTACTAGATAAGAAAGGCTACACAATTGACTTTAAGTCTAGAACCATAGTAATAAGTAAGGGTAATGTGTCAGTAAAAGGCGTGAAAGATCATGATATGTATGTACTAAATGTTGATATTAATAAAGTACCTATTTCTGATTATTTGAATGTGTTTACAAATTGTGCATATTTATGACATTTAAGATTGGGCCATATAAATAAAAATAAGATGATCAGAATGTGTAAAAGTGGATTAATACCACAATTAAACTCAAATAATTTTGATATATGTAAACCATGTATAAAAAAAAAAGAGTAGTAAATCTTTTTCAAAAAGTTGGAAATCCACGGATTTACTAGAAATTATACATTCTGATGTTTGTGGACATTTTAAAACAAAAACCCATAGAGGAATAGAGTACTTTATTACTTTCATTGATGATTATTCAAGATATGGGCATATCTACTTACTCAAGCATAAATCTGAAGCAATTGAAAAATTTTAAAAATTTAAATTAGAAGTAGAAACCCAGTTGGGTATGCCCATTAAAAGTTTGAATAGTGATAGAGGAGGAGAATTTGAAGCTTTGGATAATTTCTGTAAATTGAATAGTATAAGACACATTTATACTATGCCATATAAACCTCAACAGAATGGCATTGCAAAAGGAGAAATAGAACTCTATTGGATATGGTGCGATCGATGATGGCATATGCTGATCCACCGATACATTTTTGGGGTGAAGCATTATTGACTGCTATGTATATATTAAATAGAGTTGAAACCAAAACAAAATCTCTTATACCTTACAAATTATGGATAGGACATAAACCAGACTTAAGCAAGCTCAAAGTGTGGGGTTGTAAGGCAGAAGTACTTATCCCAAGGCTACTAAGGGATAAATTAAAAAGTAAAATCTGGGAATGCAGGTTTATTAGATATGTAGAAAATGGAAGTGGCTATAGATTTTATCATTCTGAAAAAGGATTGATAGAAAGTAAGGATGCTGTTTTCTTGAAAAATACAAACCTTATTACTCATGTTGATCAGATAGATTTATTAAATGATTTAGAGAATCAATAGATCTCCATAGAGTCTGACAATGAAAATTCTAATATTATTCAAATACAGAATAATAATAATAAAAGAAAGTCATATGAAAATCAATCTTCAGGTATTGATATTGGAGACAGTGGGAGTAAAAGATCCAGAAGACCATCAATATTATTTCAAGATCATTATGCACTAAATACCAGTTTGAAAAATTTAGATAATGATCCTGAAAATTTTTCTGAGGCAATCAATAGCATTGATTCAGATAAATGGCTTGAAGCCATGAAAGATGAAATAGAATCAATAAACAAAAATAATGTTTGTAAGTTAACAGATCTTCCAAAAGATAGAAAAGCTATTGGTTGTAAATGGGTTCTCAGAAGAAAATTTAAAATTGATGGTAGTTTGGAAAAGTATAAAGCAATGTTAGTGGCCAAGGGATATACTCAACAACCAGGAGTAGATTTTGTGGATATGTATTCGCCTGTGGTGAAGTTCACATCCGTAAGGATCATCATCTCTATCGTTGCTAGGATGAATTTGAAATTACATCAGTTAGATATAAAAACAGCTTTTCTCAACGGTGAATTAAAAGAGGATATCTTTATGATTCAACTAGAAGGATTCCAAATTAATGGACATGAAGAAAAAGTCTATAGGTTGAGGAAGTCATTGTATGGACTTAAGCAATCTTCAAGACAGTGGTACTTGAAATTTCACCAAGCCATTTTAGAAATGGGATATGAAATGAGGCCACTAGATCATTATGTATACATATGGAAAAATGATAATAAATTAACATTATCATCATTGTATGTTGATGATATATTACTGGCAAGTTATTATCTAGATATGATGCATGAAACAAAAAAATTTTTGAAATTTAAATTTGAAATGAAAGACATGGGTGAAGCTGCTTATGTTCTTGGTATAAGAATTTCTTGATATAGAAATTCAAATCTATTGTATTTAGATCAAGAAAAATATCTAGAAAAAGTACTTAAAAGATTTGGTATGGAAAATTGTAAATCTTTAAGTACGCCTGTTTGCAAAGCTCATACTTTAAATAAAAGTATGTGCCCAAAAGATGAAGAGGAAATAAGTGAAATGTTTAAAGTTCCATATGCTCAAGTTGTGGGAAGTCTCATGTATGCAATGACAAGTACCAGACCTGATATTTGTCATGCAGTAGGATTGGTAAGTAGATTTCAATCCAATCCAGGTAAAGAACATTGGCAAGCAGTGAAGCGTATATTAAGATATTTACAATGTACCAAAAATTTAAAATTGTACTTTGGAAACAATGATTTAGAATTAATTGGCTATAGTGATGCTGATTTTGGAAGTGATGTAGATGATAGAAAATTTATATCTGGATATATATTTTTATTTGGTGGAACAGCAGTTTCTTGGTTAAGTAAGAAATATGACTGTGTTGCTAAGTCTATTATAGAAGCAGAGTATATTACTTGTAGTACTACAGTGAGTAATAGTGTGGATAAAACGCTTTGTTGAAAATTTGAATTTGGATACATCCACACAACCAATTAATGTGTTTTGTAATAATCAGTTTGCCATTTCATTAATAAAAAGTGGAACATAGAGTTTCTAGGGAAAACACATTGATGTGCATTATCACTATATTTTAGATATAGTAGAAAGAGGTAAGGTCAAGGTTAATTTTATTTCCTTGACCGAGATGGTAGCAGATCCGATGACCAAATGCATATCTCTGGAGAAATTCAGAGAACATGTGACTAGAATGGAATTGAGATAAACTTAGGTGAAGCAATCTCATGGTCGACATGCATAACTCAGGAAGTTCTTGGGACGCCTAGAAAATTGGAGTTATGGTGATATCCAAATAAAAATTTCGGTCATTTGTAAAGTCACTGATAAGGTGATCAGGGAAAATCTCAGTAATAGCCTTAGGGTGAGTACTTGACGAAATTTCAGTACATGTTGATTAACCAAGTAAAATGTTGATCATGGTAAAGTCGCTAATAAGGTGATTAAGAAAAGACTCAGGTGAGTAAGTAATTAACGAAAATTCAATGTCGTTCACTAAAGTTTTAGTGAAATGTGATTTGATTACCTAACTAAACGGTTAAGCATTTGCAAAATCGTTGATAAGGTAATTAGGGAAGGCCTCAGGAATAGCTTCTAGAGGAAGTACTTAATGAAAATTCAACGCAGGTCGATACATGTGTTATGTATTTAGCTGAAGTCGTCAATTGTGACAGAGATATGGATAGTTAATCCAATCATGGGATATGGATTATTGATCCAGTCATAGAGAATTGATGCAGTTCACTAAATATATATATATATTTTTCTAGTGAAATGAAGTTACCTCTACTATGTGATCAGTGGGAGCACATATGGTAAAGGGTGCGGTCAGATAAGGTAATGACAAAAAAGTGTGCACGTAGAGGCTTGTCATGCTCTGATGCCGATCTGCAAGAGTATGTAGATGAAAGTAGAGTAGTGGAAAGCTCATATTGGTACCAAAGTAAAATACTCAACTGAAGAGTTGGCGTTTTGTATGATCAAGTGGGAGATGCTATTCTAAGGGGTGTGATCACCAAACGGTGTACCCCTTGGAATGACACCTTCTAACATGGTGATGGTTCCCATAAGGGATGATGTTTAACAAAGTGTCAAGAGACACAACCTTTTGACTTAATTCCCCTTGGATTAAGTCTCAATGGTTGTGACTTTTGGATTACGATTGGTTTACCAACGGTTGTGCCATTTTGCCAACCTGTGCATGTTGGCCTATAGATAGAGACCATTGGTGCACAAATGAATTTACTTAATTCCCTTTGTTCATCACCAACTTATGGAACAAATACCTTCACGGGAGTGTCACCATATTGTCAAAATTTTACTTCTATTTGTTCTTAATTTCTCTACAAATTTGTCAAATAATATAAAATTAAAAATTTTAAAACACAACTTAATGTCTATTTCAGATTTTTCACAACAATATTTCATAGAATAATATTCATCTATTATTATTTTTATAAATATAAAATATTTAGAAATTATTTTCTTCGTATAAACTATCAAGTAATCTTTTAGAATGCCATCTTTCATTCTAATTTCTAAGCTAGTTTATAAAATTTTATGTAAAATCTATCTATTTTAGTGTCACATTAAGCATAAAATACTACAACTGAGACTTTAAATAAACTTTTCCTTACTCAATGAAGTTTAGAGGATAAATCATCTCTTCTATTTTTCGTATAAATCATAAATTTTAAATGATTTTTCTAATATGTTCATTTTAGATTCTATATTAAGAAACTTAATATCGTATAATAAAAGACTTTGGGGGTCAATGTTAATAGTTTATTTCTTCTCCTAATCCTAGTTTTAATTTAATTGTAGTGTGGCCACATCCTTGAAAATAGATAATATATAGAAATTATACAAAATATAGGGGTTATAGGAAAAAAGTTAGAGAGAAGTATTTCTATGTATATTGAAATTTTACAACATTTTAGAAAGCATATGGGAACAATAAGGAAATTATAAATTATTTTGGGGGGGCCAATTTCTATATACATGAAATAATAAATAAAACTTAGGGGCAATTTAGAATTTTGAAAAAATTTTGGGAGGGCCGTGGCATATGTAGGTCCACCACTGCTTGGAGGTGTAGAAAAAAATCTTTCAATCCCTTCTAAGAAGGGGATGTTCACTATTAGATCTTTCTCTCACATCCTTATGCATCAAGATACTTTTGCATGGCCCTCCATGTGATTGTGGTCAGTATTGCTCGGCTCTACTAACACACGTGCTTGGGTCATAACCATTGAACTTTGGAAAGTCCATCTTTGACTTGAGAACTTCCCCCCTATGTGCTCCTTTCCTCTCATCATGGTTCCCTCCTTCTCTTTCACTGTTCCCGGTAGATTCCTCATTAGTGTTTAAGGAGTCTTGAGAAGATGAATCCGAGTCATCTATCCTCTCTCCGTGTTGGCTTCTTCTAGATCCAACGGAACCCTCCGGATTATGGGCTCTTCTCCTATAGCGCCTCCTTTTTCCATTTCTCATTTGATCCACCAATTGGTAGAGCACGTCCTCTAATCTTCCAAGCTGTTCATTGGTAGCAGTGTGTTGTGCCTTCAAAGTGGCTTCAATGTTCTCAATCGGCTCCTTATGTGTTGGTTGTCAATTGGCCATGGCTTATTCTCTTTGGGTTGGATCTTTTTCAATGAAAGTACTAATGATAGAAGCCTCACTCTCACACAAGTGTTTGTGAGGTGTTGGGTGATTGAATCTGGGATTACCTCAAGGCAACACAAAGATCCAAATGGGTTAGTTGGTGAAAATTAAGACTAACTCAAGCTAGCACTCAATTTTCGAAAGTTGGAAGAGAAGATTCTCATTCATTCAAAATAGTATAATATGAATTACAAACCAAAAATCCAAATCCAATTATTCGTTATTCCCTCTAACAACTTCTTTTGAAATCATAATCCCAAAACACATCAAACTCCTAAGTTTAAAGAGACAATTTTATCAAATGTCTAAAATAAATAAAATAAACTTGGAGATAATTTAAACAAATGATAATAAATAAATTCTTAAATTAAAGGGCATATGGCCGGCACCCACTTCCCTAAAGTTAAGGGATTTGTCATCTTGTCATCCAATCCTTAAAATTAAGGAATCAACCAACACTTGAGACTCCTCTAGTTGCACTTGTCTTGGACGCCCATCACCTCACTACCCGAGCCATGCATGCAACCCAATGCAACCCTCTTAATCTCGACATGCCTAGCCCTCCTAGTGGCATTGTGAATGACTCGTTTTGCATCTCCATCACTTTGTCAAGGTTAACTGGGATCCTCTAGTAGATAGTAAGACAACAGCTTGGGGGCTGGAGTTATTGTCTAAGATTTGGGAGGGGATGTGTGATAATCTAGAGTACCACTCTTAATCAATTGAGGGCTCGGTTAATAAGTTGTTAAAAATAAAATCTAATATCTTTTGTTATTTGTTTTAACAAATACATGTGATAATTTAATTTTATATCCTTTTAAGCAAAGTAGAACATACTTTAAATATCCTCTAAAAATAAAATGTTTCAACAATGATATTTTCCTGTATGAGGAGAAAATTCATTTCTAGATTATCACGTAGACGTTCGGAAATTCAATTATCATTAATATATGTTTCTATGAGTTAATGAGGCAGATTCCAAGACTTTAGCTACTTCTCCATTAATATTTTATTGATTTTTTAAGATTAATTTGCATCTTTAAAATTGATTTTAGTTCTTTATTGTCATTAACTTATTAAATTAATTACTTATTGCTTATATTAATTAATTGTTTAGTCTTATTTCACTCTAGAAAATTTATTTTTCTAAACTAGATTAAAATTTATTTAATCTATATTTGATAAATTTTCTACGTTTTCACAAGTCTATATGAATTCGACCTCGTTTTTGCTAAATTACAATTTAATACGATTCACACCTGTCACGCCGGAGGCAACGGTGCCAAAAGGTCATTGTGAATTTTAATAATAAAACGGTGCCAATTGTACGAAACATAATAAATTAGAATGTCGTTTTCATTCTAGATGATCTTGACATTCTGATCAATAACATGATCAGTTGTGAACACATTTTAAAGGACTTTCTAGTTAATAAATCGACGAGGCTGAGATCCAAAAGCCAGTTTATTAATAATTTACATTTCTAAGCATTGAATTAGGTGTACGTAAGAGGGTGTCTAGTTAATGCCCATTTTCTATTAAAAAAATATATATTTTTTTTACTTCTCTATCCTCAAAAGTCTTAGCTAGATTTAAGGAATGTGTTGAGGTTCGTGCTCCGCTACTACATTATTTTTGTTATGTTTGGGTTTGCATCCAAGACCATCAAATCCAGATTGAACAAGTCAAAGAAAAACGCGAGAGAAGGTCAAACAGATCTGAGTGAAGAAAAACAAAGAACTCCAAAGTCGGGACGAATCGGATATATACCTCGGTCCTCAGAGACCTCGAGATCATCTTTGTGAACACATTTTAAGTAAATGACAAAATAAGCCACTACGCATGGATCGCATTATAGCACCGACAGAGAACGACAAATCGATGAGGCTGAGATAGGATTTTTTATATCTCTCTCATTTTTAAAATTACACACCTTTCAAAGTTTGAATTTGCTCGTGGAAACATTGGGAAGTTGGTTTTAAAAGTGTTCAAAACTATCCAACTTGACTGCAAAAAAGTGATTGATTTATATTGATTTATATCTCGTTTAGTTAGGTTGGAGATGAGATGAAATGAGATGAGATATTTTGTTAAACGTTAAATAAAATATTGTTATAATCTAATTTTTATTATTATTTTTATTTTGAGATTTGAAAAAATTAAATTATTTATATATTTGATGTGAAAGTTTAAAAAATTGTAATAATTAAGATGAGATAGTTTAATTTTATGTAATCAAACCATGTGAATTAGGCGGTTGTGAAGCCAACAATTCATTTTGGCTTTCCTTGCACGAGAATTGCTCAAATACACGCAGGGATATTGGTAACAAGCTGGACGGAAAATCTTTGTTCCATGGAGTCAAAAAATCAAACATTTTCATCGTGAATCTCTCTCTTTCTCTCTCTCTTTGAAAGAAATTGTGCGAGATTTGTACATTTTAAGATTGTATCTAGTATTATTCTAATAATAATATTAATTTTAAAAGGAAAAATAATTTATACACAATATTTTTTACAACATATTTCACAACAATTTGTTAAATAAAGGATAATTTTATAAATTCTTTTATAAAAATAACATTACTTTACAAAAATACTTTCATCCGACAACATTGTTGTAAAATATATTGTGAAAATATGTTGTGTGAATCAATACTCTACTCTCTTTTAAAATATAGGGCTGATATCAAATTGATCTGTAGAGCCGTAGACTCTTATAGATTTTAGTAAAAATGGATGTGGTTCTTCTAAATGAAACTAAAAGAAGATTTTACAATATATGCTTGTTAAAATATTATTAGAATATTAATTTTTACAAGGTTTTACAAGATTTTATAAGTGTTGAAAAATAAGAGGGAAAAAGTTGAATAAAAATATTATAAAATAAAAATATTATTTTTTAATATTATTTTTATTTTGAGAGTCGAAAATGTTAAATTATTCTTTGTGCTTTGTTTGAAAAAGTTGTAATAATTAGATAATGATCAGATATAAAAGTTGAAGATCTGAAATTGAAAAACATTTGTTTTTATGGTGTTTGGATATTGAGATAAGAAGAGATGAAATAGAAGTATCTTTCTTTCCAAACCAGACTTAGGGTCATACTTGGATGTGTACGTGTTTATCATTTTGTTTTTCCTTTTAATAGGAAATGTGTCACATTATACTCCATCTCAGAACTAATAAGAATATATAGGACATGCATGTGTCATATTGATTCAGTCAGATTAAAAAATGCACGATCAACATAAATATTATAAACACAACTATCTACAACTTTAATTCCGATCAAGTTTTTGTGATTGTCCTTTCTTTTTCTTTGTATTATTCCACTGCTGAGCTTTGAAGGAGAAGAAGATCAATCCTCTTTATCCTTTTCATAATCTGACAAATACTAATTGGAGTACCCATTTTGGTAATTTTTTCAATGTGATCTCATTCCACTCTTGTTGCTGCATGAAGAAGCCAATGACGACCGCAAGAATCTGCAACATGTACGTGTGTGCCATTGGCCGATCGAATCTCCGAAAGTGAGATAATAGTATGGTGTATTAAATTTTTTTTATCTCATTTTGTGTCCAAAAAGGAAAAAGAAAAAAAAGAGTTTGGCCTGTGGGTGAAAGTTGGTTGGCGAGCATAAACCGCCCAATTATTCAATTTTCACATCATGGTGCATGCATTCGTCAATAGTATTCTAATTGACCAATTATTCTAATCTCTAGCAAAGAAGAAGTCGACGAACTATTCAATTAATTAAAAGTAAACACAGAGAAAAACAAGTCTACAAATATGCTTTGCACAATAACACATTGTTCCAGGCCAGTTTGAGGCTACACGCACTTCTCGCGATCAAGAAGTTCATTAATTCATCTGTTGCAGTAGTACTACTGAGGTTTATAAGCTGTTCAGGTTGCAGGTTTTGTCTTTATTTTTCTCTGAGTCTGTTTATAACTATCTCATATATATTCTGCATTCACCATGGTTTGCTTGATATTTTGTCCATATGAATTCTGTTAAGCCTAGCCGTTTGTATATATACCAACTTACTTATATTGCTCTGCTACATAAATCAGAATCACATACATTTCTTTCAAAAACTCTATCATGGCATCAGAGCTGAAATACGACTAATATTGTCCTCCCTCCATGGCTGGTGAAATCTCCTCCTCCGAAAAAGACCACTCCACCAACTTTCAACTCCCCAGTAATTTTTCTCACATTGCTCAGATTATCCCTATCTACTTGGCCAGGAACTCTTCTATTTCATCGATGGCTCTTCTCCTCCGATCCTTCCAGCTTCCTTCCCTTCTCCGTCACTCTCCTACCAATCTCAAATATCCTGCTTACGGTCTCCAATGGCGTCGCACAGACCAGCTTCTTCTCAGTGCCCTTCTATCATCCTTCACCGAACCAATTCTTGCTCAATAATATCTGAAGCTTGCTGTCTATTGGTTGGATAATGTTCTTATCTTTATTGGCTATCGCTTGATCTGTCCACTTGCTTTGTGCTTGGAGCAAGTAATTATTATGGCTTTTTATGCCCAATAAATTACTTTTTAGAATCTAATTAAGGCACCTGATCGATCATTCAATGCTACTACGAAATCAGCTAAATTGAACGAGAAAATGCCCATTTTGCGTTCCAAATCTAAAAAATTATTATATTTTGCATGTCATTTCGTTTGTAAAAGTGATTAGACTGATAAACGAAATAACCATAATACTCAACTTTAGTTGAATTGGATAGAATTAATCTTCACCCCATCTTCACCCAGTTAAAGATGAGCCCAATAAAACTAAGTCCGATCGATTCTTATAACAAAAATGCTACTCACAACTGCGCAAGGGAACCCTGCGGCATCGTGGTCCGACGTGGCATTTAAAATAGAATGTCGTCGTTTGCTGCTTGGTCATGAGAGGTGGGGATCTAAAATTAAACGTCTTCATTTGCTTTTCTCTCACTCGAAAATAGACCTAGGTCGCCAGGCCTCCTTTCCCATTTCATCCATCCCCACGAAAACGACCCTTCCCCTTCACTCTGTGTTCTTCTTCCTCCACGAAGCCCCATTGTGGAACCTTGAAGCCCCATCAACCTCCACGAACTGGCCCCCCCACTCACCGCCGTAGCCCAGTCTTCGTCTTCTTCGCAGTCTGTCTTTGTGGTCTCCACGAAGCCATGAGCCCTCATACGCACGAAGCCATAGAGCCACGAAGCCCTCATCTTCTCCCCTTCGTCTTCTCTTCTTGTGAGCCATCTAACTAGAAGTGAAATCCCTTTCCCACAAAATCCCGAAACCCTAACCTTAAATTTTTTTGGTTATCAAGCCCCGAAATCTGAACCCTAACCCTAATTTTTTCCCTAATGTTTTTTTGTTATCAAGTCCCAAAACCCTAATCCTAACCCTAAATTTGTTTGATTATCAAGACCCGAAACCCTAACCCTTCTAACCCTAAATTTGTTTTGTTATCAAGCCCTGATACCCTAACCTTAACCCTAAATTTGTTTGGTTATCAATTCCCCAAAACCCTAACTCATTTTAATAGTAAAAATCCCACTAACATCAAGCAGTAACAGTTTAATACAATAGTAAAGAAAATCCCACTAACATTTTACACTAACAAACTTACATTTTAACATAACGGTCAATTTCCCAATTACATAACAGTTTAACATTTTAACAGTAAAAATCCCACTAAAACTGTAAGTGGGATGTTCATTGTTGTATTAAAACTGTAAATTGTTTTTGTTATTGGTATGTTATTGGGATGTTCATTGTTTGATTAAAAGTCCAAATCTCTCAACTGTTAGTGACTATTATTGACTGTTATGTTAAAATGTGGGTCTGTTAGTGTTATTGGGATGTTTACAATTTCATTATAATCATGTTAAATTGTTATGTTAGTCTAATGTTTACTGTTATGTTAAAATGTAATTTAAGTACCAGAATATGTATGCGATAAGTCAGTCACCTTTTCCCATTAAATCAGTTCTTGTAATTTTTCAAATTATCTTTTATGATCCCTCTCTCCAATGTTTACTGATTGTTATTTTGCTACATGTTAGGATGTCATCATCTTCATCTTCTTCATCATTTGGTGAACATGCTTTGGGTATATCATTATGTTTTTGTGAGGAGCCAGCCACACTGAGACTTTCAGGTACTGTAAAGAATCCAGGACGACCCTTCTTAGGGTGTCCAAAATACAATACTAAGGTAACTACATCATTTATACATAAAACATCTAACGTTTGTCTGTGTAATGATTAATATTAAAACATCTAACATAGTTTCAATGGGTTTAAAATCATCAGGGATTACCATATTGTAGGTTTTTCAAGTGGGCAGATAGTAATGAAGAGAATGAGCTCCTACTTCGAGAAAGAACCAATGAACTGCTAAGGAAGGAGAAAGAGTTCGAGAAGATACGCGACGATGTCCACAAGATGCAGATTGAGCTTATCAAGAAGGAGTTGGGCTTTTGCAGACTACTTCGGGAACAAAAAGCTGAAATAAGGCATTCACGCAGACTACTTCGGGAACAAGAAGCTGAAATAAGGCGCTCACGCAGACTACTTCGGCTGTATTGGGCTTTTGCATGGCTAGTTGCTAGTTGGTATTTGCTTGGTAGTGTCTAAGTAATTCCTGGATAGTGTTAGTAGTTCTGGAAATTGTATTGGAGCTTGGGTTTTTTATTGGACAATGTAGTTGATGTATGGATATTGAGCAGGTTCTAAAATTGTAAAAATATACTGTTTGTAAGACTGTGAAACTATTTCATATATATATTGTTTGTAAACAATATGGTTAAGTTAATGTATGAGCAGTTTTGTATGGATTTTGTAACAGAACAGATTGTAAACATGTGAAACAATTTTATAAGGATATTAAGCAGTTTTGTATCAATGTAAAGCAGTTTCTTACAGTTTTGTATCTATGTATAGTCTCTTGCAGTTTTGTGTCAATGTAAAGCAATTCTTAAAACTGTTATGCATAGTTTGCATTAAAATAAGTTGTAAAACAGTTTCTCGCAATTTTGTTTCAATGTAAAGCAGTTTTTAAAACTGTTATGTACAGTTTGTATTAAATCAGGTTGTAAACCAGTTTCATTGCAGTTTTATATCAATGTAAAGCAGTTTCTAAAACTTTTAAGTACAGTTTCTTGCAATTTTGTATCTATGTACAGGCTCCTTGCAGTTTTGTATCAATTTAAAGCAGTTTTAAAACTGTTATGTACAGTTTGCATTAAAATAGGTTGTAAAACAATTTCTTGTAGTTTTGTTTCAATGTAAATCAGTTTTTTAAATTCTTATGTATAGTTTGCATTAAATCAGGTTGTAAACCAGTTTCATTGTAGTTTTGTATTAATGTAAAGCAGTTTCTAAAACTGTTATGTACAGTTTGCATTAAATAAGGTTGTATACCAGTTTCTTGCAGTTTTGTATCAACATAAACAATTTCTAAAATTGTACTCAGATGCCAAACACGAAACTGTATTAAACAAAATATAGTTACACAGAACTCATAACATGAACAAACGTGGCATCATGCTTAAGTAAATTACAGNTGCACCTGTTTGTGTTTGTGATTCACTGGTACTCTTTTCGTCTTCGCTTTAACTTTCTACATATCTTTCTCCATCCTCGATGCTCTTCTCTGAGATGGAAGTCTGTCTTTCCCTCTCACGACATTTGGATGAATACTTTTTTTGAACTACATACTGTACTACCCTCATTTGTTTTACAACCAGCATTGGCACTCGTTTCAATTATTGATGGGGGTTCTTGGTTGGCACGATATAAGTCAATCATTGCATTCAATTTTGTAGTTGCATCCTCAGTATGCTGTATCGAACCCGCATCATGAGTAATCATCTGATAACAAATATTTAATAGACTTGAATATCTATTAGTATCTGTCCTCTGATCCCCTGCGGCCCAACTACTATAGATTAACGTGTACCTCCTTTTGATGTCCTTCCTCCATCGATCTAAAATGTATATATCTGGCAAAGATTTTATCCCGTTACATTTCAATACTGCCAAAATGTGCCTACACAATATCCCCCTCATCTGAAACAACCCACATGAACACTTTGCAATTTTCTCTTCCTCACTAAAGTCCACATAGTGTGTAACCTGCTTAGTGAACTCTTCCACACGAACTTCATCCTCTATATGATAGGTCTTTATTGTACTATCATGCTTAAGTAACTTTGGATCCATATCAATAATACCGGTGGTTTGCTGTTGAACTTTCCTGAATTTAGCATTCGTGTACAGATATTGAAATTTCTTTTCAATTGGAGATCTAGATATAAAGGGAATTGAGACACTAAATAAGTGGAAGTCCGCGGTAGTTTCATTCTCAATTTTCTTTTTCAATGCGTTGTCAAACTAGTCGACAAATTCTTTCAAATTTGTCTTAGCATAAATATAACCGTAAAAAAATGCATTCATACTCTCTCTCTGCTGCGTAGTACTCATTCTAGCCCAAAATAAGTCCCTCAAAAAAATAGTACCCAATGCTCATGCTCATCATATAAACTTTGTAGCCAGGCATTATCATGCAAGTTGTTCGTGGTGATTAATTGCTCCCAACATTTTTCAAATTCTTCAACACTTTTGAGTGTCATACACACATTTCATCAAATGAGTTTTCATACTATTTTTGTATGAATGATGGGAGCCAAGATTTTTGGGAACTTTCTTTAGTATATGCCACAAACAAAATCGATGTCGGCTTTCTGGAAATATAATGACAATCGTATTTTTGATCGCTCTATCCTGATCAGTGATTATGGCTCTCGGAGCTATATTGTCCATACATTTCAACCATGTCTGGAATAACAAAACAAATGTCTTCATATCCTCACTGGATATCAATCCTGCTCCCAACAAAATTGACTGATCATGGTGGTTTACACCAACAAATGGTGCGAAGGGCATACAGTATCTATTAGTCAGATACGTGGTGTCACAACCACATCATCGAAATACTGGTATGCTGCCCTGTTACGGGGGTCTGTCGAGAAGACATTTTTTAATCTCCTGTCATCATCTAAGTCCATCAATGTGAAAAATCTAGGATTTTTGTATTATATCCTTAAAAAATAATCTCGAAGCGCTCCAGCGCCACCTTTCCCAAGTCACAGATGTCTAGCCTTATCAATATAATTACAACAATCTTTTTCCAAAAACGGAAGGTTCTCGAATCCACCGGCACTAACGACAAGATTACCAAAACTCTTATTCATTCGAATGCCCACCAAGTCATTTGTATCTAAAAATTTTTTTACGGTCTCGCTAACTTCTCTATTCCAATGAAAGAAACGAGATTTCTGTGGACTGAGGCCATGATTGTGGATATTATGACATGTTGTCAACCGTACCTTTCCCTCAACTTTTAAGGCATTAATCTTTGCCTTACATGCTATCTTTCCTGTTGGACGTGGTTTGGCGACATTCAACGTTCTATTCTGGGGCTTCCCACC
>QEOT01006312.1:85164-278336 GCA_003123785.1 Pterocarya stenoptera | reverse complement strand
CCCTAAACCCTAAACCCTAAACCCTAAACCCTAAACCCTAAAACCCTAAACCCTAAACCCTACAACATTGGAGGTACAGGTGGTGAAGCTCCAGATTATATATGATTGGTTTCGTAATAGGACTTGTTATTGGATAACAGGTGATGGCAAAGCATGATTGGTTTAATTAATTAATTTGTATAAGACCTTAGGAAAGAATTATATATATGGTACTATATTTACCTCCATATCAGCCCAAACATTAAAAATGGTTTTGCAAAAATTTAAAGATTGTTTTAAAAACACAAAAGAAATTTAAAATGAATAAAAAATAAATCTCTTAAAAAAGTTTATATATATAATATATTATATATAAAAACTATAAACGTGAACTTGTGACCGTGGCATGGTAAAGAGATTATATTTTGAATTTAAAATAAACCAATATATTATCATTATATGTCAAAAAATTTCATAATTTTTGTCAAAGTTCTCTGCAAACCAAGAAGTCAATATATCCAAACTATATATAAGAAAATGCTTTTTCGATCCACCGCTATTAAATTGTTGAGAAAACAAAATGACGACCGATGAAGACCAAAATTAAATTAAAAATTAAAAATTAAAATGATATCAGACTCTAGCTGTTCCTTGACATCAGTCGTAAGCTTCCTTTCTTTTTCACAATAAATTAATTATAAAGTTTCCTACCCACTCCACTTACATCATTGCTTGCTTTAGCACTACTTACTATATAAACAAAGAGCCCTTCACTTCTTCTTCTCTCACTATCTCATCAATACTCTAAAACATTATTAGTCCCAAACCATGCCTACATGTTCGCGCTTTCTCTTCTCTGATCTCTTAGTGTTGTTCCTTCTTTTACTCACGGCCTCTTTGTCTTCTCCACAACCATTTTGTCATCAAGATGAGAGCTTAGCTCTTATGCAATTCACGGATAGCTTTATCATAAACAATGATACTTTTTCGTCTTGCTATCCCAAGGATACATCATGGAGTGTAGAGGCAGAGAGTGGTAGATCATATTGCTGCTCATGGGATGGGGTTGAGTGCGACCCCCACACAGGTCATGTTATTGGCCTTGACCTTAGTGCCAACTGCCTCTATGGTTCTATCAACTCCAACAGCAGCCTCTTCCGCCTTTCTCATCTTCGGAGCCTTAATCTTGTTTTTAATTACTTCAATCAATCTAAAATCCCATCTACAATTGGCAATCTTTCAAGGCTAACATATCTTAATCTCAGCTGGTCTTATGTTTCAGAAGAAGTCCCTCCGAAGTTTCATACCTCACCAAGTTGTCGTCTCTTGATCTGTCTTACAATTTTGATTTACTTATTGGAAGTCTAACAAGGTTAGTCCAAAACCTAACCTGGCTCGAAGAGATTCTTCTTACTCAAGTCAACATACCGTCCATAGTACCTAAAAGCTTGGCAAATTTGTCTTCTTTGAGGACTCTAGAGCTAAACAGTTGTGGATTGTACAGGGAGTTCCCAATTCAAATATTTCAGCTACCACAACTACGGAACCTTCGGATAGAAAACAATGAAGATCTCACTGGTCAGTTGCCCGAATTTCATTCCAACACTGTCCTTCAAGCTTTATCGCTTTATTCCACAAGTTTCTCTGGATCGATCCCAAATTCTCTCTGGAACCTTACCCAAATCACTCTTCTGTACCTCTCAAGGAACTCGTTCGACGATCTGTCATGCCTCACCAAAGCCAATTCTAATCACACTTTTCCACGTTTACAATATCTAGGATTGTTTTCTCTAAACTTAACAAAGTTGCCGAATTTCCTACGAAACCAGAACAAACTTGTGCGGCTATCTCTATCAGGAAAAAATATACGAAATTTAGTTGTTTCTAACAACTTTCTCAAAGGCTTTGAAAATTCTCGAGATGTTCTTCCCTGGCCTAATCTACTAACGTTGGACCTCGGAAATAACAGGCTGCAAGGATCATTCCCGCGTTCTCAAATTCCACCATCTATTCAAGGTTTATATCTTTCTAACAACTTTCTCACGGGCTTTGAAAATTCTCGATATGTTCTTCCCTGGACTAATCTACAAATGTTGGACCTCGAAAATAACAGGCTGCAAGGATCTTTCTCGAGTTCTCAAATTCCACCATCTATTCAAGATTTATATCTTTCTAACAACTTTCTCATGGGCTTTGAAAATTCTCAAGATATTCTTCCCTGGCCTAATCTACGAATGTTGGACCTCGAAAATAACAGGCTACAAGGATCATTCCCGAGTTCTCAAGTTCCACCATCTATTCAATATTTATATCTTTCTAACAACTTTCTCACGGGATTTGAAAATTCTCGAGATGTTCTTCCCTAGCCTAATATACAAATGTTGGATCTCGAAAATAACAAGCTTCAAGGATCGTTCCTGAGTTCTTAAATTCCACCATCTATTCTATATTTATATCTTCCTAACAAATTTCTCACGGGCTTTGAAAATTCTTGAGATGTTCTTCCCTGGCCAAATCTACGAATGTTGATCCTTGAGAATAACAGCCTAGAATGAGAAATTTCACCATTGTTTTGCAATCTGAGTAAACTTTTTGTGCTTCATTTGTCCCATAACAATTTGAGTGGCAAGCTGACCCATGTTTCTGCAACTTAAGCCAGTCTTTGATAGCACTTGAACTACGAAACAATAACATCGGTGGAACCATCCCAGATGCATGGGCAAAAGAGTGCAGCTTAAGGACTATCGACTTGAATCACAACCAATTACAAGGTCGGCTCCCAAAATCATTGACCAACTGCAAGTGGTTAGAGTATCTTGATGTTGGTTACAATAAGATCCATGATACATCACCCTTATGGTTAGGAACTCTTCCCGTGTTAAAGATTTTAATTCTTCGCTCTAATGGATTTTACGGTGCAATAAGAAATATCCAAACCAATTGCACATTCTCCAACTTGCATATCATCGATCTCTCCCACAACAATTTCTCTGGAGATTTGCCAGCAGAATGCTTCCAACGGTGGAACGCCATAAAATTATTTGGTGCAAAAAAGTTGCAATACATGATGGATGACTATGTTGGCTTCCTTTACTCAATTACACTAACAGCTAAGGGTATAGAGTTGGAGTATGAGAGGATCCAAGATGAACTCATAGTCATTGATTTATCATGCAACAGATTTGAAGGAGAAATTCCAGAAGTAGTGGGAAATCTAAAAGGACTACACATTCTCAATTTCTCCAACAATGCTCTCTCCAGTCATATCCCATCATCGTTGGGGAACTTGACAGGTCTAGAATCATTGGATCTTTCTCAAAATAAGTTGGTTGGAGAAATACCCCTACAACTCGCCCAACTCACTTTCCTGGAAATTTTTGAAGTGTTCAACAATTGTCTCACAGGTCCCATACCACATGGAAGTCAATTTGAGAGGTTTCCAAACAGTTCTTTCGATGGTAACCCAAGATTGTGTGGAAGGCCATTGTCAAAACCATGTGGAGATTCACTGCCTAAACCTCCAATGTTAACATTTGAAGAAAGTCAAGGTTTAGTGTCTCCATTTGAATTTGGGTGGAAAATAGTTGCGATCGGGTACGGGTGTGGATTTGTAATAGGAATTGTTATTGGACAATGGGTGATCGCAAGGAAGCAAGATTGGTTTGTAAATACCTTTAGAATTAAGAAGTAGCAACAAACTAGATAATGAATAAGTAATATATTTATAAATATCTATATATATGTATGTATGATGGCTTCTAAGATTGTAATTGAATCTACCCATCGGATGGGTATGGTGGCCAAATAGAATCACTTGATGTTAATTGTTACAATAATCATCGAAATACAGTTCTAGATGTGATAGTTTTATATGTGTGTGTAAGATAGAGAGAGAGAGAGAGAGAGAGAGAGCTTAATTCATTTATAAAATTAATTTCATAACTGATGTTTATCATTCATGAAAACTAGATGGTGATAATTTTAAAAAGCGAAAACCTATTTTCAAGCATGGTTTTTTGCACATCCAATATATCATCAAAGATTGTCTCATAATGATGAAAAAGTTTTGATATTTAAGCTTTTTCTTCTTCTTCTTCTTCTTCTTCTTCTTCTTCTTTTTTCTTTTTTTTTTAACTATAACAAGCCCACAATAAATATATTTACATGTCAAACTTGCAAGTAGCAAATGTCATATTTAAAGTGTATAACGAGATAATAACCATAAACAAGGCCATGCATGCTACATCATGTTCTTTCCACACGTAAGAGCACTAGGGTTGCTAAATAGGCGGCTAGCACCCTCCCACATGTCACATCCACGATTAGGTGGTGTGGCGTTTTAACTATCACACCCCGGTCCCGGAAGGGTCGTAGTGTTACTTCTTGTCACCAAAAAATCGTATCTTATGTACCAGAAATAAACTCCAATTCCTCCATTACTCATAGACCTCATTTGTTTAAACCAACTACTCTAAAATAATTAACTAAGAATATGAAAAAGTCCCATAATAAAAGTCAACTTTCCGAAAGTACTACATCAACAGAGCAAAACAAAACTACTAACTAAAATTCTCCAACGACAAGAACACTCTTTCTATTTAGAACACTATGCTCACATAGCCTTACTCATGCTTCCTATTCTTGAACTTTCGCTAAAGTATCCAAAGTATCTGAAAAAAAATATTGTGAATATAAGAGGTGAGTTATCAACAACTTAGTAAGCAGGAGACATATACTAGCGTGCAAACATGAGCATTTACAAAGTACAATATGCAGAACAAAATATTTTCCAGAGTTATCATGCAGAACAAAACATGTTTTCAAATGTAACAGATAGATGGTTTTAAGACACATAAAACCCAGAGTACTTTAGCATAACATAATCTGAGCATCATCATCACATCAAAACAGAGCATCTCACAGAGCAGAGACCATGTTTCACCTCCGTGGTAGGGTTGTGCTAATCCTGGTGGCCAAACCAGGCAAAGACAGAGGTGAAATCTTTCGCTTATTACTCTCAGAACACCGAGTGTGCACACAAAAAAGATCACATAAAAACCACTTTGTTTCTAAAGTGGGTGCACTCAGAGACAGAAAAGTTGGTACTAACCCAAACAGAGCAGAGCAAAGCAGAGACAGAGTCAGAGTCAGATACAAAATCAGTACACCATGCCAAAGGTTTTCAGACGCCATATCAAAACAAAACAGAATATCGAAACATATTCAGATCATTTTCACATACTGAAAACAAAAGTCGGAGCATCTATGATGACCCAAACTTTTCATAAACATGGCCCATAGATTTTGTGATTAGTGGTTGTGACTTCTTTGGGAGCCTTAGTTATTTTTTTAGAAAGCCTTATGATTTTTGAACAGTAATTTGAGCCCAAGGGAGAACTAACCTTAGAATGCTAAGTGAGATTGGCCTTGTTTAGAAACTTAGGACCATTGGCTTTAGGCACATGGCCCATAATTTTTAGTCACAAGTGCCATATGGCATATAAGTAAGGTATTATGAACCTAGACTTGATAATGGGTTAAGGGAGAGAGAAAAGTGTAGGAAAAATGCCGAAAGGATGGCTTACACGCCTATCTTGGAGAAATTGCCACTTGTCATTTTGTAAGAAACCTTCTAGATGATTCAAGAGACAAAAGGAACCTAGAGGAGACCAAAGGATTTTTGTTGTCTTGCCCCATTTCGAGTTCCAATGAGGTTATCTTGGGAAAAGAAGCTTAGGGAAGTGAAAAAGGGACTTTTTCTAGGAGTTTTGCATGGGAAAACCGAATGGAGGCTCTTGGATTTCGAATTTAGACAGATAATGCCAAGTGTCAAGCATGCACGGAGTACTAGAAGGATAGGTGAAGAGACATTTAGATTGAAGGACAAGAATACCCTTGAAATTTCGGCTGGCACACTTCCAAGTGCTATTTTTCTTTGCCACTTGTCACCTAGTCTAAAATTGGACCAATAGAACATGAAAGGTCACCTAGAGAATGAGTGTTGGAAGATGAAACATCACCTTGGGAAAGGAAGAAGGAGTTGGACGGCAAGACCATAGCATGTGTCTTTTGCCACTTATCATCCATGCAAAAGATTGCTTGTTTGGGAAAATGGAGAGCCATATGATGTTATACTATGTTACCTTTAGAAGAAACACCCAATTAGTTGAAGAAAGGAAAGAGATAAAGGGAAGACTAGGGGGATTCAACCAAGGGAAGAGAGCCTACACGCCAACCCCCAAAAGTACACCTTCCCAATGCAATCTACATGGAGAACTCCAATGGGTGTTTCGGCCAAAGTAAAAGGAAGGAGAAGGAACCTTGCCACTTGTCTTACATGCAATGGTTTTCAACCACCAATGAGAGAATGAGGGATTTTCTATAAAAAGGAAGGACGACCACACGCCCAAAGGCTTCTTCTTTTTGCAAATTTTGAAATATTCATGCTTTTGCCCTCTCCATAATATTCTCTCATATTTTCCTGAGGATTCTCTCATTTTTCTCCTCAACCAAACAAGAGGATTTTTCTATTCCAAGAGGGGATTTCAGCACACTAAACCTAGTGAAGGTAAGAATCAGTTTTTCTTCTAAGTTTCACACACACACCACTTTTTTAAATCGAAAATGAGATTCAAATCTCATTTGATCAATGTGGAAGATAGAACACCCACTTTTCTTTAGATTTCTTGAGAAATAGTTTTAAGGTTTTTAAGAAACCTTTGATGCCGAATATAGAGGAGAGTTTTGTTCACTATGATTTTTTGCCACCACTCATATCTTTGGTTATTTTAGGGTTTTCTTTATCTTAAGAATGAAATGAAGAAGGTTTTACTCCAAAAACACTAGAGGCCTAATAGATATAAGCAAGTATTGCCCTAGAAACTTACACTTACACTTTAGAACACGAAGTGAAGTTTTTAGTTGCTTTTCTAATATGGAATACTCGAATTTACAGCTTGCTAATATTGCAATACGTGGATTTTTCGTAAGTATACACTTAATCCACTTTGGTTAACTCTTGTATATGATTGTGTAGATCTTTTCATTTCCATGCTTGTTTTGATTGGTTATCTCTTGTTTGATTATTTGATTATGTTAATATGATATTGTATCAATCTATGGAAGGAATTACATGTTTGAAATTTGTGATGAAAATGTTATGAAATACTTGTATATGTTTCGGTTTTCATATGTTTAAAGTTGAAGAACTATGTGCCCTAATGTTTCGGCCACAACATGTGTTGTATGTTTCGGATCTTAGTTAAATGTCATGGTTTCATGCTTTGTTATATCTTTCTTTGGTTCCTATGTTATATGCTTGAAGTTTTGAATATGTTTAAGTGATAAATCTTATGATTTTTACCCCTAAGTGTTTCGGCCTAAGCATGTTCCCATGATTCCATGAATGAGTTTGGATGTTTCTTGCATTCCATGTAATCATGCTATGATTTGAACATGTTATGTATGATTAATTCATGCATGGCAGTCTCCGTAATTTCAGTCTTGTGTTACATGTCCCAGCATTTCAGTCTCCGTCCAATTCTAAGCGGAGGTTGGGGGCACTGCAACATCTTTCTAAATCATTGCACAAATTTTCAGATTTTCAATATCGCTCTTTTTCAGATTTCAAAGACAGCATGACAAAATATAGCTCATGTCTACACAATGCATGTCAGAAAATATTTTTCTTTTTTCATACAGATTTTATGAGTAATGCAAATAAGTGACTGAGGTTGGTTTTTCCCAAGTTCTCATTTCATCACAAAGTATGCAAAGTTTTCAGAAAGTCAACCTCAGTCTCAATAATTCGTGTAAAGCCTAGCATAAGAACCTCAATTATCTGGACTTTTTAACTATTCTGAATTTTTCTACAGTCATGCTGAATGAATGCCAATAGTTACCTATATAGAACACTAAGCATTACTAAACTTCTAAAATGACTAACTAAAGCTCTCCATTTGCGTAAATTCATACTACGGAAAATAGCTTTGATAACTATCTAGTTATCAGAAATCTAATAAATATATTATCATTAAAAATAATCTTAACTTATTATAAAATAATTTTATCAGATATAGCAAGGCAACTTAAAATCATCGTAAATTAATAATCATATCTAATTTAAAACTATCCAAGATTTATTTCATATAATATGCTTAACTTACATTACTACCCAAATCAAATTATAAAATTACAACTCTGCTATATACAGTCGCCCTATACAGGCGCTGTGCAGTCGGTCAGGCCACGTCACAAAAAAAAAAAAGCATTATTCAGGAGCATTATTCTTCTCGGCCTCGTTCAATAAGAAAACGAAGAGAGCTGAAGGGCAATGATATTGATGGAGCATTATTCTTCAGCATTTTACCTTCCCATTTGAGAAAAACAGTCTAGAGAGAGAGAGAGAGAGAGTCGGGCGATTGCTCACCAAGGAAGGGCTGGACGCGGCAGTGGGTCTGGGTAGAAATCGACAGAGGCACGGCTGGGTTCGACGGCGAAGGAGACCGAGAGAGCGGTGGGTCTGGGTGGAGATCGACAGTGGCATAGCTTCAACGACAAAGGAGCCCGAGAGAGCAACGTGCGGTGGAGTCAACGGTGGCCACTGAGTATGGAGAAAAGAGAACACTGTGTGTCAGAGTTGGGCTGAGAAAACCCAAATATGAGCTTAGCATCGTCAGCTTGTTCTTAGCTTCATGGCGGTACAATCTATGGTGCGTGGAGATCCTTTGGTGTGGCAGCTTGATGGTCCCTTGGTGGCTACTTGTTTGTGGTGGCAGTGACAAAGTGAAGGTCATGGGGGTGGAGGTTGAGTAGTTCACGGTGGTGAGTCTCTCTTTCGGTGGTTTTTCAGCATGATCATAATGATAGTTTATGTTTGCCGTGGGGAAGACGTGGGTTGTTGGGTTCGACGATGGTGGTTGACGGCAGATTGGTGGTTTACAGTTTGCAGTAGTGATTGGTTGTAGCGTTGGGTGTTCGTGGTCCACGTGTGGCTGGCTGGTTCACGAAAAACACTACAGCGAAATTTGGTTTGTGGCAGTTTTCTTATGGGTTGGGGTGATTTGACATGGATGAGGAACTACCGTGGTTTGCGTTCACGGTAGAGGAAAGGAGCGCTACTCTGTTTTCTATGGTGTAAAGCAGGGGTTGTTGCGGTAGTTCGGGTATGTGTGGCAACGTGGTGATTGAGCTACGATGGCATAGTGCGGTCATCTGGCTTGTAAGGGCAGAGAGATGTGGAGAGAAAAACCGAGAGGAACCGAACACAGAGGGGGAAAGAGAGACGTTGGAGCTGGGTAGGCTGGGTTGTTGGGCAGAGAGGTAGGGGAAACCTGGGGGAGTGGTGTAAATGGGGAGAGAAATAGGAAGAAGGGAGAGACAGGGAGGAGTAAAATACGTGAGGGAAGAAACCGTTAGGGGTGCAAGGGAAAAGAAAGGAAGAAGACTTCCCAACAGACGTTCTGGGGGTGCGAGGGGAAAGAAAGAAAGGAAGAAACGGTGCGTTTTATTTTTTCCACATAAGCAGCCGTTTGCCCTATGCGACTGTATTCGGCATTTTTCTTTTTCAAAATATAAAGGTTGTTTTAAAAATACAAGAAATTTAAAATGAATACAAAATAAATCTTTTAAAAACTTTTTAAAAAAATCTAAATTATGAAAAGAAAAAATAAAGATTAGAAAGGGGAAGGAAAAACCTCCCGAAATAAAGTGTGGCTTAGGCCGTTAATGTACGCGAACTTGTGAATTTAACATAAACCAATTTATTATCATTATATGTCAAAATTTTTGTCAAGTTCTCTGCAAACCAACAAGTCAGTATATCCAAACTATATATAAGAAAATTCTATTAAAATAAATTCACAAATTGACATAGATTTATCTAATACATTAGATCTATTTTACAATAAAAATAACTTTATAATCTAATATTATATCATATCAAAGCATGTTAGTTTTTAAATTTATTTTTGTAGAATCTTTTTATGGCTAAAATATTTCTCAATTTATTCATTATCTTCACACACCACACACTATACTTATTTTTATTATTTTCTTTCTTTTACCAAATGTGTGGTGTATGGATGATGAGTAGAAGAATTCAATGAGTTTAAATATGTTTTTTTTTTAAATGCGGCGTTTGGTGTGTATGGATAATGAATAGCAAATCTATTCTCAATTAATATACAACGATATTTTGTAATAGATCAACATCAGAATTATTGATGCTATTTTGTTTATATATATATTTACTAATTTAGAAAATATTATACCTTGGTCATGTTAGGATATAAAATAAGTAATAAAATCTAACTATTTCCATCAACTTAAGTTTTTTAGATTAGTTGGGATTTTACATGGTATCAAAGAAATCATCACTAATCTCAAGAGCTTTGCTTGGGTAACTTACCAAACTGTCTCACTTGTCAAGTTAGCTCAATATCTACTGGGGTGGTGGGACAATTGTGACCGCACCTTGTGGACAAGGTGCTTTGAAGGGGAAGGGTTTGTCACACATCATCATTATAATTACAAGGGACGTGGGCTAAAAGTTCACCTGATGGACCGCAATGTTATTTGCTATCTTTCATTCTGATGCAATAGCTATAGCCCATGATATGTTAAAGGGCAGTTTAGTCATTTCTTGTTTTCAGTACTATTTAGGTCTGTCACTCTGACAGAGTTGGTTATGCAAAATCAATGAGAACATTCAGTATTCTGAATCTGGAGGTGCCTCCCTCGAAGCAGGCCATTTTATCATCTCTATCAATATACTATTTTTCCATTCCAGTATCTATTCTCATTTATCTTTCATTTACATTCATCCATTACAACTAAATTGTTATAGCCTCCGCATGATATGCATGTATGTAACATAACTGTATTAATAATTAGTTTGGAATGGATTAAACTCACTCTATCAACCAAACATAGCCTTAGGGTTTGTTTGGAAATAATTTTTATCTCATCACATCTCATTTTCTTTTCAAATATCACTCAAATATAAACACTTTCAAATTAATCATTACAACTTTTCCAAACTTCTAATCAAAACATAAAAAATAATTCAACTTTTTCAAATCCTGAAGTAAAATTATATTAAAAATTATATTCTAACAATATTTTAATTTTATAATATTTTTTATTTAACTTTTTTTCTCTCATTTCTCAAAATTTAATAAATACTTAACTCAAACTATCTCACTATTATTCACAAATTATCTTACTATTATTTATAAAATTTTCATCTAATTTTATTTCCTCAATATTTCCTTCTAATCACACTTGAAAACTATTTGACAATGGATACTGCTCCAGCGGTTATCGTTGGCATGCCTACTAGTGTATTTAAAACTTTTCTTTTTTCTTTTATTTTCTTTTCAACATCTTTTATCATCCTTAATCATTATGAAAAAAAATTAAAAAAATATATAACTTCACTAATAGTCACTTCCTTAACCATTAAGTAAAAAAATAAATTAAAAAATTAAAATAATTAACTGATAAGTTTGAGGGACTCTACTAGCATTTTTCTTCAACACGATTAGAAGAGTATAATTAGAAGTTTGTACATGCAGGAAGGCATACACCTTGTATTTTTTTTTAAGAGTTTTTTTGGGAAGCGAGATGAGATGAAAATTTTGAAAATAATAAAAAGATTGTTTGTGAATAGTAGTGAGATAATTTGAGTTGAACTTTTTTGAGTTTTGAGAAATGAGAAAGAAAAAGCTAAATAAAAAGTATTATAAAGTTAAAATATTGTTAAAATATAGTTTTATAATATTATTTTTATTTGATAATTTAAAAAAGTTGAATTGTTTTTTTTTTTTTTTTGAAAGTTTTGGAAAATTGTAATGATTAGTTTGAAAATTTTGTATCTATTACTATATATAAAAACGGAGTCATATAATTCTGACGTGGCATTCTACCTATTAAATTTGAAGTATTATGTTTATGAAACGATAAACTTTTTAAAAGCAATGTTTCATTACGAAACATTGTAACTTTTAAGCTTCTTGTTTTCCTTACGTATAAAGATATAAACCGATTCCAGACTCCACTCAAAAGCACTAATTCAACATTTATATTGTTTTGTATTTTAAGCGGAGTCGTATGACTCTCATGTGACATTCTATCCATTAAACTTGAAGTGTTATGTTTATGAAGCGGTAATTCTTTTAAAAGCAATGTTTCATTATGAACTATTGTAACTTTTAAGTTTCATTTCTTTTGTTACATAGAAATATATAAACTGATTCAAGTCTCCACCCAAAGGTACTATCTCAACTTTTATATTGTTTCATCAAATAAATCGTCCTATAAACTGTTTCAAATTTCTCTACTATAAAATTTGATTTCTCTGAATCTATCTTCCTTATACACAATAATTCACGCATTTTGCAGATTATAGGTTCGTTTAAATTGAATTCCTTCAAATTAGGACCAAAACTGCCTTTTACGTGCTCTGCTAGGGCTTCGCACAGTTTTTCTTCTTCGTTTGGCCCTGTGCTGCTCCAGGCTACATGGCAGCAGTGGATGGCCATGCTGTGGGCCATCGAACCTTTGCTGAACTGGCTGCTACAGTACCGCAGCCCCTTCCTGATATCTCTGTAGCCCCGCGTGCTCCCAAAATCAAGGACGGTGAGATTTTTTTCCAATTCTCCAAAGAAGAAATCAGTAGATCAGCGAAACCATTTCGTTATTCCATCGTGATCAAGTTTCTGAGACAAAGACCCTCTCTGGATGCGATACGTGCTTTTATTGCTAGCCGTTGGGGGCTGTCGTCTACTCCGGTGGTCTCCTCAATGAAACTGCCGTGTAACGTCTTTGTTCGTATGGCCACAGAAGCAGATTTTGTAAAGGCCCTTTCTCATGAATTCTGTGAAGTTAATGGAGTGGCTTACCGTGCTTTTCATTGGTCTCCTGAATTCAATGAGGAGCATGAACCTCCTAATGTTCCCGTATGGATTTTGCTTCCAGGTTTACCTCCTAATTACTATCAAGAATCATTTCTTTGGGTATTCACTGCACCTATAGGCCGGTTCATTCGGAGGGACAATTCCACACGTTGTGCTACCCGGATTGATGGAGCTCGACTCTGTTTGGAGATGGATGCAGCCAAGGAACCGATTACTTATTTCTGGATAGGTGCTCCAGGTCTGCCTACAAGTCGGAAACAAGAGATTCAATATGAAACGTTGCCCGCATACTGTGGAAAATGTAGAGTTCAAGGTCATAATTTGAAGACTTGTCGTGTTGGCAAGGATCATAACCGTGGTGGTAAGAAAGTTGATAAAGCACATGGTGGAACTTGTTCGGGTCTTACCCAGGATGGTGAGATGAATAAATCCGTGGATAAAACAGAGGAAGCGGATCATTTAGAGATTCCGGAATAGACCTTCAGTACAGCTTTACATCTGGCCCAGGGAGCTACTTTTACGGAGGTTGATAATCATGAGGATGGAGCAATGCTTGTGTCAAGCGAAGACGCAGGTATTAGTGCTTATGAAAAATCTCAAGAAACAGAGCATGATGATCCAGTAATGGCTCAACTTGGTAACGTCTCCTCACCCACTGTCCAGGGGGTTATTTCGGGCGATGGAGGGATGTTAACAATAAGGGAGGAGTCAGGTAACATTCATATCCTTACTAAAACTGTTTCTTTTAATGTTGAAGAATCATGTTATCCAATTATGGAGGCAGTTCCTAACATTAATATGCACGAAGATCCCACCGGCCTAGCTGTAGGGAGTCTAAAAGAAAATCTGGAGTATAATGAAATTGTTTCTGAGCCCGAAACGGATATCCCTCCAGAAGTGCTTCCTCAGTTCAAGGAATACCATTCCGATTCTGCAGGTAAATCTAACAAGAAAAAATTTGAGAAAGTTCGAAGCTCGAGTGGGGTTATTACCCATCCCTCTACTTTGTCTTTATGAGTAACATTATTGTTTGGAATGCCTGTGGTATCGGCACCTCTCATCGTAGACTGAAGAATTTAGTTTGTAAGCTTAAGCCTAAGATGGTTGCGGTTTTGGAACCGTTTCAAACCCTGGACAAAGCCATCAAGTTACAACATTATTTACATTTTGATTCTTTTATTTCGAATGTTCATGATGGTGGTAAAATCTGGATTTTTTGGGACAATTCTCTTGATATTCAAGTGCTGCGGACTAATTTACAGTTTGTTTCTCTTCGCATCAACATGGGGTCATATAAGTTTTTGTGTCATATTATCTATGCTAAATGCAGTATGTATGAGAGAAAAAATTTATGGGAGGATCTTAGTTCTCAAGCTATGGGATCCGAACCTTGCCTTTTTGCAGGAGATTTTAATATTATCAGGAATAATTCGGAACGGAGGGGTGGTGCACCTCGTTCTAATGTGGCCATGGAGGATTTCAATAACTGGATCCATCAGGGTGGTTTGATTGAAATGAAGTCTAAGGGAAATAAATTTTCTTGGTGTAATGGTCAATTGGGTCTCGCTAGGTCCTGGGCGAGGTTAGATCGGGTTGTTATGGATTTCTCTCTTCTCGAATATTTCCCTCATGCTGTTTGTTCTTATCTTCCTCGCACCACATCTGATCACTCTCCTATGTTTATTGAACTGAAGTTAGATCCGTTCTCTTATGGCCCTTCCCCTTTTCGTTTTCAACAAATGTGGGTGGATCACCCGTCTTTTTTGTTATGTGTCCGACAGGCGTGGTCTGCTCCTGTTGGTGGTCAGGATCTTACTAAATTGGTCTTTAAATTGAAGAACACTAAGGTCGCCTTGCGTGATTGGAACAAAAAGGTTTTTGGTTTTACTAATATGCATATTACTTCTCTTAAGCAGCAAATTGATGAACTTGAAAAGAAACTTCAGGAAAATGGGGACGAAGATACTGAGAGGGAGCTTTTAATATCTTCCGCTGAACTGGAGGATTGGGTCCGTCCTGAAGATACTAGATTGGCTCAAATGTCTAAATTAAAATGGCAGATGGATGGTGATCGTAACACGAAGTTTTTTCATGCCTGCCTCGCTAACAAACGCCGTAAAAGAGTGGTGGAAATGAGATCTTTGGATGGTAGGGTGTTTGATTCGCCGGAGAGCATTCATCAGGGGGCTGTGGATTTCTTTTCTAATTTTCTGCAGGGCACACCGGCTAGTTTGTTACCTGATTTATCAGCTCTTATTTCCCCTATTATCTCTGATCTTGATAATTCGATGATTTGTGCAGTGTCTTCTATGAATGAAGCTTTCTTTGCTCTATCTTCTATTCCTTCTAATAGCTCCCCAGGTCCTGATGGTTTTGGTTCGGATTTTTTCAAAAGTTGTTGGGATATTGTGAAAGCGGATGTCTTGGAAGCTATAACTGATTTTTTTACTTCTAAGCAGCTTCCAAGATTTTTTACTGCTTCTTTTCTTGTCTTAATTCCAAAGGTTGATACACCTTCTGGGTTTGATAAGTTTAGGCCTATAAGCCTTTGCTCGGTTTTCTATAAAATTTGCTCCAAAATCATTGTTAATCGTTTGACAGGTCTTCTTTCGAGAATGATTTCATGGGAATAAGGTGCATTCATTCCTGGGCGTAGCATCTTTGAGAATATTAGGCTGACTCAGGAAATGGTTCATTCCATTAACAAAAAGGCCCATGGTGGTAATATCATGACTAAACTGGATATGGCAAAAGCTTATGATAGAGTAGATTGGCTCTTTCTGCTGGAGGTTCTTCGCTGTTTTGGCTTTTCATCTGATTTTTGTGATCTTATCAATACTTGTATCTCAACTCCTTGGTTTTCGATTATGATGAATGGCACTATTAAAGGTTTTTTTAAAAGTGGACGGGGATTGCGTCAGGGTGATCCCCTTTCTCCTTATCTTTTTATTATCTTCCAAGAAATTCTCTCTAGATTGATCAAGCAAAGTGTACAGGATTAGAAATTTGGTCAATTCTCTTAGGCCCGAGGTACGCCCATAATTTCTCATCTTATGTATGCTGATGATGTTGTGCTTTTTTCTAATGGTAGCTCTAAAGCCCTAAGGGAGATTTTATCTGTGCTTCACAAGTATGAGAGCTGGTCGGGTCAATGTATTAATCACTCTAAATCTGCCATTTACTGCTCAAAAAATATTTCTTCTATGCGTAAAAGTTTACTACAACGGAAGACTGGATTTTCAGAAGGATATTTCCCTTTCAAATATCTTGGAGTACCTATTATTTTTGGTCGTCTTAAACAGGTACATATGGAAGATATGGTGTCTAATATTCAAAAGAAAATTTCGGGATGGAAGATGAGATTTCTTTCGGCGGGTGGCCGTCTTATTCTACTTTGTCATGATCTTTCTAGTATGGCTCTCCATCTTTTTGCCGTTCTTCAGGTACCGCAATCCACCATTAATGATATTCATCGTATGATGAGTACTTTCTTCTAGGGGGAGCATAATGGTAAAGGTAAGAAAATATGGGTGTCTTGGAATTCTATCTGTCGTCCCGTGGAGGAAGGCGGGTTGGCTCTTAGGAATCTTGATGATATGCAAAAAGCACTCCATGCTAGATTTGCGTGGAATCTCATTCAAGGTAACTCTTTATGGGCTAAATTTTTTAAGAGTAAATATGTGGGTTCTAAACCTTGGGTCCTAGTTGATCCAACTAAGGGTACGAGATTCTGGAAAATGATTGCTAATGTCCTTCCTTTGGTCTTAGATAATTCCAAGTGGCGCCTTAAAGATGGGTTGATTTCTTTCTAGTATAATAAATGGCGGGAAAGCGGCCCGTTAGTTAATGATACGCATATTGTGGGTCACCCTCATCTTCAAGTGAAGGATTGCAAATTAAATAATGAGTGGGATATGGATTTTATTCTTCAATTAGTGGGGCCGAATCATTTTGATGGTATTTTAGAGGATATTGGTAAAGCTAAACCAGGTAGTGATGTGTTGATTTGAACTAAAAATGATAATGGTTTGTTTTCTACTAAGTCGGCTTGGGATTGTATCCGTATTAGGGGTGATACTATTGAGGAACACTCGTGGATGTGGCATAAAAGTCTTCCTCTTAAAATGTCTACCCACATGTGGAAAGCTTGGTTTATGGCTCTTAGCGTCGATCGTCATCTTAGACATATTGGTATCCCTATTACCTCATGTTGTGATTGTTGTACTAACGGTCATTATGAGGACCAAAATCATGTTATTTTTGCAGGTGATATTGCGCAAACTGTTTGGCGTTATTTTGGGGCTAACCTTGGGATCCCGATGGGACGAACTTGGAAAGACTCGGTGAAGATTTGGTTTCGCCGTGCAAAACTTTCGTCTCAGGTTGGCATTATTGTGGGAATTCTCCCGGTGATTATCACGTGGAGAATCTGGCGGCGTCGATGTTTGGCGCGTATGGAGGGTTGCTTTGAATCTGCTTTTGATATCATTCATTCTGTTCGTCGGTGGATTAGTATTATTTGTCGTGATATGCATGCTAGTTCTCACATATCTAGTCTTGATTTGCAAATTCTTAAGGGTTTGAATGTACAGCCTATCTTTCCCCAAATCCGGCAATGCAAGTTTATTGCTTGGCAACGGCCTTCGGTGGGATGGGTTAAGATGAACACAAATGGCAGTAGTTTGGGTAACCCGGGTGCCTCAGCCATAGGTGGAGTTATTAGAAATAATCATGGTCAAATGATTCATGCTTTTTCTTCATTCATTGGTACAGGTTCTAATAATAGGGCTGAGTTATTAGTTCTTCTTCATGGGCTCCAGGTTTGTAAATCCTTATCTTTAAATTATGTGGATATTGAACTTGATTCTATGACTGTTATTTCTTGGTGGAGAAGCAAAAGATGTGGGGTGTGGTACCTGGAGGATTTCTGGGAGGAAATTATGGACATCATGAATTCTATGACGTGCTCGATTCATCATGTTTTTCGGGAGGTTAATAAAGTTGCAGATTGGTTAGCCAAACATGGGGCTTCTGGTAGTGATTTAACTTTTTCTCATTTGACGGATACTCCCCGTGTGTTGCGCGGTCTTATCCGTATGGATTATTCTGGTTTGCCTTCGCTTCGTCTTAGATAAATTGTGTGTTTCGTGGCTTTGGGTTTTTTGTAGTTATTTTTCTTTTGTGTTTGTTTCTTTTTCTGCATTCTGGTTTTCTATTGTATCCCAGATGCTTGATTTGTAACTACGGTTTTCCTCCGCCACAAGTGAGAATTATTAATAAAATTGGGGAGGGGTCATTCTTGGACAAGTGACCCTAACTCTTGTTTTAAAAAAAAAAAAATAGGTTCTTTTAAATTATATTTAAATATGGAATGATATTAAAAAATTTGGAATGAGATCCATTTTCAGTCCGAACGTGCAAGGGTAACAACGTAATTCCATAAATTTACCTGCCCTTTTATTCTCGAGAGCCATTTCGAAGCGGTAAACGCGCCCTAGAAATTTGCTCCGCCCTCTCTCGCTCTTGTCGATCTCTCTTCATCTCTCTCTCGGCCAAACCGACTCTCTACTTTTTCTCCCGAATTCCCAGAACTTAAAAATTTTATAATTTTTTTAAAAAGTACGAACATAAATATAAATAAATAAAAGCAACGAACATATATCGATACACAATAACTGGATGACGACGATGAAGTAATCAGAAAATCCAAACACCGTCCCCTGAAAGAAAGCCTTGACCCAAAACAAACCGTAGCCGAGCCCTTCACCTCTCCAGCCTCTACCCTCTCTATCTGATCGGCCCTGATCTACTATTTTCTATACCAACCGTCCGATCTATCAAATTTAGATCCTGATCTAGAACCTTCCAACGCTCCTCCTACTTCTATATAATCCTTCTGACCCACGCGCTTCGGATTAATAACCACGCGCTCGTTTCAACCATTATGGTCGTGACAGGTAGGCCCCTGAAGCGGATGAAGAGGCGCGTGACCGCTGATCTCCACGATTTCCTGACGTTTCCTTCTTCTTCATCTTCATCTTCGTCGTCCGTAGATTGCAAGGACGGTTTATCCGGCGGGCCGTTCCGGACCCGCGTGAGGGAGTTCCTTGCAAGGAACGCGCTGCTCCCGCCTCCGTCGTCGCTGTTTCCCCACCTGATGACGTGGCAGATGCTGTTCCGGGTGGGGGATCAGACTGATGGCCCAGATTCGCTACCGTCGGTGGTTTGCCTCGACGTCGTCGAAGAGGACGTGACCAGATCTAGATCCCTATACTGCGACCAGTGCCGAGTTGTTGGTGAGTTGTCTCAACGATTCTATTTCTCGGTTTTGTTATGATATATCGAATTCACTCTGGACTCTTCGCAAAATTTCGTGATAATACTGTGGGACGAGTCACATTCATCTCGCAGGAAATGGATAATCGAGATGTTGCATTATCCCCTGATTGAGTCGCGAGAGTACGATATGATATTTTTATTATTGGTTTAGTTTGGGTCCAACGATATAGGATGAGACAATTGTGGGTGGTCCTACAGCTGAGAGGGACATGACCCCTTTTGTCAGCTGTTTCTTTGTGCTTGACACGTGGAGCTGGATGGGACAAAGTACTGTCCTTGTTGCGTGACAACTATTAAGTATAGTGATAGGTTTGGAAGTTTCTTCTTACATAAAATTTTCATTTTATCATTTTATTATTATATTTTTTTTAAATTTTCATACAAAATATAATAAATAATTCAACTTTTTCAAAACTCAATACAACTTTTTTTAAATTCTAATTTAATTTTTTCAAATTTCAAAACTAAAAAATAATATTTTAAACTTTAAAACAAAACACAAAAATCTCATCTCATCCCATATCCTAATTGTTATACTTTTTGCCTTTTTTGTGAGGGTAGTATGTACAATATTTCATGCTTGACCAAGTGATTAATGTCACTTAATTTGGTATATTCATGGAGTATGGTTTCCATAAACTGTAACGAGTGAGAGTTCACTAGGTCATATGCTAATTTGTATCTTCATGAGTGGTTGAGACACGTGATGAATCCGATAATTTTGATGGAAAAATACTTGTTTTATTTTGAGGTCAGGAGTTTTGAGAGTTAAGTCACGTCATGAATCAGATACTTTTGAGGGCAAAATACTGTTTTTATTTGGAGGTCATCTGGGTAAGCTTGAGCTCACCTGTGCAGCAAAAGTGCCTAGGATGCTGCTATGCGAGCATTCGTGGGATTCACCTGAAATTTTTTATGCTCAATTCTGTTGTTTTTGTTGTTTTAAAAAATTCAAGTTCTGCTGACTAAAAAAGCTAGTCTTGGTGGGAATTGGCAATTTCACAATTTTGTTCCTGGGTTTTTGTGATGATGGTGCAGCCTTTGTTGTCGGGTGTGCATAAACCCCTTGACGTCGGGTGGATGTTAATAAATGCACGAAACTAAGGCTCAATTTGGATACACAAACCTATCTCATCTCATCTCATCATTATAATTTTTCCAAACTCTCACGTAAAATATAATAAACAATTTAACTTTTTCAAATCTAAAAACAATAATAATATTAAAAATTATATTATAACAATATTTTATTCAATTTTCAACAATACATCTCATCTCATCTGGACTGCGTAACCAAACGAGGCCTAAGTATTAGTGTTATGAAATAGGTCAAGTTTGACAGGGGTGATTAAATTTGCAGTTGAATATATGTTAGCATTTAAAGCCAATAACATTAGTTGAGCCTGCTTGTCGAGATGAAAACGTCCTCAAATTTTTGAGCCTAGGACATTTGTTAAGCTCGGTGTTCCAAAAGTTTCTAGTACAAGAGTTTTGATCATTTTTACCTATAATTCTTCAGGCTGGAGTGGCCATCCTGTCTGTGCAAAGCGTTTTCATTTTATTATAAAGGCTGATGGTAGCTCCATTGGTGGGTATCACAAGCCATGCATGTGCTGTGGAGATGTCTTGCACTTGTCAGAATCCAAGTGAGGACCTTAAACCTTTTCTCCTCTTATTTGCCTTTTGTTTATCATGCACATTCAAAGCAAATCTCGTATGGAATTACTATTCATTGCTTTTTCTTTTTGTAACAGTGATTTCTAACGTGAATGGTGTTGGAATCTAATGTGTGATTACTTTGATGCATATGTTATTATTCTAGATAGAGATGTGTCTCATATCTTTTTGGGTGAGATTCAGAGCAATTGATACAACAGGTTCCTCTATGTAATGTGGGCACCTTCAAATTGAACCTAGATGTTTATTTAGTCTATATTTGTTTTTGCTACCGTATATTTTAACATCATTGTTCTCTGATTTAACCTGTTGATTGTATTTGACCTCTGTAATGTGAAGGCACAATTAATTTAAGAGAAAATTACCGGAGTTGTCCTTGGGGCTTATTATTGATTTGGATATATGACAATGGTAATTTGAAGAGCACAGTTAATTTAAGAAAATGATGAAGAGAACGGTATTTATACAACTGATCCATGGGGTAAGAAAAAAGTTCGTCTTCCATTAATTCATCATCAAATATTATTGATATTAGAAAATTCAAATATAAAATAAAACCTTAATATTAGGGGGAAAAAAAGAACAAAGAATAATAAAAATTTTGAAAAGGAACTTCATATAAAAAATAGAATACAAAACTGGGCCATCCATGAAGGGTGGCTGTTGTGGGTTGCCAACTTGCCACCATAGGCCATCAATGGCCACCCCTTGTGGACCAACCAAGGGGTGACCATTGAGGGAGCCCCATGGTTTGGCCATTTATCAAGCAACTTTTGGCAGCCCTATGGTCGACATGCCCACCTTTTTTCTTTATTTTCATTTTTTGCTTATAATTTTTAGTTCCTCTTTTTATTATGTTTTTTCATTTTTTTTTTTTTTTTTTTTTTTTTTNNNTTTTTTTTTTTTATCTTAGGGACCTATCTACAATAATCTTGATAGAAGGTTGATTTAGTTGTGCTATTAGATCAATTAGTTTAATTGATTGAATTAAATGTGTTATTGAGGTTGACCAGTCTATGGTAATAATTTTACCATGGCTGTCATAATCTGTATGGAATTTCATGGACAAAATGAATATAACCCGACAGTGTGCAACTTAATGGTCAAAGGAAGAACTTGGGATAATTTGGAGATTTTTTGGATCATTTGATACATGGCTCTGACGGGTGGAGTTGTGGATCTAGGGTTTACTGCCAAGTGTGGGTTTGAAGACTGCCTTGATGAGGTTCCACTATGACATTGAGAGAGAGAGAGAGAGAGAGATATGTACTGGATTGATTTCATTGGTGTTAACTGGTCTTATATGTGGGTTTGTACAGAAATGTGTCCTCTTATCTATTTCTAGCTTGTTTGAAAATGATTGAATGATTATTTGGGTAGGCGATCTTTCCTTGCCTGAACTATTATTTATTTCAGGTGCAAATCATGCAACCATGTGACAAGTACAGATGACGTGGAGGATTGGGTGTTTAACCAGTTAGAGAACACAACTCATCTTCTGCATGGTGTTGTCCATTCAAATGGTTATGGCCACCTTCTTAGAGTTAATGGTAGGGAAGGAGGATCAAGGGTTCTTTCTGGATGTCATATCATGGACTTCTGGGATCGCCTTTGCAAACTGCTTGGGGTCAGGTTAGGATCTTTTTGTAATTATACTTAAGAAACAAACTAATTGACTACTACTATGATGTTTATGAGTCGATTAGTCTGCAATCCACGTTAACCTATCCCAAAATACTGAGTCTGAGATCCACATTAATTTTTTCATTGTTTTTATTATTTTTTCATACATATTGGCTTCTATCTTATTTCCTTTTTCTCCAGAAGTTATTTTTATAGTAAGTTCAGAGAAATGGTCTGCTTTGTAAGTCTTTAAATGGAAGATATATTAGAATCACAAAACAATAAATTGACTAGTACCTCAAAATAGATAGAGAAATAAATGCAAAGAACGTGAAATCTTTTGCCTTGTTGGGAAGTTTTGGATACCTATATAAGTTTTGTTTTTATTGTAAATTTAAGGCTATTAATGTTTTATCTGGGCGAGTTTTTCTGTCAATGTTTCTCCTGAAATCAAGAGCTTTTTGAACTATATTTCTGTGAAATTGACAGTTGATGCCTGTGTTCTCTACAATGTCATGTTGGATGTTTTGTTCCCCTTTTGCCCCCTTTTTTCTGATGCATTCCTTTTGGATGCCCTCAGTCATATTTAGTTATTTTTTGATTGCTTATCTACACATTACCAGAAAAGTGAGTGTGATGGACGTGTCGAAGAAGTATGGGTTAGAGTACCGGCTGCTTCATGCCATCACCAAAGGCGGTCCTTGGTACGGTGAGTGGGGTTATGAATTTGGGGCTGGTAGCTTTGCTCTCACTTTTGATGCGTATAAAATGGCTGTTGAGTCCCTCTCCAGCCTGCCATTATCCATCTTTCTCTCCCAAGGACAGGAACCTTGCACTCGCCTGCAGGACATGATCTCACATTACCAGTCCTCTGCAAAATGTAAACTTGTTAATGTAAGAGATCTCTTTTGTTTTCTGATGAGTTTGATCCATGATGCCCACAAGTCTTCATCCGGGGTGGATGATATCTCTTGCAAGAAGAGTCGTGCTTGCACTTCTGCAGTCTTGTGGTCGTTTACTGGGAGTGACATTGAGCGAGTGGAAGAAGCCATGTTCAGAGTCCTTCGTGCGGTTTCTGGTTCTAATTGGGTTAGTTGTCGTGCTCTTAGAGGTGCTGTTTGCAAGGTGGGTCCCCCAGAGCTCCTTGATTATTGCCTTGGGAAACTTGGAGGGAAATTTGCAGCAGATGGGATAGTTGTTAAAGCCCGATGTAATCCTGAATCAGGTGCTCTTGAATACAGGTGAGGATCATTCTGGTCTTTGCCTTTACCGTGTTTACTCTTTTTGAGGGGGGGGAAAAGTGTGTACCATTCCTTAAGCTGTTTGCTGTTAATGCAATTTTTTGAAAATAACATTCCTCAAGGTGTTAAGCAAACTCCCAATTCAACTTGAACTTGTGATTGTGTATAGGTACCGCATCCAGTTATTCTCTCTTTATGTGCATAATGTAATCCTTCATATTAATATTGATGAGACTGGACCTTACAAAGTAATTGCTCTCGGTCTTCTTTTTGGAAATTGTTTTTATCATGCATGTTTTCATAAATGTTGTTTTGATAGTTGTTGAAATTTCAAGATGTGGTTATCCTTACAAGAGTATCGATAGAATTGGTTATAATTTAATTTCAGAAAGTATCATGCTACTCGACCACCTACTTTACCAATTTTGGACCTTTTTTTTCTCATTTTTCGTTTGTTTAGAATAAAAATCAGTTCTCTTATTCTAAAATATTCGAAAACTGAAAAAAAAAAAAAAAATACAAGAAGATTCATCCCTGGCTTCTGTTTATGTTCCTAATTTACTGTATACTTTCTGGTTGGATTAATGCTTTAGCGTATCTCATGTTTAACAGGCTCGAGCCCGTATGCGGTTCCATTGGTGAAATGACTGGCTGCAATGATTCTTCCATCTCTAATTGTCGATCTGAAGAGAACCTTCTGCAGGATCTCAGATTCCTGTATGAATCCTTGCTCCATCTCCAAAATATGGTAGGAAGTGGAAACGAGGCAACAAGGGACCTTGCTAGTGGTGCGGCTGAGAAGCTTCTTGACTGCAAGCACTTTGTGAAAGACTACTTGGTTGAAAATATGTTACTGATGACAAACCCATCGGTAACGTGCCTGTCATGTCAGGTGGAGCTCATAGATGACTCTGATAAGCATGCTGTAAACCCACCACATGAATTGATTATCCTGCCTCCAAATGCTACTGTGTCAGACCTCAAGCTCCAAACATCGAAAGCTTTTCAAGATGTATATCTGATGTTCAGAAGATTTCAAGCCGAAGAGTTGGTTGGTTATGCCAATGTGGATGATACGAACCTGGTCAAGCTCTTGTTAGGGTCAGCCAAATCAGTTCGAGTGCGAGGGAGATGCCCTGGGAAAAATGGACTGAGTAGGTTTAGAATGGAGAGGGGGGTTGAGCGGTGGACGGTGGATTGTAGTTGTGGGGCCAAGGATGATGATGGGGAGAGAATGTTGGCTTGCGATGTATGTGGCGTGTGGCAGCACACCAGGTGTTCCGGTATTAATGACTCTGGCTCGGTTCCTGCAATGTTTGTCTGTCAAAGGTGCAGGAGTTCCAACAGAAATACCAAAGCCGGTGGACACTGCAAGGATGAGACAGTTACCGATGTTGGTAGTAGCAGCTGCTTTGGAAATTGCTTGACAACGCCTTTTGATGTTCGCTGAGGGCTCTGAATGTTTGTAAATGTTTTGTGTTTTATTAGGAGTTTACCTCGGGCCAAAACAAACGTGTAGATAATGGAACTGGCTGGTAAGATTGCCAAAGAGAGGTCGACTTGTTTTGGTATATCCTCCCTTTTTATCTTGTATATATTCTGTACCTGCTGACACAAGTCCTTAAAAAAAACGAATCCTTCGTATGGCTAAGGCTAAGGAAAGAATCGATTAAAGTATTTGCTGCATAACCTTGGGTTTTTGGCCACTGGCTTTTTCTTTCCTCTTTGCCATGGAGCACGTAAGACATTCATTTTTTTCTTTACCCATATTAACAGAAAACTGTTTCTAAATATTAACAACAAATCGTATCTAAAGTATTTGTTAAATACAGCGAAAGTGAATTCTGAGTTATACGTATTTTCCAAACTTGAGCCTCAAATATTTCAGCCTCAGGTATACTGCAGCTATTTTTAGTCCGGTATATACTATGACAAGCGAGTTTTTAAAATGTTGCATTCTTTAATTACTAAACCGAATCAATTGGATATAGAGGAAAGGAGAAAAAGTGTAACAAAAAAATTGTTGGATTTTAAATAATTAAATTATTTAATATATACTAACACTACCTTAAATTAGTTAAACTTTAAAAAAAATCATAATTAGTTAATGTAATATATCTAAATATAAATGTTTTTTTATATGAGTAAAGCACATACTTAAATATTACATACATTAAATATTTAAGGGTGGGAGGCAGTCCCCCCGGGCGGCGCTTACTATCTCATTTTTCAATATATAGTTAACTCAAACTATTTCACAACTATTTACAAATCATTTTACTACTATTAATAAAGTTTTCATCTCATCTCATCTCATTCCCTAAGCATTCATAGTTACTCAGATCGTACTATCCTTACTAGCTAGAAAATCTGACAATCACGAGATGACCCAAATCCCAAAAGGTCTTGACCCCACAAAGACCCATATCGTGCCATCCTTCACGGCTAGAAACTGTTCGTCCGGGTTGAGTTTTTTCCTAACCCAATCCGGAACCCTGATAATCAAATTCCGGTTACAAGTTTTGATCAAGAACAAACTCGGACTAGTAACCATATAGGAAAACCCGGATTTAAAAAAAAAACGGATCATAGTGTCAAAACGACACCGTTTTGATAAACTAAAATGATGTTGTTTTTATGCTGAGAGTTAAAACCCGAAAACCTTCAGCCTTCAAGATCATCTCTCTCTCTCTCTCTCTCTCTCTCTCTCTCTCTCTCTCTCCCTCCCCGAAACCCTAGCCTCATGGCACTCTTCCTTTGCCGATTGAAGGTTCATTGCCTCGTGGCTTCAAGAATCCAATGTTATTGTTGGAGCTTTATTAAGTCATGGATTCTTGTATATCTCTTAGCTTGTGTTCGAAGAGTGTTGGATTGTAAGTCCTTTTGATTCTAGCTTCGTTTTTTCTCTGCATTTTATTTTGATTTGAGGGGTTTCAATGCTAGCATTTTCCTTCCCATGTTTTGTTTTGTCATTTGCAAAATTGGTTGAACTAGATTGTGTATGTATGATTGGGGTTTGGGCAAACTATGGGGCTTTCTTTCCCTTCTAGGCAACATTTGACAGTAAAATTCATAGACCCGTAAAGCTTTTTACAATACTTTTAAAGCTCAAAGATTGATTCAACTAACCTTTTAACTATATTAAGTTATCTATGACCAAAGTTTGTTTGGAGAATTTTGGAAAAAAAAAAATTTCAAACTCTATATCGTGATTTTTTTTTTTTTTGAGGCTTGGAAAAAAAACCATGTGAATTCTAAATCAAAATGGCCCTCTCTTTCTCTCCATATATGAGTTTTTCCTAACAAAATTGGTGAACAGCTGGTTCTTCATAATCATTGTTTTGAAATTTCACAAGTGCACGAAATCGTACCAAATAATATAGTGATAAAGAAAGATGTCAAACCCACGATGATTATTTACCTATTAACTATTGAAATTGTTCTAATTATAAGTTATTTGAAAATCAAGAAAAGTGATGGATTTTGAATTTGAAAAACAATAAGTTAAATTAAAATAACAAATAAAGAATTGACTAAACACTTAAAAAGAAGAAGATTTCATCCAAAAAGAAAGCATTAAGGCATCCGACTCACCTAACCAATCCAATCCCAAATTCTAACCATACAATCAATCAATTATCATTCTATTTGACGGCAAAATATTCTAACTTATCTAAAACCCTCTCTCGAGTAGAATTAGAATTTCTCAATATACGATAATCCACGATATGTCTATGAGAATTTAAAAGCATTTGAGCATATTAAGATTAATAATATTTCACATAAAAGTTTCACAAATTACGTTGGCACATTCCTGTCTTTCATTCAATTCATGGCATACATCATACGAAGCTAAACTACATGCATTATCTCTCGAATTAACATGCACAACAAATCATTCAACTATTGGCCAAATAATTGAAAGTATTAAACTCAATGATGTATACTCAAAATGAATGTTATGATCACATAGAAATAAGATTCGGGATTGTAATGGGAAAGGATACATCGTAGCCTTAGCAAGAGCAATTAGTTTATAATAGAATAAAAACAAATCACAATAATTCTGGAATTCATTATGAAAATTATACAAAGAAAAGATCAAAGAGTTAAGAAGGAAACTATATGTAGATCGAGAATCTCAATCGTTGATGAACTCCAATTCTGTAGATTTTCTACCTCTTGCTTGATGCACAGTTTCTTCTTTGAATATGTTTGTTTTTTGCCAAGGATTTAACACGAAAGTTGTAGGGTTTTCTCCTAACTTTCCGTAGACACCAAAATTGCCCTTATTGGAGTTCTCTAGCAAAAGTTATCCTCCAAATATTGAAGGGTAATTCAGGAATTCCTCCAAATGAATGTTTCATATTCTCTTGATAACTCATTCAATTTCTATGACTCTTTCAATTTATTTATTCCTAAACAAAAATAAATAAATAAAATAAAAACTCTAATAAATAAGAAGATCAAACACAAACTAGCATAAAATTAAGAGTAAAAGTGTGACAAAACTTGTGTAGAAATTAAGCACATCAATTACTAGTTACTAAATAAACAAAAAAGAAAAATGATCACCAGAGATTTGCTGACAAAATGAAATAGAACAAAGATTGATAAAAGTGAAACAAGAGGCTTAAGAGGAAGATATTTGTCTAGTGGGTTAGAGCTAGGACCAGGCTTGGGCCAGCAAATAACTTGATTGGGTTAAGGGTGGACCATGTTGGGTTGTCCAGGTTTTCGAGACAAGCAGTTGTGTGTTATGCATGAAATTTCTTGTTATTGTTGGAAATTCTTTTCTCCCTACTTTTTCTGACCTTCCACTTGCAAATTTATCAAGTTATCTTATTACTTTTAAAGATGCATCAAGTTATGTGAAACTTTCCCTCTTAGAGTTAAAGGAGTTAAAAAAGTCAAACATCTAGTATTAAGAGGGATGTGGAGGGAAGAGTGTGTAATCCACTTGTGAAGTATGATGCAGAAAAATTCAGGGTGTTAACCACTAATTTTTTTTATTAGATATGAATTGTCTTTTAAGCTAGTGGAGAACGAAGGGTTTATTGAATTCGTTGCTAATTTAGAATTTTGATTTACTTTATCATCCCAAACCACGTTAAGAAATAATTGTATTAAGTTGTATAACGAATAAAAGATACAGCTAAAGAAATTGTTAGATTGTCAAAGAATCTGTCTGACCACCAATACGTGGACGTCGTTGCAAAATATGAACTATATGTTCATTACCGCATATTTTATTTATTGCAATTGAAAATTACATAAGAAAATAATCAAGTTTTACCAAATTCATGACCATAGGGGCTAAACTATTGGGAGGTTGTTAGACTTAGGGTTGCATCATTGGAGATTAATACGATTTTGACAATTACTGTTAATAATGCCTCCTCTAATGATATTATTATTGATTACATGAGGAGAAAGATAAATGATAGTGATTGTACTATATTGGGTAGTGAGTTTCTTCACATGCAGTGTGCTACCCTGCAATATATTAAATTTGATTGTTATGGACGGTTTAAGAGATGTTTATGAGTTTGTAACAAAGATTAGAAATGCTATTAGATATGTGAAATCTTCACATATCAGATTTGTCAAGTTCAAGGCTTGTGCAGTAAAGAAAAAGATTAGTGAAAGAATGATTTTCTTGGATGTTTCGACTAAATAGAACTCCACATATTTGATATTGAATACTGCTGAAAAACACGAACAAACCTTTAAACACTATCATATGTGTGTGGATAATGGATTCGTGAACTCTACTAGTGATGATTGGAAAAAAACACAGATTATTGTAGAGTTGCTGAAAATTTTTTATGATGTTACATTAAACATTTTTTGTTCTTTGTATGTGACAACTAAAGTATATTTTTAGAAATTCTGTACAATTAAATATGCATTAAATGATATGTGAACAATTCATGATGTTATCACTAGGACCATGGGCAATAACACAAAAAGTAAGTATAACAAGTATTGAGATAGCACAAATAGGTTCAACTTGATGATATATGTTGTTTTTGTACTTGATCCACGATACAAAATGGTGGCAATAAAGTTTTGGTTGAAAAAATGCAAAGGGGATTAATTGGCAGATAGGATAGAGGTTAAGGTTAAACTCATTTTAAGCCACTTGATTAAGCAGTACAACACATTTTGTGTGGCTAGTGGGGGAGATCTAATGTGGCTCAAGGGAGGTCAATCACTACTTTAACTTCTACTTTTACTACTACCTCGAGTAAATTTGATATCTTGATAAACAAATACCTTCAGGAGCAGGGTTTTATGGAATTTAAATCAGAGCTAGACATGTATTTATCGAAGGTGTGTGCACAAAAATCACCCAGTTTTGATATTTTGGATAGGTGAAGGGTTAGTGCCACCAATTATCATATCCTTGCTAATGTAGCACGTGATGTTTTAGCCACACCCATTTCCACTATAGCCTTGGAGTCCGCATTTAATACTAGAGGAAGCATCTTGGATCCTTTTAGGAGTTTATTGTTTCCAAAGATTGTCGAAACCCTAATTTGCACCCAAAATTGGATAAGGTCCAAACCGGTCGGCATCTGAGAGTTGGAAGAATACATATAGTCGATTGACCTTGAAGGTAGATTTAAAACTTAAAATATTTTTTAATGTCTATCTAACTCAATTTATTATATATTGAACTCAGTTTTTAATATTTTTTTAGATGATTATCAAGCTTCATCTTCAACCGAGGTTGCTGTGAGTCTCCATTCCCATTCATATTAAAATATTTGTTAATCTTTGATGGACGATGATGACGACGGAGACATAGTAAGAGACGACGTCTAGGGTTTCGGCGCACGGCAGAGAAAGGCTAGGGTTTTGGCACACAAGCAGAGGAAGCTAGGTTTTGGGCCTTGGCAAGAGAGAGAGAGAGAGAGAGAGAGAGAGAGAGAGAGAGAGAGAGAGAGAGAGAGAGAGAGGCTAGGGGGAATGTGATCAATTTTAACATTCAGACTAAAACGATGTCGTTTTGATTCCAGGTCATGTTTTTTAAAAGACTCAGGTACTGGGTTTTAAACCTGGTATTCGGGTTTCAAACCTGTACCCCTACCGGGCAGGTTCGGGTTTTGGCAACCCGGGTTCCGGCTTAGATTTGATCTGGGTTGGAACCGGAATCCGGTTTCCCGTGTTCTAGACCAAGTCGAGAAAAAATCCGATCCGGATAAACAGTTTTAATTCCACTTTTTTAAAGGGACCAAGGATACAAAATGGTACTTAGGAAGATTCAAAGTTTGAGAAAGGTCACCGACCAGAGAGTGCATCAAGTTTCCGAACCCCCTTCAATATTCATGCTAATTAATTTTTGTCTTCCTAAATTACTGTTTCGGTTCCTGAAAACAATATTCCTAAAAATGATGTTAGTCTCAGCCGAGAAGACAGGATTGCTTTCCTCCAATGGAACAGCAAGCGGTGGATACGAGGAGCAGTTCAACATATCATATAGTATGGAATGAAACCTCTCTGCTCTAGCCTTTCTCTTAAGCTCCCATGCAATGGATCCCATGCCAAATTTGCGGGAGGGAAATCCCCTCTCGATAAAGTTCCAATAGTCAACAAGGAAAAAAAGATATACGAAATTCAAGTCAGTTCTAAATGGTATCTTTAATTCACACATATCTATACTGTGCAATTCTACCAAAGAAAAAAAGAACTAAAGTCTATGTGCAACATGTGAGTGGAAAAAGTGAGATTACACGCCAGGATCCCAAATAACACAAGATCAGTTCATTTACATCTATCTCCACATGAAACTTTGTTTAATAAACGAGGATGGTGAGAGTTCGAGTGACTTCTTCTAGGCAAATTGTGGATTACTCTTTGGAGATCAAGAGTACGACTACAAGGCAAGTTTGTTGCTTCTAGCTGATCTTCAACAAAAAATTCGCCAAGATTACGACTACGAGGCAAGCTACTCCTTGTATTTTCATCCGTTTTCTGTCTCCCGCCCGGAACGCAATCCAGCCTCCTTCATTTCGCCAAGATGGACCATTTTATTTTTTAGTTGCTGTCACTTCAATTCGTGCCTAAGGGGTGCGCGAAAGTGACTGACTCTAGAGTTTTCAATATTATAATATAAAAAGTTATATATAATATAAAAATTAAATAAATATATATCTCAATGTGGTTTGATTTAGACCAATTTTTAAAATATAAGAACCAGCACCACACCGGTTTAGGACCGATTTCGGTTCTTAAGAACATGTACCAAACCGAACTGGTTACGAACCGGACCAAATCTATCGATTCGATCTGATTCAACCAATTTTTATTTTTGTTTTACACCCCAATGGGCTACTTTGAATGGTGGACACACAACCATTCTTGTGGTACTGTTTTCCCTCAAATATACTCTTTATTTTATTTGATTAATTTACTGAGAAATGCTTTAACTATAAAGAAATCTTATAAAAACAAACTCACAAACCAATATGACCCGATTTGATACATTATTTTGTAAAACTATTTTTATTATAAAGTAAATGTAACGAATTATATGAAAATATATCAATTTGTTAGTTTATTTTTGTGAAATTATTTTGTAGCTATAACACTTTTCTTTACTTTTGGTTGTTTTGAATAATTGTTGGTTCTCTCTTCTTCTTTTATTTAGATTTATATATGTTTTTTAAAAAATATATATTTATAAGTTGGTGTGTTTTTCATTTTGCCAATATGACATGATTTAATTTATATTATAATTTTAAATTTTACAAATCAGATTATATCATACTAGTATAAAATTGTGTATCATTCACAATAACTAAAGTAGAATAAAAAAGAGTGCTACTACTCCGCCTCTCAAAATTATCAATATTTCATTTGTGTATTTGTTTTTCCTATTTTAAATATTAAAAAATTACACACAAACATATTAGAGATACTTTTGAGCACAAAAAAAAAAAATAGTTACTTTAAATAACAGGGGCTACTTAACTTTTTTGAGTTTTTCGAAAGAACATTAGAGAACAAAATCTCAAATGACACCGTAATACACCCAACCACGTCCAGCCACGTCAGCACGCTTGATGCACACTCGAATGACAAGAAAGCCCCTTCAATCAATGAAACGCCACGGCCCACGCGAAAGGTCAGACGCGAAAAAGTCATAGCTGTCCGCCGGTTCTGTACCGCTTTCTCCTGCTCCTGAATAAAATTTCTCTCTTAACCCACCCCACCCCACCCAGAAGAGAAAAAAACGAAGAAGCTCGCGGAAGGGAACAATGTGTGGGATATTTGCGTATTTGAATTACAACGTGAACAAGGAGAGGCGGTATATTCTGCAGGTACTCTTCAACGGTCTCAGGCGTTTGGAGTACAGGGGCTACGATTCCGCCGGCGTCTCCATCGACTCGTCCTCCTCCGACAGTTCCTCATCATCATCGTCCCAAAATTATATCTTCTCTCCTCCTCCCCTCGTCTTTCGCCGCGAGGGAAACATCGAGTCTCTCGTCAAATCCGTCTACCAAGGTCTTTGATCTCCCTCTGAGAAAATTTCTCTCTTTTTATTGGTTTTTGGTTTTCATTTATTTTTTTGTTCTTTTTGTCTTCCGATTTAACTCGGGGGGCACGAAGCGAACCGGAAATGTTTGCTTGTTTGTTTGTTCTTTTTTGGATTGAACTCTTGGGCCAATTGTGTATCATGTGCGTTCACGGGCAATTTCATTGCTTTTCTGAGACATTTTCTCACCGACCAAGGGGTCTATGTACTATCTCATTTGATGGAAATTTTTTTCCTATATATGATCGAGGATATTGATGCATTTGGTTTTTTTTTTTTTTTATAAGTAATAAGTGACTTTATTGAAAGTAAATAGGCATAGCCTAAGTACACAAGAATAATACAAGAGAAAACATGTAAGTACAAGCTAAGAACTAGAATAAGCTAAGAGAAAATAATGAAAGGTTATCTCCATTCAATACAAGAAACTTAGCCCAAGTGCACAAAGTACTAAAAAAAAACTAAGTTCTCCCCTCGAGAATTCTCTATCTTCAAAGCATTGCCCATTCCTTTCCAGCCATAAGCACCACATCAAACATGAAGGAATTATCTTCCATATCGCAATATATGGTCCATATTTGTTCTGACCAATTCACTTTCATTGTTCAAAACGTTCAATATTGGTTTGAACCAATGCAACTTTATCCGGAACTTTTACTCTTCTTTTTATCTGGGTCTTTTTTAATTCCCGAAACAAGCATCTTGTGAATTTTGAAATTGAATTACTTAAAAATTTAGCACAAATCTGTGAAAAAGGGGATATAGGTTTGATAAGTGACTGATAAGAAAGTCAACGATCCATCAATAACAAACAACCAATAGCATATATGTGATACACCATATGAGTAGTGAGTGTAGGTTACTAGGTGGTACATGAGATTCCACAGGAGAAGTTCTTGCCCTTTATAATGATTCTAATGGTGCTCCAATTGTATCATTAATTAGACTATGGTACATATGTGACTTGGGCCTCCCTTGGGGCATTACAAATGCTATCAGAGTCAATCTCAACCAGAAATGTGGGATTTGAGCCGTGCTGCCTATGATGGAATGGTCCGATGAGGACTTGGGATTTTGGGGGGATTGTGCTATCCCATATAGTGTGTGTAGGTGGTGTATGGATCCCATATTGCTTGAGGAAGTTATTCCTCTTTATAATGATTCCAATATGGCTCCAAATGTACTATTGAATAGTCCTTTTGGAGTACGTCCCAAATGTGACTTGGGCCTCCCATGTTTATCAGTCAGGTTTGCTCCTAAAATGCTCTTCCCTAATATTAGATTTTCATTTTTTTTTTTGGAAAAAATGTCGCTTGGCTTCATGTTTGTAGTTGATCCATGCCTATTGTCAATGTGGCTATATTTTTCCATCCATTTCTCTACAAGTTTGGCTCATGGATTTTGTTATGTTTGCTGGAACATGATGGGGAAATAGGTAGAACTAATGGTAATTTTGTTATTTTCAGAGGTTTCTGAAACGGATTTAAATTTGGAGGAATCTTTTTCCATCCATGCTGGCATAGCACACACCCGATGGGCAACTCATGGAGAGCCTGCCCCACGTAATAGTCATCCTCAGAGCTCTGGTGATGGAAACGAGTTCTTGGTTGTTCATAATGGAGTTATTACTAACTATGAGGTATGCTACAGATTTCTGCAGCTAGATGTTTCATTCCTCTATTATTTTTTTAGTTCCTCTACAATGATGTATTCTCTAATGTGATAATCTACTTAGATGTGGCAAACTTTTCTTAGTACTGTTCTTGGTCTTAGTTTGAGTTTTTGTCTAAGAATAACTGCATGATATAAGTTACAGTAATATGTCATGTGGATAAGAAGTTATTTTACACATCCTTAATTAGGTTCACATTTTTATTTCATATTCTGATTCTTTGCTCAAGGGTCCAAATGAAACGCTTTTCTCAAGTCTGTGTTAGCCCGCCAATTTTAGATTTGTTTGTTGGCGATTAGCATTGGATACTCCCATAAGTGTGTAAATAGCTTGTATTTCCCTTGTAATGAATTTTAACTGGCTTGGGATAACCTTGTGTGAGCACAATGTCTTATGTGTTGGGGGGTTGTGGGTGAGGCAGACAAGTGTGGTCCATGTAGGATATTGGTGCTCACTTATGCGCAGCAATGATTGAGAGTTGAGATGGCAGTAATGGTGGTTGTGGATGAGATAATGTCTATACTTGTGCAATAGTAACTACGTGCAATAGTAACTACAATGTTCATATACCTATAAAAAAAAAGTAACTAAAATGTTCATATAAATGACCTTCTGATATGGATTCAATATTTTAATTAGTGCTTCAAGTTGCATATGTAAAGTTTAACAGTATCCTTATTATATATGTGCTTTTGTTGAGCTGTTTTTAATGGTTTACATCTTCAGGTCTTAAAGGAGACGCTAGTCCGACATGGGTTCACCTTTGAATCTGAAACAGATACAGAAGTCATTCCAAAGCTTGCAAAATTCGTTTTTGACAAAGCAAATGAAGAAGGTAATCTTAATTTGTGACTGGAGTCAGTTTTCTCGATTAAAAATCGTAGTTTTTTTCTGGCTTTTTAAGAAACCCAAACATTACTTGTACCTTTGCTGATGTATTAAAATAGCGCTTTTTCCCGACTAGAAAGCTACTGATGAAGTAGTAAAATAGCTTTGGAACGGATAAATTGAGATTTATGTGTGTTTTAGCATGATCGTCCTATTTACTATGTCATTAATGTCCAGAAATCACTTATAAAAAAAATGTCCGGAAATCATAGAATTCATCCATATATATCCATGTATGTAATCAACAAGCAATGGGTACTTGTAATTTATATAATATATATATTATATAATATGTAAGCACCTGCACAGCATAGAGCTAGTACTCTAAAAGGGCCCCTTCTAGAAATTTCTGGTCTTTCTCTCATCCTTAAGGCTGATGCAAGCTCTTCTTAAGTGTAAAATTATAGTGAAATGAGTTTTTACTTATACCAAACCAATTATAGTGAAATCAGAGATGAAAGTTTGGCATCTTATTCTTCAGACAAAGCACCTGCAAATTAATATTACTTTTTGAAGGGTTTAGGGTTTAGTTCCTTANAATAGTTACTTTAAATAACAGGGGCTACTTAACTTTTTTGAGTTTTTCGAAAGAACATTAGAGAACAAAATCTCAAATGACACCGTAATACACCCAACCACGTCCAGCCACGTCAGCACGCTTGATGCACACTCGAATGACAAGAAAGCCCCTTCAATCAATGAAACGCCACGGCCCACGCGAAAGGTCAGACGCGAAAAAGTCATAGCTGTCCGCCGGTTCTGTACCGCTTTCTCCTGCTCCTGAATAAAATTTCTCTCTTAACCCACCCCACCCCACCCAGAAGAGAAAAAAACGAAGAAGCTCGCGGAAGGGAACAATGTGTGGGATATTTGCGTATTTGAATTACAACGTGAACAAGGAGAGGCGGTATATTCTGCAGGTACTCTTCAACGGTCTCAGGCGTTTGGAGTACAGGGGCTACGATTCCGCCGGCGTCTCCATCGACTCGTCCTCCTCCGACAGTTCCTCATCATCATCGTCCCAAAATTATATCTTCTCTCCTCCTCCCCTCGTCTTTCGCCGCGAGGGAAACATCGAGTCTCTCGTCAAATCCGTCTACCAAGGTCTTTGATCTCCCTCTGAGAAAATTTCTCTCTTTTTATTGGTTTTTGGTTTTCATTTATTTTTTTGTTCTTTTTGTCTTCCGATTTAACTCGGGGGGCACGAAGCGAACCGGAAATGTTTGCTTGTTTGTTTGTTCTTTTTTGGATTGAACTCTTGGGCCAATTGTGTATCATGTGCGTTCACGGGCAATTTCATTGCTTTTCTGAGACATTTTCTCACCGACCAAGGGGTCTATGTACTATCTCATTTGATGGAAATTTTTTTCCTATATATGATCGAGGATATTGATGCATTTGGTTTTTTTTTTTTTTTATAAGTAATAAGTGACTTTATTGAAAGTAAATAGGCATAGCCTAAGTACACAAGAATAATACAAGAGAAAACATGTAAGTACAAGCTAAGAACTAGAATAAGCTAAGAGAAAATAATGAAAGGTTATCTCCATTCAATACAAGAAACTTAGCCCAAGTGCACAAAGTACTAAAAAAAAACTAAGTTCTCCCCTCGAGAATTCTCTATCTTCAAAGCATTGCCCATTCCTTTCCAGCCATAAGCACCACATCAAACATGAAGGAATTATCTTCCATATCGCAATATATGGTCCATATTTGTTCTGACCAATTCACTTTCATTGTTCAAAACGTTCAATATTGGTTTGAACCAATGCAACTTTATCCGGAACTTTTACTCTTCTTTTTATCTGGGTCTTTTTTAATTCCCGAAACAAGCATCTTGTGAATTTTGAAATTGAATTACTTAAAAATTTAGCACAAATCTGTGAAAAAGGGGATGTAGGTTTGATAAGTGACTGATAAGAAAGTCAACGATCCATCAATAACAAACAACCAATAGCATATATGTGATACACCATATGAGTAGTGAGTGTAGGTTACTAGGTGGTACATGAGATTCCACAGGAGAAGTTCTTGCCCTTTATAATGATTCTAATGGTGCTCCAATTGTATCATTAATTAGACTATGGTACATATGTGACTTGGGCCTCCCTTGGGGCATTACAAATGCTATCAGAGTCAATCTCAACCAGAAATGTGGGATTTGAGCCGTGCTGCCTATGATGGAATGGTCCGATGAGGACTTGGGATTTTGGGGGGATTGTGCTATCCCATATAGTGTGTGTAGGTGGTTTATGGATCCCATATTGCTTGAGGAAGTTATTCCTCTTTATAATGATTCCAATATGGCTCCAAATGTACTATTGAATAGTCCTTTTGGAGTACGTCCCAAATGTGACTTGGGCCTCCCATGTTTATCAGTCAGGTTTGCTCCTAAAATGCTCTTCCCTAATATTAGATTTTCATTTTTTTTTTTGGAAAAAATGTCGCTTGGCTTCATGTTTGTAGTTGATCCATGCCTATTGTCAATGTGGCTATATTTTTCCATCCATTTCTCTACAAGTTTGGCTCATGGATTTTGTTATGTTTGCTGGAACATGATGGGGAAATAGGTAGAACTAATGGTAATTTTGTTATTTTCAGAGGTTTCTGAAACGGATTTAAATTTGGAGGAATCTTTTTCCATCCATGCTGGCATAGCACACACCCGATGGGCAACTCATGGAGAGCCTGCCCCACGTAATAGTCATCCTCAGAGCTCTGGTGATGGAAACGAGTTCTTGGTTGTTCATAATGGAGTTATTACTAACTATGAGGTATGCTACAGATTTCTGCAGCTAGATGTTTCATTCCTCTATTATTTTTTTAGTTCCTCTACAATGATGTATTCTCTAATGTGATAATCTACTTAGATGTGGCAAACTTTTCTTAGTACTGTTCTTGGTCTTAGTTTGAGTTTTTGTCTAAGAATAACTGCATGATATAAGTTACAGTAATATGTCATGTGGATAAGAAGTTATTTTACACATCCTTAATTAGGTTCACATTTTTATTTCATATTCTGATTCTTTGCTCAAGGGTCCAAATGAAACGCTTTTCTCAAGTCTGTGTTAGCCCGCCAATTTTAGATTTGTTTGTTGGCGATTAGCATTGGATACTCCCATAAGTGTGTAAATAGCTTGTATTTCCCTTGTAATGAATTTTAACTGGCTTGGGATAACCTTGTGTGAGCACAATGTCTTATGTGTTGGGGGGTTGTGGGTGAGGCAGACAAGTGTGGTCCATGTAGGATATTGGTGCTCACTTATGCGCAGCAATGATTGAGAGTTGAGATGGCAGTAATGGTGGTTGTGGATGAGATAATGTCTATACTTGTGCAATAGTAACTACGTGCAATAGTAACTACAATGTTCATATACCTATAAAAAAAAAGTAACTAAAATGTTCATATAAATGACCTTCTGATATGGATTCAATATTTTAATTAGTGCTTCAAGTTGCATATGTAAAGTTTAACAGTATCCTTATTATATATGTGCTTTTGTTGAGCTGTTTTTAATAGTTTACATCTTCAGGTCTTAAAGGAGACACTAGTCCGACATGGGTTCACCTTTGAATCTGAAACAGATACAGAAGTCATTCCAAAGCTTGCAAAATTCGTTTTTGACAAAGCAAATGAAGAAGGTAATCTTAATTTGTGACTGGAGTCAGTTTTCTCGATTAAAAATCGTAGTTTTTTTCTGGCTTTTTAAGAAACCCAAACATTACTTGTACCTTTGCTGATGTATTAAAATAGCGCTTTTTCCCGACTAGAAAGCTACTGATGAAGTAGTAAAATAGCTTTGGAACGGATAAATTGAGATTTATGTGTGTTTTAGCATGATCGTCCTATTTACTATGTCATTAATGTCCAGAAATCACTTATAAAAAAAATGTCCGGAAATCATAGAATTCATCCATATATATCCATGTATGTAATCAACAAGCAATGGGTACTTGTAATTTATATAATATATATATTATATAATATGTAAGCACCTGCACAGCATAGAGCTAGTACTCTAAAAGGGCCCCTTCTAGAAATTTCTGGTCTTTCTCTCATCCTTAAGGCTGATGCAAGCTCTTCTTAAGTGTAAAATTATAGTGAAATGAGTTTTTACTTATACCAAACCAATTATAGTGAAATCAGAGATGAAAGTTTGGCATCTTATTCTTCAGACAAAGCACCTGCAAATTAATATTACTTTTTGAAGGGTTTAGGGTTTAGTTCCTTATTTTGTAACTAGGTGTATGCTGTTTGTATACCTCCTGTGTATTTGGGCTATGCCTTTTCGCTACTATCAATAAAATGTTATTTTACTTGTAAAAAAAAAAAAAAACGTTTTGAAGGGAGATTTAAATACGTAAAAAAAAGTGCCTTTGGCTGATGGAATACATATAGTCAAGTACTCTATGCTTGGCTTCACTAACCCTTAGTAGCCACTTAGACCTATTGAAGGCTCTAGTTTTGAACAAAAGCACCATACTTTTTCTCTTGGCTGATGCTTATCAAAGAATTTTTATTTTTTTGGCCTAGTGGATGAACTGAGTATGGTGTTTTTCTCGTACTATCATTGCTCAAAACATAGTGCACTTGATGTTATTGGTGTCTTTTTTCAGCCATTTCACATAAAATTTAAAGCACAATTAAAAATGACAATAGCTTAGAGCAATTTGTTATTTATGCTGCAGATGACCAGACTGTTACATTTAGTCAAGTGGTGCTTGAAGTTATGAGGCATCTTGAAGGAGCCTATGCGCTTATTTTCAAAAGCCGGCATTATCCAAATGAATTGATTGCTTGCAAACGCGGCAGCCCATTGGTCCTAGGTGTCAAGGTAATTTATACATAACTTAACTTTAGGCTGTACCTTGGAAACATTCATGCATAATTATACTTATTATTTTTAATAGGTAAAAATGAATTTATTAAACCAAGTAATTAGGCATAGCCCAAGTACACAAGGAGTATACAAGAGAGAACACCTACTTACTAGCTAAGAACTAGAAAAAACAACAATGAAATCATTAAAACAGGCACATCAAGTACAATAGCAGATGCCCAAAGTAATAATGCATGGAAGAAAAGATATCTAATCTCTCCCAACGAGTGTTTTCTATCTTCAAAAATACAGTTGTTTCTCTCAAGCCAAATACACCACATAAGGTCCAAATAAAAAAAAAAAAAAAAAAATACACCACATAAGGCATAGGGAAACCATTGTCCTAAAGGCAACGATTCGGTGATTACCCTGGATACCTCTCCAACAAGCCAGAAGATCCACCACCCTTCTAGGCATCACCCTGGCAATATCACTCCTATTAAAGATCTCATCCCATAGAACCTTAACCACTTCATGCTGGAAAAGTAGGTGATTCATAGATTCTCCATTCCTTTTACACATAAAAGCACCAATTCATAATGATGAGATCATGTTTTCTCAAATTATCCATTGTTAGGATTTTTCAAAGAGAAGCCAGCCAAACAAAGAAAGCAACCTTGAGAGGCACCTTGCTCCTCCAAATGCACTTCCAAGGAAAAGCATTAGGTGTTTGGCATGGCATAGCCTTATAAAAGGATATGACCAAAAAAATTCTTGCTCCTGAGATGAATCTAAAGCAACCTATCCTCCCCACCACTATCCATGTTCGAGGCATACAACATGCTGAAAAAATCTGAGAACCATTAGAGCCATTGGAGCTCTAATAAATCTCGCATTCCACTATAAAGAGCCATTGGAGTTGTGCATATAATCCGCCACAAAAGCATCCTGATCGAATGCAAATAAAAAGAGAGAGAAGGAAAAGCATTCTTAGGGGCTCTATTCCTATTCCCACACCAAATATCATGCCAAAATCTAATCCGAGGTCCCCACCCACCACAAATCTAAAATTACTAACAAAATCACCCCTTCCTTTCTGAATAGAATTCCACAATCCCGTACCATACACGATTCTCACTTCATATGAACACCACCCTCCCAAGACATCAACGACAATCCTCCAAAGGGCATCCCCTCCTGATGATACAGTTAGAATACAAACCTTATCCTAGTTAACAAAATGGAACTTATTCTCATCCCCAATACCACCCCGCAGGAAAGCACGAAAGATCTTCTTAATTCTATTAGCCACCCCTGCATGCAAAGGAAATAAAGATAGAAAATACGTTGGAAGGTTCGATAGAATACTCTTAATTAAGGTGATTCTTCCCCCTTTAGAAAAGCAAATCATTTTCTATCTTGCCAACCTCCTTTATATCTTTTCAATAACAACATCCCATATCGCCTTTGACTTATGAGGGGCCCCTAATGGGAGGTCAAGATATTCCATGGGCAGAGACGACTTACGACCCAAATATAGGCCAAGTCTCATTATTATGCATGGAACCCACAAGTGCCATCTCAAACTTCGTCAAGTTCACCTTTAGGCCTGAAACAACTTCAAAACAAAATGAAGGGGCCCGAAACGAACGAATATGTTCATTATCTGACTCACAAAAATTAAAGTGTCATAAGCTTAACTGAGATGTGATATATTTATGCTACCATCAGAAGATCCACCCACCAAAAATTCAAAAAGAAAATTGCATAGAGATGCTCCAATGCCCGCGGTCGATACATGGCACTAGTGGAGTATGGAAACGGTGGTAGACGTAATTTTATCTTCATATTGGAAGTGATGGACGGCCTGGGATGGAGGAAGATGGCAGGTGCATTGAGAGAGGGTGGTCGTAACAGAGGGTGGTCGTTTTTAGGGCCAATGGCGGTGGTGAATCATTCGAAATCATGTTCGTATAAGGATATCCTCAAACAATCAACGGCCACGGTGCCGATACGAGTGCAGAAAATGGGTGGAGGGCATGGCGGGTTGGTGGCATAGGGAGGAGTTACAACAAGACACAATACTGGATATGGCCTTAGGAAGGGCTGTCGTATTGCTAGCACAATAGGCACTCAGGGGCAAGGTGGTGGTGGTGGTGGTAGGCCTGTTGTCGCTTTGACAGAGGTCAATGTGCACAGTAAACTTTTGGATATGACAACATGGCTGAGGCATTTGCAGGAGAAATGGGCTTGGGCCTTGGAGTGGAATGTGGTCTGGGCAAGGAAATGGATTTGTCAGATGGGCCGCCTAGTTCGCACCTGAGAGATAAGGTGGGCTGCTCCAATGGGCTCCATAACGCGGGCCTAGACAAAGGTAAGGCTAAAGTTGGGCTGGGTTTTGAAACTTGCAACCTAGCCCATATGGAGCATTAGAGGAGGTGGGGAAGCTTTGGGGTCCTCCGTGCTAGCACAAAAAAGGTCGGTAGATGCCAGCGACCCTTTGAGTGGCTCACTGGTGTTGGTCTCGACTGACTCTCGGCGAATCAAACCACTTCCCAGATCTTTCTCAAGCTTGAGAGTGGTTTCCTCATTGGATCCGTCGGCGACTGCTTTGGGGTCCTCCGGGCCTGCAAAGAAAAGGTCACCAGACGCAGGCGACCCCCTGGATGGCTTGTTGATGTAGGTCCTTGTTTTGTCGAGCGAGATTAGACTCGATATGGTTAAGGAGACTGTTGAGGTAGCTGGAAATGAGCTTTCTCCGCGTTCTGTCACTGTAAATGGGTTGTCGCAAGTCTCTGGAGGTTCTTTGCAGCCTACCGTAAGCTATGGTAGTCCTTGTGTTGGTGTGAGGACGCCCATCCAGGATGAGTCCGACGAGTACTCTATAGGGGTTCCTTCCTCTTTTGAGAGTATCTTGGAGGTTGCGAATGAGGGGGTCCATGCAACTGTATGATTTGCAGCTGGTTTGTAGGGAATTAGAAGGAAGGTGTTGCCTGCTCTAAATATAACATGGAAGGGACAAGGGATGACCCAAGCCCCATATGTTCTATGCTGCGAGGTTCACACTGGGTAGACTCTCAGTCGGATTGGGTCCTCCAGAAAGTGGATGAAATACGGGAATGCATAGGGATTTTATCTGAGGGTTTCAAAGACCAATTTAAAGCCCTCCTCATTGCTATCGAGTCGGTCTAGCCGCTCTTGGCTAGATCTTATGCCAAAAAAGAAAGGGAGTTAAGGAGACTAGCTTGCTCTATTAATTATGATGTTCGGGAAGGTAGTGCAAGTATGGGAAGGAGTAAGGTTAGGGCGAATATCTATGATTAATGAAACCAAAGATTTTATCTTGGAATGTAAGGGGGCTGAATGATCTGTGTAAGCGCTTTCGTGTTAAAAATTTATTAAGAAAATGGAAGGTTGATATCATTTGTCTTCAAGAGACCAAGCTGAAGGTCATAGATAGATGTATTGTTAGAAGTTTGTGGGGATGTCTTCATATGGGTTGGGTGTATCTTGCCTCTAAAAGGGCATCATTGGGAGGTATTTTTGCTGTGGGATACGAGATTCGTCAATCTGGTCGAGGATTATGTCAGGGAATATTTGGTGGCTTGCTCTTTTAAAAATGTGGATGATGGTTACAAGTGTTCTTTTGCTGGTGTATATGGTCCTAATGTGGACAGCAATACAAGATTCCTTTGGGAGGAGATTGCTGGTTTGTTTAGTTGGTGGGATGGGTCATGGTGTATTGAGGGGGATTTTAATATAACTCATTTTCCGAGTGAGAGGTTGAGGGATTCCTGTATTAGTCCAGCTATGACAGAATTCTCTGATCTTATTTTTGAATTGGACTTCATTGATTTACCTTTGGTAGGGGGGAATTACATGGTCCAATGGGAGGGTTTGGTCAAGACTGGACAGCCCATTTTCTGATTTATGTCAAAAGAGACTTCTGAGACTTGGTTTAGACCATTTCCCCATTTTGCTCGATAATGGGGGTCTTCATGAGGGATGTAGATATTTTAAATGTGGTTGAAGCTTATGGATTTGGACAGGTTCCCCGACATTAAAAAAAAAAAAATAAATAAAATAAAATAAAATTTGTGGAGAAGGTGAGTGTGGTCGTCCTCATATGATTTTTCTGGTACCCCCAGCTTTGTGTTTGCTGGAAAACTTAAAGTTTTGAAGAAAGACTTGAAATTGTGGAATGATGAAAAATTTGAGAAGATTGATGATCAGAGGAAGATTCTTTTTGAGGAACTTTCATGCTTTGATGAAAAGGAGACTTCCGGGGTTCTCACAAATGAGGAAAAGGCAAGGAAAATTGTTGTTGTAACTTGTGGCACTTCTCAAAAAAAAAATTGTTGTTGTGGCTAATCTGGAAAAACTTAAAGGATGCTTGAGGAATGAGATGAGATGAGAATTTTGTGAAATGTAGTGATATGGTTTGAGATAAAATGTTTTATTGGGTTTTGGGAAATGAGAAAGAAAAAGTTGAATAAAAATATTATAAAGTTAAAAAATTGTTGGAATAGGATTTTTAATATGATTTTTGTTTTAAAATTTGAAAAAGTAGTGTTATTTTTTTGTATTTTGTTTGGAAGTTTGAGAAAGTTGTAATAATTAGATGAAAAAGTTGAATATTTGAAATTGAAAGTGTTTGTATTTGAGTGATGTTTGGGAAGAAAATTATGAGAATTTTTGAGATGAGATGAGATATGTTTCCAAAACAATCCCTTACTCTCATGGAAGAGATCTCCTGGCGACAAAAATCTCGAGCCCTTTGGCTGAAGGAAGGAGATAAGTGTACCAATTTTTTGCATAGAGTGACCAACTCTCATTATAGATTTAATGCTACTGAGGTGCTGCATTCGGGAGGAAATGTTCTTGTGGACAGTTCTGAAATTAAGAATCACAGTGCAGTTTTTTGATAATTTACTTACGGAGCAATTCCCTTGGAGGCCTAAGGTTGATGGGTTGTCATTTGACACGATTGATAAATCGTGTGCTGACTAGTTAGAGAGGATGTTTGAAGAGGAAGATGTGCTTAAAGTGCTGAAAGGAATGGACAGCGATAAAGCGCTGGGACCAGATGGATTTTCAATAGCTTTTTTTCAGGTCTGTTGTGATATTATCAAGGAGGATGTTATGACGGTTTTTGTTGAATTTTACTCACATATGAAATTCGAGAAAAGTCTTAATGCAACCCTCATAGCCCTTATTCTGAAGAAGGCCGTGCATGTGGAGGTGGAAGACTTTCATCCTTTAAGTCTTGTGAGTGGAGTGTATAAGATCATATCCAAGGTTCTTGCCTATCTTATTAGCACAGTCATGGAAAAGATCATTTCAAAGCCTCAACATGCATTTGTTAAGGAGAGATAGATTCTGGATTCGGTCCTTATAGCTAATGAATGTTTGGACAGTAGAATTAGATCCAGCACTCCAGGTATCCTTTGCAAAGTAGATATGGAGAAGGCTTTTGATTATGTTAACTGGGACTTTCTTGGTTTATATTCTTGGCAAATTTGGTTTTGGGGAGAGGTGGTGCAATTGAATGAAGTATTGTATCACCATCGCTAGATTCTTGGTGTTGGTTAATGGCACTCTCGAGGGTTTCTTCAACAACTCCTGCGGATTGAGACAAGGAGATCCTCTCCTTTTCTCTTTGTCCTAGTTATGGATGTACTGAGCAGAATGTTGGAGGCAGCAGTGGATGAGTCTTTTTTGTCTAGATTTTCAGTGGTTGTTACTTACTTCATTTGGGAGTGTCAATGTATCTCATCTTCTCTTTGCTGAAGATACTTTTAATTTTTTGTGAGCCGGATCCTAATCAAATTCGTTCATTGAGAGCTCTCTTGCTTTGTTTTGAAATTGTTCCCGGCCTTAAGGTGAATTTATCTAAATCTGAATTGGTACCCGTTGGCTTGGTAAATCATATTGGGCTGAAATCTTGGGCTGTAAGGTTTATTCTTTACCTATGAAGTGCCTTGGTCTTCCATTGGGGGCCCCTCATAAATCCAAAGTAATATGGGATAGTGTTATTGAAAAATTTGAGAATAGATTGGCTGGTTGGAAAAAGATATATCTATCTAAAAGGGGAAGAATCACTCTTATTAAGAGTATGTTATCTAATCTACCTACATACTTTCTTTCATTATTCCCGATTCCGGTTGGTGTGGCTAATAGGATGGAAAGAATCTTCCGTGCTTTCTTATGGAGTGGATTGGGTGATGAGAAAAAGTTCCATTTGATTAAATGGGACAAGATTTGTACTCCCCTATCGTGTGAAGGTTTGGGGACTAGAAAACTGAGTATTTGCAATAAGGCCTTACTTGGGAAATGGTTGTGCCGGTACCATCAAGAAAGCGAGGCTTTATGGAGGATCATGGTTGACACCAAATTCGGAAATATTTGGGGAGGTTGGATCTCTACTGAAGTGCGTGGATCGCATGGTGTGTGAGTATGGAAATTTATTAGGAAAGGCAAGGAGGATTTCATTCGTAATTTCATATTTGTGGCGGGGCGTGGAACTAGGGTCTGATTTTGGGTTGATGTTTGGTGCGGAAATGTTGCTTTAAAGGAGGTTTTTCCGTATATTTTCATAATTACATTGCATAAGGAAGCTTCTATTGCTGATTGTATGGACCCTTCGATTGGCCTGCTGCAGTGGAATGTATCATTTATTAGAGCAGTTTACGATTGGGAAGTGGGAGATATTTCTGATCGCTACGGCACCTTGTATGCATTGGATTCGGAGTGTGGTCTGGAGGACAAATTGCTGTGGATGCACCCTGGGAACAAGAATTTCTCAGTTAGATCTTTATATAATGCTATGTCTATTCACTTCTCTACTGTTTTCCCTTGAAGCGCATTTGGAAGAGCAAAGTGCCCCTAAAAGTTGCTTTATTTGGTTGGCTAGCCTCTCACGGGAAAATTCTGACCATAGACAAGTTGAGGAAGCGTGGTTTCTTCATAATGGATTGATGCTTTATGTGCAAAAGGAAAGGCTAATCGAATGGAAGATATTTTGAAAATAGAGAATGCTCATTTTTTTTGGGGGGGGGGGGGGGGGGGGATTGGAGACTTAGGGCCCGTTTGGGTGCTAACGTGATCTCAGCCTACCTCAAATATTTTTGTATGGTAGGCTCACCTCAGCATCCAAACGCCCTAAAATGGTTTCATAAGAACTAATCTCAACTTGATCTAATGGTTTCATCACTTTTTAAAGATTTGACAAAACACTGACAAATGCCAGAGGGGAGAGAGAAAAGTCTTTGCACGGAGTGGGGAGAGAAAATCACTTTTTGGGAGACAAATGCCAGAGGCGAGAGAAAAGCAATTTTTGGGGAATTCGAATTAAATAAATTTGAGGAAAAAATGTGGGAAATTAATTTTTTAATGCATTGGGGGATTTTCTAAATAATATTTGTATTTTATTACTAAAACATATAAATAAAATAATTATTTCATCGCTACAAAAACAAACCAACTATTGGTGGGACCCACTACTTATTTAACTTCCCATAAAAAGTTAAAACATATCTCAACTTACTTCACACATCCAAACATATCTCAATGGGACCCACACTATTACACAAAACACACTTAAACATCTTAACTCACTATTATTCACAAATTATCTCAGATCATCTCAACATCCAAACGGAGTCTTATTTTCCAATCTTTGTTACTTTGGGCTAAGGCTATTGTATTATAGGGGGTTAATTTTAATGACTTGTATGCTGTATTATAGGGGGTTAATTTTAATGACTTGTATGCTTCTTTTTTTGTTCATAGGTTGTAATTAGGTATTTCTCTCGAATACCACCTGTTTACTTGGGCTATGCCTAATTATGAGGATCGATAAACTTTCTTACTTATCAAAAAAAAAAAAAAATCTACTTTCCAAGTATTCATTAGCAATGAGCATCGAATCAAGCATTTTTCTTTAATTGACAAAGGCATTTGCGACTTTGAAATGATCCTTCTTAATTAAATTGATACGATTGGCAAGAACCTTTGATATGATCTCGTACACCCCAATGTTATGGTTGAATGATCCACATGCCATATGTGAAAATTATGAAGTAATCATGGAAATCCGAGTAGCATGGATGAGTGAATGATAACGTGTGCATTGATCTAATTGTCATTGACCGCATAAATCATAACAAAACATATGGTGGACCACACTTAGGTTGTGGCTTGTACATCCACCCATAGCATAAGGCCAAGCATTAAAGCTTTCTTATTGTTCACATGGCTTCTTTCTTATCTTATCTTGTCATAATGCATGTGACCATAATGACTTCATGAGGTTCATGGCATGGTATATTCATGGGTATGTCACATTCATATGCATGGCTTGGCAATAAGCATGACATATTAAAATACTTTTTTTATAAGTAATAAATTATATTAATAAGAATAGGCATAATTCAAGTACACAGGGGTATACAAGAGTTTACAGCTAGTTACGAGGAAAAAAAAAAAACAAGAAAATAATGAAAATCTAGACCATTGAAATCTACAGCTTTCACAATGGAATAAAGTTTTAATAGAGAACAATCTAATCTCCTCTAATGAGCGCTCCTTATCTTCAAAAGTCTGATCATTTCATTCCTTCCATAGGGACCATAGATTACATATATAGGAACCATCTTCCACATAGTTGTGATTTGTTGAGTGTCGCCTAGATTCTTTCAGCTGGCTAGAAGCTCGACCATTAGTAGGCATAATCCAGGCTAACTCTAATCTTCTAAAAACATCATTCCATAACAACCTGGCAACCTCACAATGCAGTAGAAGATGATCCACAGTCTCGCCATTCTTTTTGCACATATAGCACCAGTCCACAACAATCACCTGGTGTTTTCGTAAGCTATCCATAAGTCAAAATCTTGCCCAAAGAAGTTGACGCGAAAAAGACTACCTTGAGAGGCGCCTTATTTCTCCAAATACTTTTACATGGAAAGTGATTGTGCTGCGGATTTGTGAGGGTCTTATAAAGTAATGAACAGAAAACGTACCTTTCCTAGTGGGGGTATCCACCACAACTTATCAATTCCCTGAGTTCTCAATCTCATGGCGTACAAGAGTTTGAAAAAATCAGCAGAGCCACTGGACATCTCCATGCGGGCCGCCACTGATGCTTCCTGCTCACATGCTTCCTATTCACATGCTTTGTATTAACATACATAAGTATGGTTATTGTGACATGGTATCCATTTAGGACATTCTACAAGCATAACATAAGAGTAATTTACATTACATGGCATCATTTCAGACAAACAATGACTTCGAAATACTGTACATAATTGCATCCACAAGCACATTGTCACAATTCAATGAAGTTTCATAAAAAGGGCCTAACAATGAACATGGCATAGGTAAATAACACTTTTTCACGCAAAACAGAATAATTACAGCACATATAAACGTTATGATCATGCCACTAACCTTATCTCCTTAGCTTTGAAAAACAACTGAGCACGCCAATCAAGCACCATTAAGTTACACACATATTGCATGTCTTCTCTGCTAAAGCCCTTACTAATTGACTAAGGTATGAACCTATACCTTATAGAATTCTTGCTGTCTTCCTAGTGGAAGTGAGCAAAACTGACCTTGGGTCATGCATGTCTACTCTTAAATTTCACTTCATGTTGTGTATGATTGTGTAGATATGCTCCCATGATTTTTGGTAAGTAGAATGCAGGTAAATATCAAAACAGGCTGTTTGGCCCACTTGGCTTTTGATGTATTACAAGGGATTCTTGAGCTTTTGGTAAAACAAATGCTAATATGCTCAGATTTGACTTCTGGAGCCATTTAGGGTTGTTAACAACAACCCCTTTTTAAACTTTAGGGTATGCACACGGTTTAACAACATTACTAGCGACTTATGGGCAAGAAATGAGGCATGGTTTCATTGCTGTTCCAGAAGGCTCGAAGGGCGAGGGTTGGAGGAGGTTTGTAGAATTGGTGAGAGGGACTGTCAATTTCTCCTCTGTTTTCAGTGTGAAAAACGGAGTGCCTTATTGGACATGAAGGAAAAAGTTGAGCATTGGGTGGCGATGGGCCTGGGTTCTATGGGCTCTGAGGGATTTAAGCTAGGCTCTAGGGATAAGCAGAAGTTGGTAGCTGCATGTGGGGTGGGCTCCAGGATGGGCTCAATGAAGGCTGAGGTCACGAAAGGCAAAAATAAGGTGGATGGGTTAACTAAAAGCCAAAGCAGGTGTGGAGTGTAAAATCTCATGTCGTTTATGTCTTGGGTGTATGGGTTTCGGTCTCTTCCTCTTAACACGTCGGCGTCGATTCTTGCCTTGACGCCGACGATGATAACTGGATTGAATACCTCGTTGTGAGGATTTCTTTTCATTATAAAGACACTACCGTGCACATTACAAGGCTAGAATCAAGCCATTTACAGTAGTAGAATCTATCTAAATAAGGAAGCTATGACTAATTACAAGATCCTTCTAAATAAGGAAGCTATGACTAATTAAAATATATGTACAGGTCTAGATACATGTCATATATGACTAAGTACAAGAAAGGAAAATTGTATGCTAACTGTCTAGCACATATCCCGCTAACATCCTCCCTTAAATTGATGTTGGTCGGTCAAGAAGTATCAATTTGCCCACAAGAAACTGATGACGTCGTGTCATGGCCTTTGTAAACACATCAGCTATCTGGAGGTCGGTGGAACTATGAGGGAGAGAAATAATACGAGTGTCCAAGACTTCCCGAATGGAATGACAGTCTACCTCAATGTGTTTTGTACGTTCATGAAAAACTGGATTAGCAGTAATTTGAATGGCACTAGTATTGTCAGCATGGAGAGGAGTAGGGTCAAACTGAGCACAACCAATCTCAACTAGGAGCCCACGAAGCTAGAGAATCTCAGAACAAGCAGCCGACATCGCACGGTATTCGGATTCAGTGGAAGATTTAGAGACACGATCTTGTTTCTTACTTTTCCAAGATATCAAAGAGTCACCAAGAAACATACACCAACCCGTGATAGATCGTCGTGTATCAGGACATCTGACCCAATCAGCGTCACTGTAAGCGACAAGCCAAAGAGAAGTCCCAGCGGGGAAGAACAAACCAAGGCTACGGAACCCTCAAAGATATCGAATAATGCGATGAACAATAGCTAAATGTAGATGACGTGGAACCTGCATGAACTGACTAACTTGCTGAACAGCGAAGGAAATATCAAATCGAGTAATAGTCAAATAGTTCAGGCTACAGTCTAACTGTCAAAACACAGTAGGATCGAAAAGGAGATCACCCTTATGACAATACTTCGTGTTTACTTCCAGAGGAGTATCTACAGAAGAAGTATCCTGAAGACTAGCCAAAGTAATCAAATCCTGAGTGTATTTATGTTGATTCAAAAAAATGCCGGATGAATCAGTATGAACTTCCAACACCAAGAAGTACGTAAGAGGACCAAGATCCTTCATATGAAACGAGGCCTGAAGATGCTATTGCAGATGGGGTAATTAAGGCGGAATCCGTCCCAGTAATAACAATATCATCAATATAAACCAGAAGAACAACAATGCCAGTGGATGTCTTGTAGAGAAACAGAGAGGAGTCATATTGACTCTGCTTAAAGGAAAACTGAAGCAAGGTTGATCTGAATATATCGAACCATGCTCGGGGAGCTTGTTTCAGCCCATACATTTACAGACATCCAAGGAAGAAAAGGACGGCAAACTAGGTAGGATGGTCATGTAGATCTCTTATTTGAGGTCACCGTGAAGAAATGCATTTTTGACATCAATTTGATGAAGGGAGCAACAAAAAGGACAGTCCACGCCGTAGTCATCTTGGTAATCGGAGCAAAAGTCTCCTCATAGTGCACCCCATACTCTTGTCGATTGCCAAGTGTAACCAACCGTGCCTTCTTTCGATCCAGAGTCTCGTCAGAATGTAGCTTGATTGAGTAAACCCATTTGCAATCGATGGCTTTAGCAGTAGCAGGACAAGGAACAACATGCCATGTGTGGTTGTCCTAGAGAGCCCGAAGTTCTTTAGCCATCGCCTCATGCCAACATTCATTTTTAACAATCTCGGAATAACCTGACAGAATGAGAATGGAAGATAAAGTAGCATGGAGAGAGGTATGCCAAAAACCATATCAATCAGGGGGACGAGATACTCTGGTTGAACGTCTAGGAACGGTGTGGGAGTCCGGATCACCCATAAAAGATACAATTTGAGTAGGTTTAGATGGCGGATCAAGCTCAAGAAGGGGCAAAGTTGGTCGTCGTCTTTCATACACAAGTCCAGGTTTGAATCTGTCAGGGGAAGGAATCAAGTCATCAAAATGCGGCAAAACATGCATCTTTGGCAAAGACTCAACATGAGTAGAAAAGAATGACTTATTTTCAAAGAAAAGAACATGACGGGAAATACAAAATCTATTATAGCATGGATCATAACAGACATAGCCTTTGTGTGAAACACTATAACCCATAAAGGCGCACTTAACAGATTGAGCAGATAATTTATGACGTTCATGGGATGGCAAATGAACAAAACAAACATAACCAAAAGTAGGGGTGTCAAATCGTGTTAACGGGTCATGTTCATGTCCTATCGAAGCATGTGCATTACAGTTAATGGGTCAACATGAACACGACCCGTTAAGGGTTTCGTGTCAAAATTTCAAAAACGAACACGACACGGTAAGATAACGGGTTGACACGATACGACCCGTTAATGAATCAGAAATAAATTGACACAACACGATACGACTCATTCCGTTTCAATCCGTTTACGTTAATGGGTTGAACAGACACGATATGACACGACACGACACGACCCGACCTGTTTGACTTGATGGATTTTATATAAATATTTAAATATAAATAATATCTATAAAAAATTAAAAATTAACTATAAGTCTGAAATTATAATCCAAACAAATATGATCCATACACATTGTAATAATATATTAAAATTACATCCCAAATATAATAAACAAAACGCACATAGTAAATATATTAACGTTACAATCCCAAATATAATAAAAACACATCTAAACAAATTTAGAGCTTGAAGAATGAGGTGGAGCGTCCTCTTTGCCCTTGTTGTTCTCCAACTCCATTCCATACGCTTGACCGTTTCCTTCGTTTTGCTTTAGATTCCTCATTTTGAAAACTTTCTGAATCAAACGGTTCCAAATCAATCATATCATCATTTTCACTTGCTGCTGAACTCATCTGAAAAGAAACAACAAAAACAAATGTAAATTCTAGACAGACTTGCATTTATATGTGTGGTGCGTATTTATAATGTATAAATTAATATATAGATATTAGAAGACAATCATTGCATCCGTAATAAATTCATTGTAATCTGATTGGACCAATAATATCGATTGGACCCATAAAAAAGAGGTGAATTTTGACATGTCTTCTTGCCCACAATAATATCGATACTGACTGACTAATCAATCTCAGTGGAGAGTGGATGATTGATTTGGAAATAATGGATTTTTAAGGTCATGGAAGCACAACTTGTAATCTGGTATAAATTCATTGTGAGGGGTGGCTGCCTTGGAGGCCTTTTACCCTCCAAAATGACCAATAATAATATCTTTGACCACTAAAGCAAATACATATATATATAATATTCATGGTTTCAAATACAACATCCCTACTCTTTTGTTCAGTAAAGGAGATGATCATATTGGAGTATATGAAACAACCTAAATTCGTTAGAATCCCACTTTCACCCTCCATTGAAAGTTGGAAAACCCATAGCCTTTCCTTATGATTTGGTTGAATTTATACTCAATTTTGCAACAATTTTTTTTCAATGTATAGCATTGTAGAGTCGGCAAGAAACTTATATATTTAAATACTAAATTCAATTACTTAAATGGGTTGTGGCCCTGTAGGCTATAAAAATATTGGATTAATTTTTTGGGATGAAGTCTAAATTCCAATTTTCTAATATATATATATATGAGATATATATTATATGCTAAAAGATGAAGATAATATTAAAATTAAAAAGATATTGAAACAGGGTTGTGTTTGGGATGGTGCATGTGAAGAAATCTAATTGCCTTAAATTGATTGAACTTGGAATTAGTATTTATTTAGTAGTACACAATTCAAATAGTCTAGAGAAAAATATATTGTGATTAATACAAAATACTCCAAAATATATTTCACAATCCATGAAATTAAGGGAAATATATTCCAAAAAAATTCTCATTCATCAAATCTGTAAACTTTAGATCAGTACATTTTCTCAATCATCAAAGATACATCTCGGCTGGATTTACTTACAGTGGGCGACGGGACTGGGTGACGCAAGTGGGCGGCGAGATGCGTGAGTCTGCGATGCTGCGTGGGTACTCTGCAGTCTCTGCGTGGGCGATGGCCAAGAGGGGCGGCGACTCAGGCTGGAGGGGGGGCACTGGGCACTGGGCAGCGTCTGGACTTAGAGCCCGGTGAGTCACCGAGAGAGCTGAGGGAAAGGGAACCCAGTGTTATTTGACTATTCACGGCAGAGGGAGATGGAAAAGCGACGGAGGAGAGAAGAGGACTTGTCAGCGTCTTCTGTGGTGTTTCCTGCAGGATGGTGTCTGGACTTGGAGAATGGAGAGACCGACTCGAGTGAGCTGAGAGCAGAGGACTGGAGGAGAGAGCACAGCAATTCGAAAATGAGAGGGTGGGGAAAGGGGGGGAGGCGTGGATTATTAGAATTTAGAGTTAGGGTTTTTTTTTTCCAGTTGTAGGTCTTAAGGGTAGAAAGGTAATTTTAATTTTTATAACGGGTCATAACGGGTTGACCCGTTAGTGACCCGTTAAGAAATCGTGTCTTAACGGGTCAACCCATTTTGACCCGAACCCGTTAAGACTAAACCCTAACCCGCTTTTATCGTGTTGCGTTCGTGTTGGGTTAACGGGTCGTGTCACATATTGCCACCCCTAACCAAAAGTATGCATATCAAGATAATTAGGATGTTGATGATAAAGACGAAAGTAAGGAGTTTCAAAATTCAAGACACTGGAAAGCAATCTATTAATTAAATAAATTGCCGTAGACAATGCTTTGATCCAAAATTTAGGCGGAATAGAAGTTTGAAGCAATAACGTACGAACAACATCCAACAAGTGTCTATTCTTATGTTCAACAACACCATTTTGCTGAGGTGTATAAGGACAAGAATGCCGAGAAATAATGTCTTTTTGTTGGAGAAAATCATGAAACTCACGAGACATATATTCGCCGCCAAGCCTTAAAACTTTGATTCTTGAAGAAAACTGAGTCTCAACATAGGCGATGAATTGTTGAAAGACAGAAAAAACCTCAGATTTAGAACGAAAAAAATAAATCTAGGTATACTTGGTATAATCATCAATGAAGGTAACAAAGTATTTATAATTCGCATGTGAAATAACAGGAGAAATTCCCCACACCACTATGAATCAAATCAAAACAACGCTCAGCATGACTACCATGAGAGGGAAATGAAAGAGACTTACTTTTACCTAATTTGCATGTAGAGCAATCAAAAGAAAGATGAGATGAAAATTGGTCTTTGTTACCTTACTTTTCCCACGAAGCTCTCTTGGAATGTGAGGGGGATCAATGAGTCCAACTTCGTATTAGGTCGCTACTTCGAAGTTGGATGGTTGATATTGTTTGTCTAGGGTTTCTTGGGCACAGGTGGCAGCCTTGATTTTAGGAGGGAAATCTGGAAATTTAAATTGGAGTTAATTCTGGAGGGGCAGCAGCTCTGGATTGGGAGAAGAGGGATTGTCAGCATCATTCTAGGAAGGTTCCTCCTTGATTTTGTTTGGAAATTCTCCTAAAATAGATAGGATTTTTCTCCCAGGCTAACACTGCCGTGACAGCTTGAAAACCCCGGTCAACCTCTGCCATAAAAGGAAGATTTTCCTGAGTTGATTCTAAGATCTTGGCAGCCTTATAATGGGAAACTTTCTGGTTGTGACGGCTCGCTAGTCAAGTCAACTTCTACCAAAGAAGAAAATATCATTCCTAATTTATTCAGGGTCTTCTCCATCTTTTTTAAGGTACAAAACCTAATTTGAAGACAGATGATAGATCGGTATCTCCATCTGATTCGGAACCTTAGCACCCATGTTGAATTAATTATAGAAAATTTTCACTTCTTGCTCTATTGGAGCTAATCAAATGTAACGATGCTAGGCAACATTTGGCATGTACTAAAAAATGACTAGTCAATGTAATGATTAGAGCCCATTAAAATCACTATAAGCTGCAAAAATGATTTTTATCCCATTAGTCTAGTGGGGGGCTTGTGTAAGATCATATCTAATGTCCTAGCAAACAAGATGAAAGTGGTGTTGAAGGAGATAATATTTAGGGCCCCTGCATTCATCAAGGGGAAATGATGGATATTGTATTGTATTGTATTGTAAATGGTCCTCTTGACACCAACCAAGGGAACTTGAAACAAGGTGTGCTCTAGGGGAAGTGCTGCGGGAAAATAGCTCGACGCCAGGATGATAAAAAAGAAAAAGCTTAACGCCTCCCATTCTTTTTTTTTTTATAAGTACTTAACGCCTCCCATTCTTATTACTTTCCAATATGAAAAAGAAAAAAAATGAAAAGGTNAAAAATAATAATAATAATAATAATATGGGGGTGTCGTTCAACGCATAGCCAATATGGGATGATATCATAGAGAAAATGGACTGGTGTTGTATGTGCCTGAAATTTGGTGAGACCACTGATCATTTGTTGTTTCACTGTGAAGTGGCTAGCGTATTGTGGGTTTCGATCTGCCATCTTCTTGGGATTGAATGGGTGGTGCCTCAACAACTGGTGAAGTTGACGGCGGCTTTGGGACATGAGTAGGGAAATAATGAGTGTAGAAGTATGGAGGATAACTCCTTTTTGCTTAACATGGAGCATTTGGAAGAAACTCAACAACACTCACACTATAAAGATTTATGATAGATCGTTGCCAGAGTTAAAACCCTTTATGCCCAAACTTTGTATGAATGGAAAACTGCCTCCAACAACATCCACTTTTGTGCATGTGTATAATGTGATATTTCTTGTGTCTGATTTAATTTATTTTTCTCTGATTGTCCCTCGCTTCTATTATCGCAGGAATTAATGGAAGGCAGGAGCAATGGATCAGCATTTCATGATGAAAAGTTCCTGTCAAAGAATGATTTCCCCAAAGAACTTTTCTTATCCAGTGATGCCAATGCTATAGTTGAACACACAAAGAAAGTTTTGGTAATTGAGGATGGTGAAGTTGTTCATCTCAAGGTATTTGACTTCAAATTCATTTTTATTTTTTTGTTTTGGTTGGTATATGAACGGTACAAGTTTTTCCACCCGTCTTTTGGAGTTGGCCATTGTTGAAATGAATATAGGAGGGGAATTTTGTTAGCCCTGGAAGCTTTGACTAGGATAGAAGTATGATGTACTGCTTGTGGGAAGTTGTTCTATTACAGAACATTCCCCTATGCTTTTCAAGGAATCCCGTATACACCCCAGACAGAGGCTCCTTACCACACAACAAGTTCATGGTAGCTTTCCCATACATTTCTATGAATTTTATACTTAAGTGGAAACTTTTTCTCTCCAGCAGTTGAATTGCACTTCTGAAAGCACTTCAGATATATTCTGGTTAGAGCTTAAAAGGAAAAAGACCCTACAGTTCTGGGGTATACCATTGCTGCATGTTGTTGCTTAAAGATGTTATGGATGCTTATTCTGTCACTCATTTCATTGATGTTGATGTTATAACATAAGATGGCATAAAGTCTATAACACCTAGTTGTACATATGACGGTGATTGCTTCAGGATGGAGGAGTATCAATACTCAAGTTCGATGATGACAAGGGAAAACATGGCCGTTCCCTTTCTAGGCCTGCTTCAGTTCAACGTGCATTATCCGTTCTTGAGATGGAGGTTGAGCAAATAAATAAAGGAAATTATGAGCATTATATGCAGAAAGAAATTCATGAACAACCGGAATCTTTAAAAACCACGATGAGGGGGAGACTTATACGTGGAGGCTCCTGCAAAGCCAAGACCGTTCTTTTGGGTGGGCTGAAGGATCACCTTAAAACAATTAGGCGAAGTAGGCGGATTGTTTTTATTGGTTGTGGAACAAGCTACAATGCTGCTTTAGCTGCAAGACCCATCTTGGAAGAACTTTCTGGTAAGTATTCTGTGTACTTGAAACCCTAGGGGTTGGCTCAAGTGGTAAAGACCTTGGGCTTGGGGGTATGCTCCCTCCAGGTCTAAGGTTCAAATCCCCTTGTGTGCAAACAATATCTAGGGGTCATCGGACTGGGCGATTTTCCCCTTGAATTACCCGAGGTGCACTTGCGGGAAACTCCTTGCTGAGGGCCTATGCACCACCGGGATTAGTCGGGACATTGTTCCTGGACACCTAGTGCCAATAAAAAAAAAAAAAAGTACTCTGTGTACTTTCTGTATTATTTTCCAGATAACCATTTTTTTCTGATTTTTGTCCCCTTGTTTATGTCATATGAACCATACAGGTGTCCCTGTTACAATGGAAATTGCTAGTGATCTCTTGGATAGACAAGGACCAATTTACAGGGAAGATACAGCTGTTTTTGTTAGTCAATCTGGTGAAACTGCAGATACTTTGCTTGCATTGGAATATGCTTTAGAAAATGGTGCATTATGTGTTGGCATAACCAACACTGTTGGTAGTGCAATAGCCAGGCATACACATTGTGGCATTCATATAAATGCTGGTTGTGAGATTGGCGTAGCCAGTACCAAGGTAAATAACTAAATATTACAATTATGATATCCTCATTTTGTTTGTTTTAGTGGTGTTGGTTTTTTATGCCATTACTATATTTAATAGGCATACACAAGTCAAATAGTAGTGATGGCCATGTTAGCACTAGCAATAGGAGGTGATACAATTTCCAATCAAGCAAGAAGAGAGGCTATAATAGATGGCCTATTTGACTTGCCAAGTAAGTTTTTAGGCTTCTCTCCTCAACATTTCTCTGGCATGTAGTCTGTTTTCAAAGAAATTTAGGAAATGTTTAAAAGGTGATTCTTTTTCTCTCTCTTCTGTTTTTGCAGACAATGTCAGAGAGGTGTTGAAGCTTGACCAAGAAATGAAGGATCTTGCAAAACTATTGGTTGCTGAGCAGTCACTTCTTGTGTTTGGGAGAGGCTACAATTATGCAACAGCTCTGGAGGGTGCTTTGAAAGTGAAGGAAGTGGCACTTATGCATAGTGAAGGAATACTTGCTGGTGAAATGAAACACGGTCCTTTGGCTTTAGTTGATGAAAATCTCCCTATTGTTGTGATTGCCACCCGTGATGCTTGCTTCAGGTCACTTCTATCTTATTTAGGAGTGTATCTTTGTCATCTAAAATTCTTAGTTTACTGACATCTTTCTTTTGCTAACAGCAAGCAGCAGTCTGTCATTCAGCAACTTCATGCCCGTAAAGGTCGCCTAATAGTGATGTGTTCAAAAGGAGATGCTAATGCTGTATGCCTTGGGGGATCTTGTCGAGTAATAGAGGTTCCCCAGGTTGAGGATTGTCTTCAACCTGTAGTTAATATAATTCCGTTACAGGTATATTTCCTGCAATTTATCATTACATGCGCTATTTATCTTGACCAACTGTAATTGGTGCAACCTGAATTAAGAGTGTTTAATTTCAACTGATGTCATAAAGACTTGGTCCTGGTCATTTTATGTTGGGGTGCTACCATTAACAGTTACATTCACGTGCATATACAAAGATGTAGTTCAAAAACCATGTGTGGAGTGGCTGTATATGTTCTGGGTGCTGGGGCCATGGCATACTCTGTTTGTATTCCATAGAAGAGTCGGTGCCCTGCAGATGTTTGTAAATGTATTAGGTTGAAGTACCTATAAAAAAAATGTATTAGGTTGCAATAACCTTCTGGCTTAAAAATGACTCGGTACACATTTCATGGATTACTAGCTCCAATGCATTTGCATTTTTTGAAATAGACGTTTCTCAATCTAAGGGAGCTTATATTTGGATTTGAAATACCAAGTTATCTCCAATAGATACAGCAGCAGAAAGAAAATGCCGAATCCAGTAACTACTTTTCCACTCACAATTTCTGGATATTTCAACGTTCTTTGACTTTCCCAGCTTTTATTTTTTGTCATTGTGTATATATGTGTGTGTGTAATTAATTCCGATCTCTGCCTTTTGGATGCAGTTGTTGGCTTATCATCTCACGGTTTTGAGGGGGTTCAACGTTGATCAGCCTCGGAATCTCGCTAAGAGTGTGACAACCCAGTAAACTTCTACTGCCAAACTTATTGCCTCTTTGGTTGTTACCCTTCATGAGAATAATTAGGATCTCAGCTGATTATAGATATATACATATATTCTTTGGCTCTATGACCTCCTCAGATGTGGTTTCTGGTATTTATGCTGGGGTCGTACCAGAGCATTGTAAATGATCACAAATTAGGAAATTGCTGACTCCCCCGACTCGTTTCTTTTGTGAAGCTTTGTTGAATGTGCCTTGTGCGCATGTTTAAAAAGTATTGCTTCGATTATGTTTTCTACTTAAATACATCTTATTCTCCTTTCACCTAGCATCTCTGGTTGATATCTTAACAGACAGCCATCGAGACTAAGATCCCTGGTAGGGATAGGACTGTAATCGATCCGAGTTGAGTCAATCTTTTTATTCAATGATTTATGGACAAGCATTAATCGAGCCGAATTGAGTTTTTTTTTTTTTTCACGAGTCGAGCTCAGTTCGAGTTTATTGGACGAATCGTATGGATTGGTTCATTTACAGGCTTACAACCATACTAAGAGAAGATCATGTTTGGTTACCAAAAATGATTGGAAATATTTGGGAATTAGGAGAATTTGTTTGAAATTAAGTTTTAGGAAATGAGAGGGAAATATTTAAATAAATTTAAACAAGTATTATATTGGAGTTTGTGAAAGTGGATAGATAAAGTTGAATTTTTGTTTCAATATAATTTTTTTAAGATTATGTTTTGTTCTAGAATTGTAAAAATTGTATTGATTTTTATATTTGAGTAATGATTGGGTAATAATTAGATGAAAAGTTGAACTAGAAAAATTCTTTATGTTTGAATAATCATGTTTGGGAATGAAATTACGAGAAAAAAATTAAAAAATGTGGAAATATTTTAAAAATGTTTTGGTTGTCAAACAATGTCTTGGGGTTATGCTCTCCCCGATTTAAGATTCAAATTGTTATGTATAAATAAGATCACATCTCATTAGTAAAAAGTTGATAGTCATTTTAGAAAAAATTTACACAACTTCTTCTTATTCACACAACTTCCATACACCATATTTTTTTTAATTTTTAATTTTTTTTCTTTTATTAAACATTTAATATATGAATAATGAATAGAAAAATTTAATTAATTTAAAAAGAATAAACTCAAAAAAATATTAAAAAATCTAAAATTTTAAAAAAATATGATGTGTGGAGGTTGGAAGGTTGTGTAACATTGCTCCTTGTATTGTGATTTAATAAGATAAATGTCATGTTATGTTTGTACGGTTTTAGAAATTACTTGTCATTAAAATAATATAAACAAAAATAACATGTATCAACTTTATTTGGAGTTAATTTGAATCGATCTCAATCAAATCAATAATAATCTACCCACCTTTTCAGTTTTCTTCACACGCAAGGTTTCTTCAGGTTCTTATCCAAATTTTAAGGTTTCTAAATGAGAAAAAAACACGTGAAATGTGTTATACATCATTTATTATTATTCGTATAAATATTTTAAATAATATTAAATAAGTAATAAATGTTTAAAGATATATTTCATATGTCTATTCTTTCCTATGTGAGTCTTTAAGTTTGAATAAGAATTTAAAAAGATATTTGTCCATATTTAAATATAGATATGAATTTAAAGAGATGTTTGAATTATATTGATTTTTGCAAGTTGAGCCCAATGCATTTTTTATTCTATTTAATGTGAATATTGGTCAATCACAAGATAATACCAAAATGGACCATTACTCATAACTAATCTTAGAAACTATATCATTATCCTATTTTTCTGTTGATACAACAACTAAACTATATACTAAAGTGAAACAAGGGTACAAATTAATAATTCAAATGATGGTGCAAAACTCGTAATAAACATGTTCTTATTAAGAAATAGTTTTTCTATTCATCATCCCTACATCATATAGATGTTAAAGGAAAAAAAAATAAAAAGATAACAAATAAAAGCAGGTGTGTGGTGTAAGGATAACGAGTATAATTTTTTATTAAGAAAAATTCGTTGGATTGATTAATTACTTGTTTGGCTAGAATTTTAGTCGGATAACCAAACACAATTTTGCTGGCTTAGGGGAAAATATGATTTTTTATAAATAAATGGTCTATTATTGAAATAAGAGCTAGAATATTAAAATCTTCGAACTCTTTTAAAAAGTGGATGATAAAACTTTTTTGGATGGCAGGGCGTGACACACTGACATCAATGTGAAAGATAAAATCTCTTGTCATTATGTTTCCGCACATTATTAATCTATTATTAACATGTGTTGAATTGTTCGATTTCTTGACCTAAACATTCTAGATTTGGCTACTATAGTTGGAGAAGGTAAAACTGTCCAATCTAAGAGTCCGAGATCCCATGATCCAAAGGGAGGCCCATCGGTCTGGCAAAGTGAAGATGACGACCTTTGGTGGGCTTGTCCCACCAAGTGAGAGGCCTGTTCAGCTTGATCCAAGACTAATAAGACGCCAACAGAGGGTGTTAGGGGTGACATATGCCAACCATCACCTGATCTGTCAATCGCCTTGAATCATCACCAACATGTGGCTACCAGGAAGCATGCAGGAAAAACTATAACAATCATTCACCTGGGAAGAGAAAGGTGGACGTCGCTAGGACAAGCCGAGGAGGCACAAACTCCACAAATCCCTAGATAACAGCTCTTAGGAAGTGTGCGAGAGAGGTAACCATGACTACTACACTGATGAAGGAAAGGTGGGCGTCGCCGCAATAGGCTGAGAGGCAGCCAAAATGATGGTCGTGAAGCATTAGTCGTGGGAATGCGTGCCGAAAGAACAACCACAACTCTTCCCGTAAAAGGGGAGAGGGACTCGTTGGACCTGACTGGGGGGTGCCGAGACGTAGGTCAGAGCTCAAAGCCGCATTAATTATTTTCTTTAGGGTATGATGCCCCCCTAATTGATTCACGTGCATGAGGCATGAGAAACAATGTGACAGCTCCTTGGGATGAAAGCAACAGGACTCTAAACTACCTAGTATAAAAGCCTAATCAAAGTATGTTCAAACTCAAGATATTTTAAGACAAAGTAAACACTTCTTAAAAAGAAAAACTAACTTAAGCATCGGAGTGTCCCCTGACCTCCTCCGAGCTCTCTTCTTTACTTATATGTTTGCAGGTCCTTTGATCCACCTCCTAATTGTTTGAGGAGTCCTCCCGGTACGTACGAAATACATCCAAAACAATAATTTCTCTGCAGAAGTGTGTGTAGGTGGGAGTGTGTAGACATGAGAAGTCATACTTCTTTTTTTTTTTCTTTAAAAAAAATCAAGGGTAAATTAAAGAACAAGAATTCTAAACCCACGAGAGAGCTAAGAAGGTCATAGGAGGAAGGTGTCAAAGTAATTCATCTTACCATTTTATTTTCTATTTGAAAAATGTCAAGAAAGAAATGATGTCTCGAGAAATAAGAAAGTTACATGGTTAACTTTGGAAGTTGTGGTTTTTTTTTAAAAGAAAAAAGATATCAGTACCCTAATTGAGAACAATATTTGATAACCATAGCTAAATATTGTTATTATAATATTATTATTTATTTTCTTTTTTCAAATTCATGTTTTTAAAGAAGATTAATTTTCTCTTAACAAATTAAAAAAAATGAAAAAACATTTATTTAGCGATAATTAGCAAAGTAAAAACACCCTCACATTCAATAGACATCACACGCAATCAGCATATCCACCGGCACGCTAGCTACTCCTCTGAATAATTCCATAAAGAAAAACGACGTCGGATTACAAAGACAGATGTAAAAGAACTTCAGATTTCAGAATAACGTGGTCAGTGGTGAGACAGAGGCGCACAAATACAAGCAAATACAAGCACACGGACACAGGTCAGGAAGCTCTGAGTCTACATTCTCACCTTTATATTTCTTGCTTCATTTTTATTAAGAATTTAATTTGTAGGGTTCCTTTTCGTCTAAGTCTTAAATCTTTCGGGTTTCATCGCGATTTTACCTTCATTTTCCCATTTCCCCTCAGTTTTCTCGTTAACCGTAAGGGGAATATAAAGGTTTGAAATTGATTCTTCTTCCCTAACGTGGGGATTTCGTTAGGGTTTATTGTTCAATAGTTTTTTTCCTGTTTCTATTTCCGTTTTCCCATCGTTTTTTGGTGCTTCAATGTCGGCAAACTTAATGAGTTGAAGAGCAATATTGTTTATATTTCATTATCCCTTGTTTACCTGTTGGATTGCTGATAAAATATGAAAAGCGTAATCATTTGTCTGTATATCTTCACCAAAATCACTGGCTAAGTTTAACATTAAACTTTAGAAATTACAACTCAGGCTTTGAATTAATTCGTGTAATGTATATTCTCTCAAAAATTATGGAAAGGATTATTGTTTCTTTTATTTGTCGAACCCTAGGGGTTGGCTAAAGTGGTTAAGACCTTGGACTTGGTGGTATGCTCCTTCCAGGTCTAAGGTTCGAATCCTCTTGGGTGCAAACAATTATGTTCTGGAGAACTTCCCCATTGAATTATCCGAGGTACATATGTGGAAACCTCATTGTTGAGGACTTGTGCACCCCGGGATTAGTCAGGACTTTGTTCTTTGGTGCCAATAAAAAAATATTTCTTTAATTTTTCTCACTTTTATCATATTTCCAATTTGTTATGCTTTACAGTTGTATTGTTCTTTTTTCTTCTGTCTTTGAGGATTGCTCTAGTTATGAATGATTCTGACTATATGCGAAGTTTTTCTCACCCATGTAGTGCACTTGCTTTTTCTCTTTGGAGATGCTTTTTGGTGTTTGTTATTGTATTCAATAAGATTGGGTTTTGTAATTGTACAGGGTTATCATTATGAGCGGTGCTCCTAAAAGATCTCATGAAGAGAGTGGTCATTCCTCATCGTCAAAATACCCACATGAGGATTCTGGTGCATACCCCAAGATGTCAGCTGCAGTTTCTAGCGACTACCATCCCCCCTACGAGATAGTTCAAGAAAGTCGGGTGCTGAAGCTTCCCCGGACTGAATCTCGCGATGCAGATAGAAGATCTCCTCTTCATTCAATGTATAGGATTCCATCTTCTTCGAATGAATCACATGTCGATCATTCTGAAAGCAAGATGGAATTGAAGGATTCCAAGGATGGTAGAGATCTTCGGTTTGAGAACCGAGATACAAAGATGGAGATGAGGGAGTTGTATGGTGAGGGGAGGAGGGAATCTCAAAATGTGAAGAGTGAAAAGGATGTAAGACCTGACAGTAGAGGAGATGATAATAAGGAAATGAGATATGATAGGGAAAGTTTTAATGATCCAAAAGGTGATGTGAAGACGGAAAAGGATGTTTATGGTGCAGCAAGTAGTCACTTGAATTGGAAAGAATCAAAAGAACACCATAGGGTAAAAAAATATCTGGATGCCCCAAGTGGAGGTATAAATATCTGGCATGTTCCACGTGTTAATTCACAAAGCCCCAGTGAGGTTGGAAAGGAAGGCTCAACAATTGAGGAGAGGGATTATGGGGAATCTCATGAGGCTGTTGGAGAAAACAAAGTTGGTTCGAAGGGTGAAGAGAAATTGAAAGATAAGGATAGAAAGAGGAAAGATGTGAAGCATAGGGATTGGGGAGAAAGGGATAGAACTGATCGTAGGAGTGGTCTTCCAGTAGCTAATAGCGGTGGTGAGTGCAAAGATTCAACAAAAGAAGAAAGAGATGTAGAGAGGTGGGAGAGAGAGAGAAAAGATTTTTCCAAAGACAGGGAAAGACTAAAAGAGAGGGAAAAGGATCATACCCGGAGGGACCCATGGAATGGAGTAGACAAAGAGATTTCTCACAATGAGAAGGAATTAGGGGATGGGTCTTTAAGAATTCCAGAGCAGGAAAATCTAGCATCAGAGCAGAAGAAACAGAAAGATTTTGATAGCTGGAAAGATGTTGATAGGGAAGCAAGAGACAGGAGGAAAGAAAGTAATGATATTGAAGGAGATATAACTGAAAGGCGCACTAGGTGCGATGACAAAGAATCGGACGATGGATGTGCAGATGGTGAAGGGGCTTCTGAAAGGGAAAGGGAAGTTTATAATTATGGAGTTCAAAGGAAGAGGATGCAGCGGTCAAGGGGTAGCCCTCAAGTGGCTAGCCGCGAGCACCGTTTTAGGTCTCGTGCTCAAGAAAATGAAGGGTGTGTCATACTATTTTCTTTTGCTGCCAATTTAATTGCAAGATTATTAACCTTAATGGATCAATTTTCGCATATGAAACGTTACTGTTGGTGAAAATAAGATCTACTGAAACTGTTAATATGGGATAGAAATTTTATTTTACTTATAAAAAAAAATTGGATATAAATTTGTTAGGTTTCTTAGGCCTGGTTTGGATAGCAAGAGTCTCCAATCTCATCCCATCTTATCTCAATATCCAAACACCACAAACACAAATACTTTTCAGTTTCAAATTTTTAACTTTTTCATCTAATCTGCCTAATCATTACAACTTTTCTAAACTTCCAAACAAAACACAAAACAATTCTATTTTTCAAATCCCAAAACAAAAATAATATTAAAAAATAATATTTTAACAATGTGTTAACTTTATAATATTTTAATTCAATTTTTTCTCTCTCCTATCCCAAAACCCTATAAAACATCTCAATTCAAACCATTTCACTTCTATTCATAGATCATCTAATCTCAGCTCACTATCCAAACGAGGCCTTAATCTTTTATCCCCTTCTGGGTAGATATTAATTTCTATGATAAATATTACCCATAAAAAATTTATTCATACAATGTTGTTTATTAATTGAAACCAAATCTTTAAGTTTTATTGATATAAAAAAAATTCTATTTTCCAGCTCGTGTGTGGTACACCTTCCTCACATTGATATGGCATAATTGGATTTGCAAGCGAAATTTAAAAACTTGAATCTTGCAAATCAAATCTTGCCATGTACGTGGAGTGGATGGTGTGTTGTTCACACCGGCTTGCAAGAAGGACTCTTAAGATTTTTTTTTCTTCATATTTTCTCATATACTTTTTTTTCATGGGTTGGTGCATCTTTGATGTATATATTTGATCTTTTGCCATGCTATAAAATTATGATCTTTGGAGGAATAAAAGATATTTGGGGGCTGCTTGGTCCTTTTCTTGATTCTGTTTAGGGTAGATGAGATTTATGTTATATGCCAACTATCAATGTTAAAGCCCAGTGACGTTCCTTTTCTTTTAAATAATAAAAGTTACATACGCATGTGCTATGCAGAAATGCAGTGATTTAGATTGGTGGCATTGTGCAAATAAACTAATTGCAATTATTAATTTCAATTTGTTCGATACAAAATTACAAAGTTTTTGTAGAATGCTAAATTTTAGTTTTAACTTGAAACCAAGCATTTATTGGCAGGGCAACGTTAGTGTTTTCAGGTGGTCCTGTAGGGAAATTTAAAGCAGAAATAAGTATTCTTTTTTCCTTGCAATTGTGTTGTTGGAATATCCTCTTTTGTTTACCAATGGCTTCTAGGTTGGGGCTTGTTGTAATGGGTAAAGGATTTGGGGGTTATTATTAGCCAAACAAGAAAGCTCATGACTAATAGGAAATAAACTGCAAAACGGTAAGTGAAAATGACATAACTCTAACTTCAGAATATGACATTATTTGTTTACCAACTCAATGGTGCTAACACTGTAGTTTTTATTTATTTTTTCATTTTTTAAATATCTATGCTGTAAATATTATGTGATATATCCTCTCCAATGGATATTTAGGCTCTGTTTGGATACACAGTTCATATGAGATGAGATGAGATGAGATGAGATGTTTTGAATAGTAGTTGAATAAAAGATTGTTAGAATATATTTATTATTATTATTTTTATTTTGGGATTTGAAAAAGTTGAATTGTTTATCATATTTTTGTATGAGAATTTGAAAAAGTTGTAATGATTGAGATGAGATGAGATAGGAAGTTTGTGTAAACAAACGGAGCCTTATTGTTTGGTGGTAATCTTAATATTTCTCTTCTTTCCCTTGTTGGCACATTTTTTTATTTTTTTGCCTTTTATTTTTTTGCAGATCTCAAGGTAAGCTGCTGTATTCCATCTTATCAGATGTAACTTCTTTTCACTGACATGCCCTGGTGAAGTAATGTCGATTTCAACGAAAATCACTTTCATTTGTGCATCTCCAGTTTACCTTGCATTTTGTGATGATTTTATTTGCATTAATATCTGTACTTCCCGATCAAAAAGTATTAGCATTCCGTTAGATTTGAAAATCAGAATTCATATTATCTTAACCTGGCTCTTGTTGAGTCTTTTCGAAATTAGAATAAGTATCCATTGTTTGATACAAATGCATATATCTTTGGATTTTATTATACTATTTTCTACAATTATTATGGCAATTAAATTGCCTGACTAAGGAATGTGCATCTTTGATAATGCATGTGCACTTACAAAATGATCTATTTTCTAACTTCTGATTACTAATTTCATATATTGTCTTGAGATTTTGACCATGATGTTGCGTTTGCTTTTTTTGTGGACCGAAAGGAGGAGGGAAAGGAAGGGGGGGGGGGGTGATTAGTGTGTGATAAAGAAAAAAATCAAATATTTGTTATTAAAACCTTAAAGCTCGGGCCAGAAAATATTGTTCTTATTCTTATCATTCACAATGCTTCTGAAATTTCAAATTGATTCATGTTTAATGCGAAAAGGTAATTAATTATCAGTGGTAGTGTACTATTGGTGTAAAGCTTTTACCTATAAAAAAATATTATTGGTGTAAAGCTTTTTAATCCCTTTATTTCATAATACACTTTTAGCCATTGTATATTAAAATGAGAATTGATTGTTTCCATTCATCGTGTCTTTAATATTACTTGTTTCTTGTGCCCATCTGTTATATCCTAAAGCTGGGAGTGTTTCAGGTAAAGTTGAAGTATCTTCTGTTGTTTATAAAGTTGGTGAATGTATGCAAGAACTGATAAAGTTGTGGAAGGAACACAAAGCATCAGAAGCTGAAAATAATGGGGAAAGCTCATTAAATGGTCCAACTCTTGAAATTCGAATTCCCGCTGAGCATGTTACAGCTACGAATCGCCAAGTAAAGTCAAATTGATTCATGTTTATATGACATTGATCAATGAGCTTTTTATAATTTGCATAATGTAATTTACCCAGTGTTCACAAACTTCTTAGGTATTTACAGTTTATGCTCTTGCACAACCTATTCTGGGCTTTATTCTAGAATGCCATTCCCTCTATCATGTACTCAATAGACATATCCGATGAAACTGTGGAAAAGTTTGCAACTTCCCCATGCACACAAAACAAAATGGGTAAAATTGTTGAGAGAGTATTTGTAGGATTTGGAGCTATCTAGCTAAGCATTCCGTCAGATCCATATCTTCAAAAAAATATGTACGGAATAGAGACTGGTACGATTCAATTCAAAATTTTGTCCGTTCGGGTTAATAAATATTTTGAAGATATGGATCTGACGGAATGCTTAGCTGGATAGTTTTATGTGGAGGCAATGAAGTGCCACACATCCTTTGCTGAATGGAAGGGTCTAGTTAGGAGATAATTTTACTTGAGGCATCCACCTTATGATTTGTTTCCTTTTCTTTATTTTATTAAGTTTGATCTTTAAGGTTGTGTTGTTTCAATGATTGCTTGGCTATCCTTACCACCCGTCATTTGATGTGGCATTTATAAAGAATAAATGGTTAACTGCACAAGTAGTTAGATTGTTTTAATTGTATTAAAAAAATGAAGTTAGATTGTTATCATCTTTGGCTGTTATTTTCTCAAGGATATTGTTTCTTGGAAATGTAAGTGTAAACTGGTTAAATTGGCTAGAAACAGAAGAATTCCGCACAGTGATGTAATGGGGACTATACTGTCAGGAAAAAGGGTAATATTGTCAACCCATGCACCTGCCGGGGGGGTGGCAGGATTGCTAATCAAAGTCTAGCTGCATGGAACAGGGCATTAGATTTTTAGAAATGTGGCATAATGATGTTGCAGTATACTTCACAGCTCCTTGTCACATTGCTGTTATGGGGAATTTTCCTGTATTCATGGTGGTCTGTCATGCGTTTGATGGTTTTGAAGATTATATTTTCTGTTCACCAACTCTTACATCAATACCTGGCTCTACGGATTTTATTATGAAAACTAAGATCTTGCTCCTTGTCAATGGTGTCTTTGGACCATACAACATCTTTTTTTTTTTTTTTTTATCAGAAAGGGTTAGTGGTGAATCACTCAATTTCTTTTGGGTGCGGTGAGTTGTATTTACCTATCAAAACAAGGGTCTTGTCACTCTTCTAGTTTTATTTGTTTAAATATTTACGCTGGATTACTCACTTTATTCCAATTATTGCTAGTGTAGGGTTTGAAGCTTGAATATATGCTCCTAATAACCATGCTGTATCTTCATTTCGACTTATTGAGGCCATTATGTGCAGGTCAGAGGTGGCCAGCTCTGGGGGACAGAGATATACACTGATGACTCAGATCTTGTTGCTGGTATGTGGTATTATGACTGTTTTTTTATAAGTAAAATAAAATTTTATGAATCAAGTAACTAGGCTTTGTCCAAGTACACGGAGTCTATGAAAAAGAACACCTAGTTACAATTTAGGAGCAAGAAAATAATGCAAGAAAATCATGAAAGCTAGATCCATTGAGTACAATAACAGAAGTCCAAAGAAATAAGGCGTGGAAAAAGAAATTTCTAAGCTCATTTAAAGAATGCTCCCGATCTTTTTTTGATGGTAAGAAATACTTTTTTTTTTGATAGGTAATCAAAGATAATATATTCATAGAAATAGGCGAAGCTCAGGTACACATGAAGTATACATGAAAAAACGCCTAACTAGAGGTAACTACAAAAAGAAGAAGATCATGGACACTATGTTCGTTACAAACTATATCCCCGGCCCATAGGAACAATGTCTTAAAAAAAAAAAATTTTAAGCTCGTCCATTGTTCTCTCTTGATTATCAAAACATCTAGCATTTCTCTCCCTCCAAATACACCAACACATACATATTGGTACCAATCTCCAAATTGCCGCTACCTGAGAATCTCCATGTAGTCTTTTCCAGCTTGCGAGGAAATCCACCAAGCTACAAGGCATAACCCAAGACAATCCGACTCTTGAGAAAAAATCATCCCATATAGCCTTGGCCACCTTGCAGTGTAAAAGCAGATGATCAACTGACTCTCCATGCTTTTTACACATACAACACCAATCTAAGACAATAACTCGTCGGTTCCTCAAATTATCTGTGGTGAGGATCTTGTCCAAAGATGCTGTCCAGACAAAGAAAGCTGCTTTTAAAGGAGCTTTCGTCTTCCATATGCTCTTCCATGGGAACATAGACAAACCGGAGTTCGTGAGCTTTTGATAAAAAGAACTGGCCGAGAAGATACCTTTCTTAGAATGATTCCAAAGCAACTTGTCTCCAGAGCCCCCTGGGATACTTGCGGAATATAATACCGCAAAGAACTCCGTAATAGACTTCAACTCCCAATCATTGGCTGCCCTAATGAATTCAATATTCCATTGAGGGGTGCCATTTGCTGTAGAATGAAGATCGGCAACTGATGCCTCCTTTACTCTTGCAAGGCAAAGATGGCAGGGAAGGTATCTCGTAGGCAATGGTTACCACACCATATATTAAACCAAAAAGGGACACGCGAACCATCGCCTGCAACAAAATGTTCATGTCCTCGGAAGGTCCCCCAAAGGCTCCTAATGTTTTTCCACAAACCCACTCCATAAGTGCCTCGTACCTCATTCGAGCACCATCCTCCCCAAGCTTCCCCAAACCGAGAATCGATAACCGACCTCCAAAAGGCCTCCCTTTCATTTTGGTACCTCCACAACCACTTATCTAAAAGGGCTTGATTGAATTTCAACAAGTGGTGAATCCCCAAACCTCCCCCAGATATTGGGGTACAGACTGTAGACCAATTAACCAGGTGGAATTTGAACTCTTCCCCCAATCCACTCCATAAGAAATCCCTTTGTAGTTTCTTAATTCGGTTAGCCACCTTTGTGGGAAGCTGTAACAGAGACAAAAAATAGGTGGGTAGGTTAGAAAGAGTGCTGTTGGTCAAAGTCAATCTACCACCTTTCGACAAGTAAAGCCTCTTCCAAGCAGCCAATCTGCTCTCTACCCTTTTGACTACATCATTCCAAATCCTTTCAGATTTAAAAGAGGCACCCAACGGTAAGCCAAGATACTTCATAGGAAGCGAAGATATCTTGCATCCCAAAGTAGTAAGAAATAATTTTATTAGAAGCAAATGAAATAGGCGAAGCCCATGTACACAGGAAGTATACAAAAGAAAACACCTAAATACAAGAGCACTCCTGATCATCAAAGCAATTTCTAAGCTCATCTAAAAAGCGCTTCTGATCATCAAAACGCTGACCATTCATTTCAAGCCAAATGCACCACGTGAAGCATAAATGAATCATTCTCCATACAGCAGCAAAATGTGGGTTGCCCTGAAGGCGTTTTCAACATGCAAAGAGATCCACCACCCTCCTAGGCATCACTCATGCAAGTCTGGTCCTGCAAAAGACCTCATCCTATAACACCCTTGTCACCTCACAGTGAAGTAATAAATGATCGGCAGATTCACCACATTCTTACACATGACTTTTGTTAGTGGTATTATGATTGTTTTAATTATGCCAGAAAACAGCATTCTCATTACTCTTTACCATTGGATTGTTCTTCTGAATTGTTGTTCAACTTTGAGTTTTCAGGGCTCTAGATCTTTTCATTTTCTTTGTTTAGGTGTTTCTCCTATATGCTCCCTGTGTACCTAGGTTACACCCCTTTTTCTTATAAATAAAATTGACGTACTGATCAAAATAAATCACTGAAGTGGTGTATGAAGATTAATATTGAAGTTTCCTTGTGTTCCAGTTCTCATGCATACTGGTTACTGCCGCCCTACAGCTTCTCCTCCTCCACCTGCTATCCTAGAGTTGCGTGCTACTATTCGAGTGCTACCTCCACAAGATTGTAAGCCTATATTCAACTGTACCTATCTTTTCTGCATAATTTAATGGTTGAAAACACATAAGGCAGTCCTGCATAGATGCTTGACATTACAAGTAAGATGCCACAAATTAAATTTTAATTGGTTGTTCATGGCAAGAGAAGGTTTATGGGCTTCTGATTAAATATAGAAAGTAACTATTTTGAATGTTTATTTTTCCTGGGTGGGTTGTGGTTTGAAGTAATTGTAGAAAGTGCCGAAGTTTAAGTAGGGATGAAGAAGAAAGGAGGAAACAAGTGGATTATGAAAGTGAGAGGTTTAGAATGTCGAAACTTGGGAATCTTTTGATTCATAATTTTCAATTCCATTGCCAGTCCTTTTCCCCGCCAAAAGAAGTTTTATTGCATTCCTCAATTTGATTTACAAACAATTTCTACTTATATATAAAAACAAAATAGATTGGAGAATTTCTAAGTCGTTAATCAAGTAAGTCCTGTTTTTAATTTCAGATTTTATTCATAAGAATTCCTTTAAACTTAATTTAAACATGATTTAAAAGCCTTCTCAATTTGTTTAAACCTCTCAATCAATGCAAGGTCCAAAACTTTACCAGTTGGACTTTTAGGGGAGGTACACTTCTTGAATAATTTTGTAACACCCCAGATTGGGTATAGGAAGGTGGTGAATGGGATCTTGCATTGCTTTAGATGAAGAAGTTCTTGTCTTTTACAATGATTCCCAGAGGTGCCAATTGTAATATTTACTAGTTCTTTTGTAGTATAGGTTTTAGATGAGGTTTGGACCGTCCTTGGTTTGTTATTAATGCTATCAAAGCCAAATCCAACCATAAGTGTAGGACTTGAGCCATGCCACCTAGAATGGGATGGCCTGAACAGAACTTCAGGAATTTAAGGGGAGAGATTGTAATATCTTGGATGAGTATAGGAAGATGGTGAATGAGTTTCTTGGGAAGGAGAAGTTCTTGCCCTTTATAATGATTCCAAGGGACTTCAATTGTAACATTGACTGGTCCTTTAGAGTCCAAATATGACTTAGGCCTTGGGTCGTTACAAATTATTACTTTGTGAGCATGTTCCAGAAATTTCTTTAATTTTCTCTTGTTTGCTTTTTATATTTTGTAATAATTCTACTGATCAAGTAAAAATATTTTCTAAAAATTCTGCTTATGACTTTGGTAATTCTAACATTGTACTTCCAACATTTAATAGGTTACATATCCACCTTGAGAAATAATGTTCGTTCTCGAGCTTGGGGTGCTGCAATTGGTTGTAGTTACCGTGTTGAGCGATGCTGCATCGTGAAGGTTATAGAAACATATAGTTATAGTCTATATTTTCATTGTTGCCTCCCCCTAGTAGTTATGGTATTTCTTTTGTGCTTTCATTTGATTTTGGAAATGCTTTGTATAAGTCTATGGACTTGTTGCTTGGATTTGCTATTAGTTTCATTTGACGCTCTCAACGGTATATGTGAAATATACATTTTCTTATCTGAAAGCCAATCTTGCTGTTGTCTTAATTTTCTGTTCTCTTTTTTTATATTTAAATTTCAGAAAGGTGGTGGAACCATTGATCTTGAACCTTGTCTTACACATACCTCAACAGTGGAGCCTACCCTTGCTCCTGTGGCTGTTGAACGGACAATGACTACCAGGGCTGCCGCTTCGGTACCACTGACATCTTCTCTTAAACCAACTGTTTGAGACTTTTCTGCAAGCTAGAGTTTCTTTTATCATTACTTATGAATAAAAAATAAAATATTTATCATGCCTGTATTTTTTGAAAACATCTATGATTTTTTTTTTTGATAGGTAATAATCCTATTTATTACCTATGATTCTTTTTTGAAAACATCTATGATTCTTTTTAGGTGAATCTCTTGTATAATCCTATTTACTGGGTTATGCCCTTTCTTCTTAATAAAATTGTATCTTACCTATAAATATATATATATATATTATGCTTCTGTAGCAAGCCTCTTTTACCAGCCCTGTCTATATTATTATGAATTTTTTTTATGATGCTGTAGAAAATTTTTAACTTGTGCTTGATCGGTTTAAGAACATTTTTTTTTAGGTGGGGTAGGGACTGTGATACCCCCAAGCATCCAATACACTGGCAAAACATTTGTGTACTAGACACTATGAGAGGAATTGTCTGTGGTCTGAAATTAAATTAAATTTAGATTTTGTCCTTATGAAAGTAAACCGTGTGGAACTATTCTCCTAAGACTTGAGACACATTTGTATTTGTGGAATTGTTGAGAAATACACTAAGTTTGGACAAAAGTTTCTTAAATATGAGCATATTTTTGGGGTAGTGACATATTTTATTATGGAAAATGATTTGTACAGTCCTAGGATGTGCAAGCCCCGCACAGTCCCTTTGAAAACAAGTGGGGCACACCTAGGACCCACATGAAAAAATAACTTTGGGACTGCACAAGTCTTGTAGACCATAGGACTGTATATTACTTTATTATTATTGTATACTAAATTCATTTTCCAATTAAATTGTCGTATGAAGTGTAGATATAAACTTTATTTATATAAAGTTTAGCTTGAAAAATTATGTATTTATTTTTCCTTATAAAAAAAAAATTATGTGTTTATTTTGCTAGATATGGGCTGAAAGCCATTTCTGGGCTGTTAAAGTCATTATAGGCTCTAAGAACAGGTTTTTGGCTCAATGGGCCTATAACCCATTCAGGCCCATGGGTAGCCAGACGGCCCAGAGGCCAATCTGTCCTCTGGGTAGCCAGGCGGGGCTACCCACATATGTGGGATGGGGGCCAGGTGCGAGTTCAACAGAGGGCTCCCCGCCCAGGCGGGGTGCGGGGGTGGGATGGCCGGTAGCCCACCCTCATAGGGCGGGTGGCAGGCCTAATTGTGTGATCCAGTGGTGGACATCTTACATCTACTACTTTATTGTTTAGTAGTTTGAGCTGCATATCTGTGGTTCCCAGTATATTTGGGTTGCACCCCAAGCGCTCTTTAATGAATTGTGATTAATTTACTTGCCAAAATTTAAATGTAAAATAGATAAAGAAATGAAATATGACAATTATTTGAATTCATAATGTTTTCAAATAATAAAATGGAAGTTATGATTGTCATTTGGGATATAAGCATCGTACTGTTGAAGAAGAAAATTTGCATTTCATAACCTTCTTTAAGGTGATTCATCTTGGGCTTTAGACCTCCCAGTCTACCAGGCTTTGTTACCATGTTGGAAATTATTAGGCAAACTTGGGAAGCAACTCCTCACTTCTGGCAAAGTTTCTAGAATGTTGAGCACTGCACAGAGAGATCCATATATCTGTCGATAAAGGATAATGAAACCTAGAGAGGCTAATAAAGAAAGAATCAAGCAGCTTTTAGATCCAGAAAACAACTTCTTAGGGAAAGAAGGGGTAGAAGATGGTCTACTGCCTAAACTTTCTAGGATTGTGTTGTGCTAACTATGCCTTCTGTTTGGTAAAAAGAAGGTAGTAAAGCATTGCAGCATCATCAAACAGTAGATATCTGACCTTTTATAATCGCAATTTTAAATTTTATGAGACGTGAGTTTTGAGATTGCAAAGTTATTATAGAATTGTAAAAATCTGTATGAACTGTGGATTGTAATTAGTCTCGTGATGACTTTCATTCTCTAGAATGCATTGCGGCAACAGAGATATGTACGAGAAGTTACAATACAGTACAACCTCTGCAATGAGCCTTGGTACACTTCAAATCTCTCTCTCTCTCTCTCTCTCTCTCTCTCATCCTTTTTTGATCATGAGCCTGTGTTAATAATTGGAGTGCACCATGGGGGGATTGCAGATATTTAAGTTCTTAGAACTTATGTATTGTTAGTGTTCACAAGCTCTGTTATCTCTGTTGTAAGTTTCTCTCGCAACTTTTGGTGTTTTTACTGTTCTTTCTTCTTTATATCTTTACCTATATATAAAAAAAAAGTTTTGGTGTNGGGGGGGGGGGGGGGGGGGATGGTATTGATCTATGAGATGGTGGCCACATGATTAAATGAAAGCATGGACCAAGATTTAGTTTTACAAAAATTATTAGATCATGTACATAAAATCTGACATCACATGCAATTATTATTTGTATCATTTTAAAAAATAGGTTTAACACTGATATATGTTGTTTTTAGAAGTTTGGTTTACTGGTAAATGTATGGTTTGGATGTGCACAAGTTTGAATATCCACTGTAGTCTATGCCTCAAACCATTCTGCCACTTGCATCTTTGAAGAGGTATTTACTGAGTAATAGACTAAACGTATCCAGCACTATGGCATTACACCCATCTCTCTCTAAGGAAAACTCCCTGCCTTCTCTCTAAAACAAAACCAAACAGCCCTTATTGTGGCTAGGTTTTACTTCAGTGGATGCATTTGCCTTAAAGGATGCCATGTGAGCGAATTCTCTTTTGCTCCTCCATCGCCACCTCTTCTGGTATAGGTTACATTATTTGCATTGTTGTGGCTATGATTTATTTGCTTTACAGTGCTGTTAATGCAATCCATCTTTGACCAGTCGCATGTAATTGTCAGTTGTAGGGACAATGGTAAATACATGGCTTAAGAATTGTAACCATATTTATATTTTGAGTATCCGGTTTTCCACATTCACCTACGTGTAGATGCTGCACTTCTTTTAGCAGCTTCTGTTGTTGCTGCTGCTGCTTTGTTTTGTATTTCATTTTAAGCATTTAACACTTAAATGATTGTTGCTCTCCTCGCATATGTTCTTATGAATTTCTTCAGGATTAAATACAGCATAAGCATTGTTGCTGACAAGGGTCTGAAGAAACCCCTTTATACATCTGCACGATTGAAGAAGGGAGAAGTTTTGTATTTAGAAACCCATTCACGCAGGTATTCTTTTTAGTAAGTGCTAATTCAGCTCAATTATGTATGTACTGAATTTCATGTTTTAACACCCTCTCAAAGTTTATTTTTATTCAATCGGTACATACCCCTGGAAGCAGTTAAATGAATATGGAACCTAAATTTGCAAATTTTGCCCTTTTTTAGCTTGATTTCCCTCATCTGACTCTTCAGATTTAAAATGCAACAGGTTACTAGGAAAACTTAGCATGTCAATGGGATGGGATTAAAACCTCCAGCCACCCATCCTCTCTTCTTTTTATTGTTTTTTATGATTGGTTGGGTCTATCTTTACCTGCTCAATTCCCTTGCTCTTTTGTTGTTTGACTACATACTCTTTATAATCATGGGATCACATATTTCTAAAATTTTGAGGTTGTGGAGGCTGAAGTCCATGTGGACTTCCTATGTGACTGTATTGTCTTTTCTCATCTCCTGAGTTATTATCTGCAGGTATGAGCTTTGTTTCACTGGAGAGAAAATGGTCAAAGCTATACCAGCAACTCAGGTGCATGACTTGGAGACAGAGAAGTCACAGAATCATATCTCACATTCCACAAATGGTGAAAGAAATGATTGTGATAACATGGTGATTGATGCATTTCGGTGGTCTCGATGTAAGAAGCCTCTTCCCCAGAAAGTCATGCAATCAGTTGGGATCCCACTTCCGCTTGAACATGTGGAGGTACTTCTTGTCCCCATTCGTCTAGTTTGACTTGCCTGCATTTTTCTTCAAAATCTCTAAAAACGGTTGCTTTCAAATAATATCCTCCCATCATTCCCAAAAATTATAAGTGTGTAAGGGCCTGTGCACCCCCAGAATTAGTTGGGACTTTGTTTTCGGGCACCCGGTGCCAAAAAAATAAAAATAAAAATGATAAGTATGTACTGGGTGTTTGCGTCTGCCTCTACTATTTGCTCTTGCATGTTTCTTTTCCACATATATCTGGTGCTTTTGTGAAGCTGGTCCTGACGGTAGATTGCTTATAGACTAGAGCTGTTATTTGTCAGTGCCCAACGCATAGCTCAATTTGTTTGACCTTTTATTCCAATTTTCATAAGAGCAAGAGAAATCATTTGCGTCATTCGCATCCTTGTTTAGACTTTCATTGAATTGCTATACAAATGGATATAGTTGTCAAATTTGTTTGAGTTCAATTTCTATATGTGCTTGAACATCTATATAATGGAATCTTGTTCTGCTCAAATAGGTATTGGAGGAAAATCTTGATTGGGAAGACGTGCAGTGGTCACAAACAGGAGTATGGATTTCTGGAAAAGAATACACACTTGCCAGGGTGCATTTTCTATCCACCAGTTAGTCAAGTCTTTAAATGGTGCTTTCACAATGTATGTAGAACTATTTAATCCTGATCCGATGTATGGAACAAGTCTGTTGATTCGTAATGATGCAAGTTCCGAATCATGAAAATGCTGGTTATCTATTTATTTTAACTTTTGCATGCAGATGGGTACACCTGGGTGTCGAAGAATATGCTTAGCATGACATGAATAGGGTGATTTTCCACACCTCATTTGGAGAGAGTATTTGAAACTTCTTACGATGAGATTGCCAGCCTTTTGGGGAGGGGCATATTTATTGGAAGAAAGAGGGGGGCGGGCGGGCAACTTTGCATTTTCTAATTGTTTCTAAATGGAGACTACTTACCCTAGGTGGGTTTTTTGTTTTTTTTTATCTCCATCCTTTTCGGCCCAGGCCATATTCTTGGTACCATTGGCCTTTTTATGAGAAGGCCGAAAAGAGGCGTGCCAGGAAATGTGAAGTATTTGGGTGTGCGACCAGCATTCAACAGCCTCTTTCTTCCTGTGCGACTACTGCGGGAAGGACAAAGAGACCCTTCCCAGAGAGCTTTGCACCCAAAGAGAGACCCAAAGGAGCACCATCACGTTGGGAGTGAGGAGCTTGGGATCCTCCTTGCCCTTCTCCAACTCTCTCATTTTCTCTCGTTTTTTACTTCCTTTCTTCTTTTCTTTTTCCACCCCATCTTCTTCGTTTTCTTCAAGTATTTATGGGTCTTTAAGAGCATTGACATTGGCTTCTTCAAAAGTCAATGCATCTTCACAATTTTAAAAAGTGAAACTCTTCGGAACAGCTCAACTGATAATAGGAGAAAAACAGCCCTCCAATAACACAAGTAGGAAAGTTGGAAGAATACACACTACACAAACCCACACATGATTAAAACCCATAACAAACAAATGAAAAAAGAAAAGCCCCTTTCACCTTCTTTGCTCGGGGAAAATGGCTGTTGTCCAAGAGCCCCATCTGCAGTCGACAGTCGGTCTTTGCCAAGCACCAAACTCGGACTACGCCTAGCTCCAGGGCGTTGGCTTTCCTTTTGAATTCCTCTTCTCCTGAGCTTCTTTTAAAAATTGTCGTAAGTGTATTTTATGCCCAAGATCGTCTACTGCTTGTTTGAATGCAAGTCTCAGCCTGGCATTTTATCAAGCGAGGAAAACTAAAAATGTATAGAATTAACATTAAATGTTCAGTTAAGGGAATGAATTGGGCTTTAAAAAAATGGGGTTTCAATTTCCTGAGATTTCTAAGAAATTGAAGTATGAGCGAAGTATCAAAACTCCATTAACAAATTTAACTGTTGTGCACTCAAATAAGTGCATATTTTAATTCAATTACAAGGGCAAGCTGATTAAGCAGTCTTGATCCACATACAAAACCACAAAACATGTAGTTGACTGTGAAAAATTCAGGCACTCTTTCCCCATTCTAATTGTAAAGAATCTTCTTCTGAGAGCACCCAACAGCATAAAACCATCTTTTTTGGTGACTTCACTACTTACCCTTCCCTCTTTTGCCATTTATATTAAATTTTTTCCCCTTACCAGACTTGCCAGATTTTTTCTTTATGAAGAAGAGAGACACTGAGAAGGAGACAGAGATAGCTAGACAGGAAGAGAGAATCACCAGAGAGAGAGAGAGGGAGATCGAGTGTTTTGGATTTAAGAGGAGATCGCACTTTCACTTAAAAGGAGGGATATGCACTCTTGTCGTATGTGAATCTATTTCAAAACTGGACAGGTCAGGGTTCTTTGGTGGAAGACAAAGAGGGCACGGGAGATTTATGAGTTTTGTATTTTTTGATCAATTATTGGCAAGCGCATGAGAGGTAAATTAAATGATATATGTGAAGGACTGTCATTAGAGGGATGCTTTTTGAGGTTGGACAGCCTGACCGGCCTGAATGTATTCTCGCCTTAATAAGGGCTCACCAATGGAAGTATGATGACACTTGGGGAAAGAAGAAAATAAATGAAAAGACGGAGGAGTGCCATGATGTAACTCATGGTACCAAAGTTATCATGTTGCGAATAGTATTATTGTTTATGTGAGAAACATCAAATTAACTAAAATTAGAAGTACAATAGGAGAGGATGGGGGGACCCCATCAGACACCCCAAATCGAAGGTAACAGTGCATCAAAAAAAAAAAAAAACAAACAAACAGTAATGGAACTTCACGGTTTGATCCCATACTTCGTAACTCTAAGAGAGGCCACATTGAAGATGGTTTTTTCTGTTAAATGAAGATCCAACAGTAATAGGATGAGCATTAAAACGATTTGTGCTCAAGTGGCTACTGGAAATCTCCGCACCCGCATTTCGACAAAAAAAAGCATCCAATTTCACACGAAAAATGGTAATGAGTGAAACATGGAGCCTTGGAGGCACGAACAAGCAACTGGAAGTGGTGGCTCAAGGCGGCCACAACTGGGGGGCATGATGGAGCTCATGCTTGCTGGTTTTTCACAAAATATTATGGATCTAGCCCTTACAAGCATGAAAGTACACAAAAACTTACACACACAAAAACTAGCATATAATAAAACAGTAAATCTGAAGAGGATAGGACAAAGCCAGTCCAAAAGGATGTTTGGTTTGGAAAACCGATTGAAAGAAGTTGAAAAACCACGGAGGTGAGGGCGCTGGCGCGTGGACATCACATGCCAATGGAACAATGAAGGTACCAACAATTTTTTGGAAGATTGGGCGATGAGAACTCCATATGTGCCAGCGCATGTCGAGTTTTGATGGGTGGAATGCAATAGATTTAGCCTCTAAGTACATGTTTTGATGGGCAATGAGAACTCCATAAAAGCTTTCTTTCTTCAAATTCTTCATCAAGTACATGTTTTCTTTAAATTCAAAAACTCTCTAGCCATAACCCCGATTAGTCAAAATATTTGATATTATTTTTTTAATAATAATTTTTTTAATTTTTTTTTTCATATTTTGCAATTAACCTAACTATTTGTTAATTAATAATAATATTTCTTCACATATTTCAAAACTGAACACAAAAATAAAAGTAAAAGGGCACCAGGGGAAGTGAACCGAGAAAAATGAAAACTAAAAAACAAAGCAATTGGAATAATTTTTACAATAAAATATTCCTTTTGAAGATGAACCATACATCTTCAAATTTGAAGATATACTTAAAATTATTGTAACCCATAGTTCAAGCTTTTACTTTTTGAAAAAGCTAATGTAGATCATTTTATCTATATTTTTTAAAAGAGAAAACCTGGTAACCGGTCAAACCGATTTTTCCTAATAAACAGCCCTCCAATCTTAAAGAGTCAAGTATGCAGTTTATTTTACACCCGATGAGACCCCTTACACCTGATGAACAGCCCTCACTCCTTCTACTTCCCCTCCATCCCCTCCATCCCATTCCCAAACGAAAACATCCCCCACACGACGGAACTCGACCCCATGACGGACAACAACCCCGACGGAACTTGACCCCAAGACGGACAACGACCCCACGACAGAACTCGACACTCATCTCGTCGGCATCTCGGTGGCATGGAGGAAAATCGATTTCCGGATGAGATCTCCACCCCTAAACCAAACTGATTTTCGAAATTTTACAGATTTCGAAGTATTTTTTTGGCTTCTAGATTTTGTCTACAGCTTGCTCAGTTGAAGCTATAATTTACAGTATTTTCACAGTTTATTAAGAAAATTCTCAACACAAAATTCTTGTTTAATTCTCAATGGTTGGGCGATGTTGTGTTAGATAGTTTCTTGATTGTAAGTGTTAATGTAAACTGGTGAAGAAGAAAATAGGAGAAATGGATTTGGTTGTCTCAGAAAATGAGATGCACAGAAAGTATTTGGTAAAAGTTCTAAGAAGAAAAGTTATGCTCAAATTGTCGATGGCGGGCGACGGATGGACGGACCAGTGGTGGTGGGCTGCGCTTGCGTAGTGGCCGACGAAAATGACGAAAATATTGAGGAACTTGGCACAGCCTGGGCGAAATCTGGAGTAATCGGTCTGGGCGGAATCGGCCAAGGAGGACCCCGATGGACTGGTGGTGGTCGACTGCTGGCGGTAGATGCTGGCAGTGGAGGTATGCTTGGCTTTGGTGAGTGATGCACAGGGTCAGGCTAAGCTGTTGTAGCACTGAAGTTCTCTCAGTTGAAGTAAATCAATTTCTTATCCCATGTGCATGAGTCCAGCGAGATTGTTGTGTTATTTCTGAGCTGGCAGCTTCTTAGTGGAGGGCTGTTTTTCCTTCAAAATTAGACCGACCGCTTAGAAACGGCTCTCTTTAGTTTAATAGGCATTGTGAATGCCTTAACGTCATGAAAGATAGATAGCCGATGTAGTACAAAAATCATATTTGGAAAGATTGACACCTTGATTGCATGATCTCCAGCTGCAGTGATTCAATGCGTGATTTCTTGTAACTGTTGTACAGCTATACAATTCCTATAATCTTGTAGTTTTCGTTACAATCTTGTATCTATATATACATATATCAAATACAAAGGAAAATAATAACTTTCCTCCAAAATATATCTTGTTTATGGTATTAGAGCTTTTCAAAGCTCCAACGAGCCAATCCTCCTCAATACTATGGCTGAAAATAACTCATCTGTTTCCTTTAATCCTCAATGCTCTACGCCTCTTGTTGCTGTCAACGCTGCTACCCAGCTTCCTCACAAGCTAACACCTACCAACTTTCCTGCTTGGCGGTGTCAATTCGAATCTCTACTCATTGGTTATGACCTTATGGGATATCTTAATGGTAGCCTACCATGCCCTTCTCTCAGTGGTGTCTCTACTGCTGAACAGGCTGCATATTCACATTGGATGCGACAGGACAAGCTCCTGCTCAATGCCATTCTTGCTGGTGTTTCTGAGGGTGTTGTCTCTCATATTGCTACTACTGAGACATCCATGGAAGCATGGAAGACCCTCACACGACTCTATGCTAGTCGTTCTCGCACTCGAGTTATGCAACTCAAAGAGGACGTCACTCTCCTTCAACGTGGATCTCGGTCCATCAGAGAATACCTTCACTCTGTGAAGAGCATCGCAGATGAGTTAGCACTCATTGATACCCCTGTTACAAATGACGACCTTACACTATATATTCTTAATGGTCTTGGATTGGAATACCGTGAGATTGTTGCACCAATTCGCACACGTGCAACCTCCCTTACATTTGAAGAACTCCATGATCTGCTACTTGGCCATGAGCACTACTTGAAACGTATGGAACATGCTTCCAATTCTACTGTTATTACAACTAATGTCTCTCAACGCAGCTACAATAATCTCCCTTTTCAAAAGAATGACAAGAAACAAACATACTCTCGATCTGGAAATTCTGGTGGCCCCTCTCAGTCAAAGCCTAACGACAACTCCTCTACTGATTCTACTCAACGAGGCCGCCACTCAGGAAAGACTTGTCATTTTTGTGGCTTCAATGGCCACACTGTAACAAAATGCCGCAAGCTTCATCATGTATTGGCACAAGTAAATTGCACAATCATGACTCAATCTGAACCCAACCGTTGGATGCTTGACTCGGGCGCATCTCATAATATCACATTTGAACTCCAAAACATGTCTATGCACTCTGAGTATGAAGGACCTGATGAGGTGGTCATTGGGGACGGCACAGGTTTGAATGTCACACACGTTGGTTCAACCAATCTCACCACACCTTCTAAAACTTTTGCTCTTACAGACCTTTTTTGTGTTCCTTCCATCCATCGTAATCTTATCTCTGTTCATAAATTCACCTCTTCTAACAATTTTTCTGTTGAATTTAATCCCTCTTCTTTCTCTGTGAAGGATCTGAGCACGGGGGTGCATCTACTTCAAGGTAAATGTGAGGATGGAATATATGCCTTAGTCAACTTCTGTTCTGCACAAACAACCTACGGCATTTGTTGCTGTCCGCACGTCTCTTGATGGCTGGCATTCACGATTGGGTCATCCCTCCACAAAAATTGTCACTCAAGTAGTTCGTTCATTTGATTTACCTCTACAAAAAGTCATATGTTTCCAAGAAAAGTCTTTGTGTTTCCTGTCAATGTAATAAAAGCCACAAGCAACCTTTTTCCATCTCGTCCATGACTAGTTCTAAGCCATTTGAATTACTTTATTCGGATGTATGGGGTCCATCTTCAATTACTTCAATCAATGGTTATCATTTTTACGTTATATTCATTGATCATTAACAAAATTCACTTGGTTCTATCCAATCAAACAAAAATATGATGTTGAGAGTGTTTTCATTAACCTTCAAAATTACATCAAAAATCAATTCAACACCACTATCAAGCATCTTTACGCTGACAATGGTGGCGAGTATCTTAAACTCCGTCCCTTCCTCGCCAAACATGGTATCACCAGTCTTACAACCCCTCCTCACACACCTCAACACAATGGTGTCTCCGAACGTCGCCACCATCACCTAGTCGAAACTGGTCTTACCCTTCTCCTTCACTCTAAACTTCCCTTATCCTACTGGTCCTTCGCTTTTGAAACTAGATGCTATCATATAAACCGAATGCCCACTCCTATCTTACATGGCAAAACTCCATTTGAATCTCTCACCCATCACCCACCAAATTATCTCAAGCTTCGCACATTTGGCTGTCTATGTTATCCATGGCTCAAACCATATAACAAAAGCAAGCTTGATCCAAAATCCACTTGCTGTGTCTTTCTCGGCTACTCTCTAACTCAAAGTGCTTACTAGTGTCTCGATATCAAGACCCATCGTCTCTATCTTTCTCGTCATGTCGTGTTTGATGAACATACCTTTCCCTCTCTCTCAAACTCAGGAGATAAACAGCTTTAACTCAGCTCTGACAGCACCAAACAACCATCGCCTACAGTGGATTTCTTTGGCCCTATTCCACATGTTCCTCCAGTTAAGCAAGTGCCTCCATCTCTCACATTACCTGAAGAACGTCACTCCCCTGCACTACCAATTTTACCGCAGCCATCATCAAGTATGCTCTCTCTTTCTTCTTCACCACATTTACAATCAACCTCTGAAGCATCCCCCAATCAATCCATTCCAATTGCTGCACCCGAACCTTCACCTCCTCATAGGATGACCACTAGATCCATGAACAATATTCACAAGCCTAAACATATGTACCTTGTCACCAAACACCCTCTTCCCGAAACACTTGAACCAACTTGTGTCACTCAAGCACTCAAGCTTCCTCAATGGCGCCAAGCCATGTCACAAGAGTTCACAGCATTGGTTAAACATGGAACATGGGAATTAGTTCCCCCTCAAAATTCTCAAAATTTAATTGGGTGTAAGTGCGTCTTCCGGATCAAAAGGAAACTTGATGGAAGTATCGATAGATACAAAGCTCGCCTTGTTGCAAAAGGCTTCCATCAAAGACAGGGCATCGATTACAAAGAAACTTTTAGTCCCGTTGTGAAGCCCACTACCATTCAAACAATTCTCTCCATTGCTCTTATGCATCGCTGGCCCATTTGCCATCTTGACGTTAACAACGCTTTCCTACATGGAACACTTGAGGAAAATGTATTTATGGCGCAAACTCGTGGATTTGTTGACACAAATTTTCCTAATCATGTTTGCCGGTTGAAGAGATCCATCTATGGCTTAAAACAAGCCCCACATGCATGGTATAATGAGCTCAAAGGTGCTCTACTTGATTTGAATTTCACCCAGTCCAAATTAGACTTCTCACTATTTATTTATCATGCAGGTGGCAATACTATGTACTACTTGGTCTATGTTGATGATCTTCTCATCACTAGCAGCAGCACTTCTCTTGTTCATGAGACCATGACAAACCTTAGCAAACGTTTTTCTCTTAAGGACTTGGGCCAGGTTCATTTCTTCCTCGGTATTGAAATAATTCCAACATCTACTGGAATGTTTCTCAGCCAGCATCAGCACCTACGTAGCCTCCTTGATCGGGTTAAGATGGATGGTGCCAAGGATGTCCAAACACCTCAAAGCACAAGTATTACTCTCAAACTTCAAGATGGCACTGATCCTACTGATGCTATTGAATACAGAAAGGTCATTGGTGCACTCCGTTATCTATCATTCACTCGACCGGACATCGCTTTTTCAGTCAACAAATTAGCTCAGTTCATGCACCAACCCACAGTTACTCACTGGACTGAAGCCAAACGTATTCTCCGCTACCTCAAACACACCATTCATCATGGCCTTCAACTCAATCACACGAGTGCATCAACACTCAAAGCTTACTCCGACGTTGATTGGGCAGGAAATTCTGATGACAGATCGACCACCACAACTTATCTCATTTTCCTTGGTGATAACTTAATCTCATGGAGCACTCGCAAGCAATGAGCCATTGCAGGTTCATCAACGGAAGCTGAGTATCGTGCACTTGCAGCTACAACATCAAAAATTGCGTGGCTCAAATCCTTGCTGTCCGAGCTGCACTTTCCTCTTGCCAGAACTCCACTCATATTATGTGACAATATCGGGGCAACTCAACTCAGCCTAAACCCAGTAATGCATTCCAGGATGAAGCACATTGCAATTGACCTTCATTTTGTCCGAGACTATGTCAACAAAGGACTGCTTGATGTGAATCATGTTTCAACACATGATCAACTTGCTGATCTTCTAACAAAAGCGATTCCAAAAGCCAGATTTGCTTCACTCAGGTCCAAGATTGAGTCCTTGATGGAACGTCCATCTTGCGGGGGTGTATAAGTGATACTGCACAAAAATCATATTTGGAAAGATTGACACCTTGATTGCGTGATCTCCAGCTGCAGTGATTCAATGCGTGATTTCTTGTAACTGTTGTACAGCTATACAATTCCTATAATCTTGTAGTTTTCGTTACAATCTTGTATCTATATATACAGATATCAAATACAAAGGAAAATAATAACTTTCCTCCAAATATATCTTGTTTAGTATTGACATTTTTATGACAAAGGCAAAGAGATCATCATTGATGGTGTTGAGAAATTTGTATATTATCTACCTCCAGGGTAGATGAGCCACAGACTTCAGCTTATAATTTATGAACAATTGAGGGCACATAAATATTATTGAAGCATAGGATTCTGCCAACACCTAGTCAGTTATGCATGTTGACTGATGAGATTCTGCAGACAAAGAATTTCCCTGTATAATTTGCATGATTTCTGCAATACATATCTCTATCATATACGGTTTATTTATATCTCTATCAAATCACATAGACTGTGGGTTCATATATGTAAATGAATACAAGAAGTTTATGAATAAGAGAAAACACTCACTCTCACGTCAAGGTGAAGTGATTCACAAAATCTGTCATCTTCTTCAGGGTATCAGAGCTATTGTGAGAGTAGGCTCTTATTGTTCTTCTCCATAGCATATGCTTCTCAGAGCGTTGGAAACTTTGTTACTCTAAAACTAAAACCCAACAACTATCCATTGTGAAGAGAGTAGGTTCTTGGCTTAGCCCTCTCTTCCCTGGTTCTTGAAGGCACTAGTGATGGAAAAGAGGAAACCAATCCTGAATATCAAAGATTAAAAAAAAAAAAAACAGATCGATTTCTTTGAGGGTGGATAATTGGCACCCTATCTAAAGAAGCGCTGGACTTGTAATTGGCTTGGGAACCACAGGCTAGGTATGTTTTGCTCTAAACGAGTCTTATGCACTGGGTCACTTTCCGTGGCATTTCTGCATCAGAAAAACCAACTCTCATGCGTCCGCTCCATCACGGAAACACAACCCGTGTACAACCACCATACGGAACCACCCTGCCCAACCCCACGTCGCAGCCCAAGTGCACGTCCACAAACTCCCCTGTTTTTACAGCTCAAAACAGAGTAGGGCTATTACGTTAGGTGCCACCAGCCACGGCGCAGAGAACCCAGCGCCGCGACCAGCCACTTTCCTCCATACCCACGGCGTCCCCACACCCATCGCACGTAGACCCCTGCTTTAAACAACCCGAAACAGAGCACCTGCTTCCCTCCACGCCGTGCAACAACCCAGCCACCCCACGGCTCCAGCCCCTACTCCGACGCCACCTGCACAGAAAGTTTCCGCGGGCCACCTCCCGTCACCCCAAGCCACCGCTCCTCTCTTTCGGTAAGCTCACGACGTGCCCACGGCCTCCTCTCTGTCTCTCCCTCTTTCTCTCACCGTGTTTCTCTCTCTCTCATCATTCTCTCTCTCTCCTCCACAATGCACGACCACCGCTTTATCCCTTGTTCCGCCGCACGCCTCCTTCCCTTTCTGTAAGCATACGCCCTTCCCTGCCAGTAGAATCCATTTCTAAGTGGGAAGCATATTTTTACTCCCAATTCTGCTACAGGTACCCGGCTTTGGCTACCTGTTGCGGAATCGGCTGACAGCTGATATTATTTAAATAAATAAATTAAAATTAAAAAAAAAAAGAAAAAGAAAAAAAGAACTAAATAGATAATGCAGATAAAGATGGTCTAACATATATCCGCTCATTGACTGCAAGGTCTTTATTTTCTGGAGTTGGAGAGCGAAACCAAATAAGATGATTTCAACTTTTTCCCTAGCTTTTCTTTGCTAACAAACATGGGGAGATTGAGAAAAACAGATACAGAGAGAGAACTTCGATGAATTTTCTAACCTGGCACTAAGTGGAGATCCACCCTCTTGTGAAACAGAGTCAGCAGCTCTCTTCGTCCCAGCCAACACCCAAATCAGTCTAGAAGTAAATCAAACCCATCCCAAATAAAAGCTGTTGTTTTGAGAATGATTTTTTGGGTAGTTGTTGTAGGAGTGGTTACTTGTTCTTTCATTTTTACGACACTATTTGGGTAAAGTCTAAAAGGATCAGAAAAAAACTGCGGATACAAGGAATCAAAGGTCCTCCACCTTCGTTTTTTGCCTTGTTCTTTCATTTTTACAACACCATTATGTTGTAGGAGTGAAGCCGTTCAAGTACAAAGACTTGCCGTTCAGAACGAAATGGTTTCCTTCCGTTCTTGCAAAACTAGAACCTGCAAGGCTCCCACAATTTCCTTGCAGCATTAAAAGTATGATGACAATAAAATATTTCAGAATTAGGAGTTGAAAACTCTCTTCCCCGACATCCTGAACTGGTTATAAGGGTGTTCATCTGGACCGGATTTTTTTCCGGTCCGGTTAAAAATCTGGAAAACCGGATGAATCCAGGCGGTTATCGCCCGGATTAAACCTGGGCGGATAGAAATTTTTTTGTACCCGCCCGGATGCGGTTACGGATGCTGGATATCCGTAATATGCATGTAACCGCATCCGGTTTTAAAATCTTTCATTAATTGCTATTATTTATTGTGCTTTCAATGAAGAGCCAAACCTATCAATCAATTGTACAAAAAGATGTCAGGTGCAAGTCCTTTAGTATTCCCCAAGTCGGCAAGTTAATTCATTCTTTTTCTTTTACCACAACTCTCTCTCTCTCTCTCTCTCTCTCTCTCTCTCGCCAGAAACCCTAACTCATATTATGAGCTGCCCTCGTCCATTTTCATCACAGAAAAAATTGCCTGTATCTCTCTCTCTATGTATGTGTTTCTAAATTTGAATCTGGGTCTGGTTTGATTTTTTTTTTCCTAATCTCTAGTCTATTTTTTATTTCTTCTTGCTATTAATCTCTCTGGATGCTGCGATTGTGTTCATTAAACTGGTTTTGGTTTGGATCTGGGTTTGGTTTGGGTTTTTATTTTTATTTTTGTAATCTCTAGAATATTTTTGATTTTTTTTCTTGCTATTTCATCTCTCTAGATGTTGTATGTCAAAAATCTGAAATTCTCTATTCTTTTTCCCTTCCTTTTGGTTTGGCTCTGGGTCTCGGGTATTTTTCAATTTGTTTTTTTTTTCCTTGATTTTTAGTTTATTTTCGATTTTTTTTCTTCCTAGTCATCTCTGGATGTTGTATGTCAATAATCTAAAGTTCTCTATTTCTTTCCTTCCTTTTGGTTTGGATCGGGGTATGGGGTTTTTTTGTTTTTGTTTTATGTTTTATTTCTTGTCTATTTTCGATATCTTTTTCTTTTTCCCTTTCTTTTTGGTTTGGATCTGGGTTTGATTTTTTTTCCCTAATCTCTAGTCTATTTTCAGTTTTTTTGGAACTGGTTTTGGTTTGGTTTTGTTCTTTTCTCTAATCTCTAGTTTGTTTTCGATTTTGTCTTGCTAATAATCTATCTGGATGTTGTGACTGAAGCCATTTTTCTAACCTTCCATTACTTATTGACACATTCCATATCGACACATTCCATATCATTTCTCTCTCTCTCTCTCTCTCTCTCTCTATATATATATATATATGAATACCATTTGGAATATGACTTTTTATTAATTTCTTGATTTTCGGATCTTTGTTTCCCGCAGCTCACAATGAAGATGATAAGGAGGCTTAACTTCATATTTTCTTCCATAGTTCTCTGCTGCTGTTTTTGAATTTTTCATTATTTGTTCATTGTAAAGTTAATGACTTGCATGACGATGTAAACAATAATATAAAGTCTGTAGTGTATTGTCCATTTTGAATCATTAATATCTATTATTATTTATTTTGTTTTATTAAAGTTTTAATAGGCGATAAAAAAAATTCAAAAAATGCCTATAAAATATTCATTATTTAAAAAAATGCCTATAAAAAATGACAAATATAAAAGCCTATAAAAAATGCCTTTTAGAAATTGATAAAAAGTTTTTTTTTTAAATGCGTTTTAAAAGTGATAAAAATTAATTTTTTTGAAAAAAATAAATATATAAAACATCCGGATATCCGGTTTCAAACCGGATATCCGGATTCAAAACAGGATATCCGCCCGGATTTTAATTCGGTTCATCCGGGCGGATATCCGCCCGTTTTTAAAATTCCGGATCCGGATCCGGATTTTCCCGGATATCCGGATCCGGATCCGGATGCACAGCCCTAACTGGTTAGACGGCTTGAATAAAGTTTTTGAACCTTTTTAATATTTTTCGTAACGATCGAGGAGTGCTAGCTGTTTTGGTAGATAACGCAGCGTTTTATGTCCACGTGGAGGCCCGTGTACGCGGGGATTACCCCTCGTGCAAATAGACTTTTTCTTTTACCCTGCATGCATTAACTTGGAGTGTAATTATGTTTGTACCCTTAATCTTCAAGGTGGGCTTGGACTATTTGGGTTGGTATTGGGCTAGTTGGTATGTTTTGGACATTGGCCATGCTTATCAAAATGGCCATGGGCTCACCGAGTGTTTATAGGTTGGTTACATTATGTGTTGCACGGATTTTTGGGCCAGTGTTTGTATGGATATTTTCATAAAACCAATTTATGGAGTAATATGATGTTAGGATTTAATTGAGTATTCCTTTGGAGAAATTTTGGGAAATTCAAAACATTTTGGGGAGAATTGATACTTTAGGGTTCCGAGGATGTTTAAACATTAAGAAAAAATATCGAATCTTATATCTTAGGTTTTAATTATGAAGCGTGTGTTTAATTGAAAATTTACACAGGTTACGTGATTATTTTATAGGTGACTATTGATATTTGTTAGGCACTGTTATGGAGAAATTTCTGAAAAGCTAAAAAGTTCAAGTAAGCGTGGTTCCTATACTAGATTTTGCATAAAAAGAAAATGAAACAATGTTGATTTTGAAAAAATGCATGTTTGTTTTGAAAAGAAATCAGAAAACAACCTCAGATATGTATTCTGCATATGCATGAAAGCTGTATAAGAGAAAATACTTTCTGTCATGACTGGTGTAGATATGAGCTAATTTTGTGCATTCTGTTTATGAACTATGCAAAAAGAGTGAATATGAAATTTATGAAAATTTATGCATGTGATGCGAAAATATTCTTAAAATGTTTTTGAATAAGTTAAAAGAGCTGAATTTGTTCAGTATTCTATTTAGATATGTTGTGGCATCTGAAAGCCTTGGCATGAGATTCTGAATCTATATTCTGGTTAAGTTTGATTCTGATGTTCTGTTCGGTTTCCATTATGGCCCAGTCACGGGTGATAAAAGTGGCATATAGCCCAACCACAGATTATAATAGTGGATACGGCCATTCCACGGGTTATAATTGTGGTTTATAACCCTACCGAAGGGGTTAAATATGGTATACGACCCAACCACGAGTGATAATAGTGGATACGGCCCTTCCAAGGGTTATAATGGTGGTTTATAACCCTACCACGCGGGTTAAACATGACATTTGTCTTGATGCGATGCTCTAATATGATGAAGATAAGGTTTCAGATTTTGATATGCCAAAGGATTTTTGAATATGAATGTTTTTCTGAACGCTCTGATATTTTTGGTAAAATGTTTTGATTTTGCATTTTGAAAGAAAATGTTTCTGATTCTGCATTTTGAACTCTGTAAATGTTCATGTTTACCTATATGTTCTCTGCTTACTGAATTGTTGATAACTCACCCCCTTATTTTCACAATATTTTTCAGATAATTTTGATACCTCAGCTGGATGTCAAGAATATGAAGAGTTAGCAATGCTTGATGATAATAGAGGAATAAGTGCCAGAGGGTATAGTGGTCTAAAAAATTTTCCTCTCGAGGGTTCTCCTGTGTAGAGGCGTTTGCACTTGCGGCGTGCAGGTTTAAATTTTTTTTTTTCCTTTTCCCTTTGTGAGAATAAGCAATGGATGGTAATTTGGAGAAGATGTATGAGTGTATGTCTTTAACAGAAAAGGAGGAGGAAGTTTTAGTGGTGGATGAAGAAACTTTAGATGGTGCTCTGGATAGAGGTGGAAGATGCTTATTGTTTAAACTCCTTACTGGAAAATATTTCAACAAGGAAGCACTCAAGAAAACGATGAAGAAACTATGGCATGCTGTCTCCGTTAAGGATGTGAGTTCTAATCTGTTTATTGCTGAGTTTTCAGATGTTGGGAATAAGGATCGTGTGAAGAGGAAGGGCCCTTGGTCATTTGATAAACATTTAGTATTGTTGAATGATGTTGAAGGGCTCCAGCAAGTTCATCAAGTGCAGTTTGCTAAAGCACTTTTCTGGGTTCATGTCCATGATCTCCCCATTATGGCTAGGAACTGGAAGATGGGGACTATGATTGGGAAAGCATTAGGAAGGGTGCTCGAGGTGGATTTGGAGAAGGATGAATTAGCATGGGGTGACTTTATGCATATTAGAATTGGATTGGATGTTACGAAGCCATTGTTACGAGGAAAGAAACTCTGTGTGGGATCCTCAGATCCTATTTGGGTTCACCTATCTTATGAGCATCTTCCAAACTTTTGTTATGTTTGTGGCCTGCTGGGGCATAGTCAGAAGGAATGTAGTCAGGGGGTACTAGATATGGAAAAGTTATCAGTTTCTGCATTCCCATATGGTCAATGGTTATGTGCTGGTAATCATGGTGATTATGGGGCTCCTGTGCATGATAGGCAGATCCGGCAAAGAGATGGCCGTACTTCGGCAGGTCATGAGAAAGATCAGGTCTCCGATGAATCTCCAGTGAATCAGAATATGGCAGTTACTGCTGATAAAGATTGTGAGGCGGATATTGTGGAGCAAGTCTCGGCTAATATTCAAACGAGTGATAATGCTCATAAGAATTCGTTACATGGGATTAATGAGATGGAGCATATCTCGGGACAACAGTCGTGTAGCAAATTATCAGGAAATAATGTGGGAGTCCACGTAGAGAAGGATTCTAGTTCAAATCACGTTGATCTTAGTAGGGATGGTGAGCAACAGAGGGGTAATATAGTCCTTTCTCCTGATGTGAATTTTGTAAATAATATGGGCGGGATGTGTATGCATGAACAATCAAATGACCTTAATATTACTCCCCTTCCACGTAAATGGAAAAGCATATTAAGACCTCAGTCTCAGAAGTCTCTCTCTATGACTGATCAAGGGAGCTCTAAGAGATCGATCGAATCTGATAGTGTGGAAGAGGTTAGAGCTTCAAAGCGATTGAAACAGAAAGCAAAAATTAATGGGGAAAAGGAAGACAACAATCTACAGGAATCGGTGGTGGCTGGTGTTCAGCCCCACCGAGATCAATGAAGATCCTAAGTTGGAATACACGAGGGCTTGGGAACCCCTGTGGTATTCGTACTCTTTCTGATCTTATCAGGAGAGAAGATCCCGATGTTTTGTTCTTGCAAGAGACAAAACTTAGTTATGGAAGGATGATGTTCAGTTATCAATCCTTAGTTATTCTGCCTCACACATTGATGCTAAGATTACTGAAGATTATAGACAGTGGTTCTTAATATGTGTTTATGGCCAACCTGAAATTGCTAGAAGATTAGAAACTTGGGACTTACTAAGAAGACTAAAAAAGGGCCCGGATGATGCTTGGTTAGTCTTGGGTGTTTTTAATGAGATATTGACTCCAGAAGAAAAATGGGGTGGGAGAGCTAGGCCAAATCAACAAATGTTTGATTTCCAACAAGTGCTTTTGGATTGTGAGCTCAAGGATCTTGGCTTTAACGGGCCAAGATATACATGGTGTAATGGCAGGCAGGATGCAACTCAGATCTCTGAGAGGTTGGATCGATTTGTTGGAAATAGCTCTTGGTGTAACCTGTTCAATAGGGCCTCAGTTATTCATGGTTCTATTTCCTACTCTAATCATCTGCCCATTTGGATAGAGCTGGAAGGTGTGAGTGGAAGGAGAGGTGGCCCAAAGCCCTTTAGATTTGAGGCTATGTGGATTGGGGAAACTGAGTGTTCAAGAATTGTTAAGGAGGAGTAGCTCAAGGGTGACCCTCGTCGAGGGCTACATGAGGTGATGAATTGTATATCTAGCTGCAGCTCAAGACTACAAAGGTGGAACAAGGCACATTTTGGAAAGGTCCAGGTCAAACTGAAAGAAGCAAGAACTAAGTTGGCTTTGGAACTAGATAGAGATCCAACGACTTTAAATGCTAGTGAGGTTGGTGCTGCTGCAGAAGAAGTTAAAAAATGGATGGATAGAGAAGAGATAATGTGGAAACAAAGGTCTAGAGCACTTTGGTTAACTGAAGGCGACCAAAATACTAGATTCTTCCATGCTAAAGCCTCTCAAAGGAGAAAAAAGAACTACATCTCAAAACTCATGGATGATGGGGGTTTTTGGAAGGAAGGAGAGCACTGTGATCACTTGATTATTAACCATTTTTCTTCCCTCTTTACATCTGCAGGTTCTCGAGACCATGAAGTCATTCTTGATAAAATGGAGTAGAAGGTCTCTTCTAAAATGAATGAGGATCTTGTGAAAGATTATACAGCAGAGGAAGTACATCAAGCAATGAAAGAAATGCATCCTTCAAAAGCTCTAGGACCTGATGGCATGCCACCCTTATTCTATCAAAGATTCTGGCCTGAGATTGGGAAATCTGTCACTTCTGCTGTGTTAAAAGCTTTAAATTCCTGTGAGTTCCCACAGTCAGTGAATCACACTTATATCACTCTGGTTCCTAAGAAGAAATATCCTCAAAAAGTTAGTGATTTCCTACCCATTAGCTTATGTAATGTCATATATAAGCTAATGTCCAAAGTCACTGCAAATAGGATCAAGAAGATATTGCCTGCTGTTATTTCAAATTCATAATCCCCTTTCATTCCAGGGAGACTTATTACGGATAATGTGCTAGTGGCATAAGAAGTTTTGCATTTTTTAAAGAGGAAAAAGAAAGGAAAGAAATGATTTATGTCACTCAAGCTTGATATGAGTAAAGCCTATGATAGAGTGGAATAGAGTTTCCTTGAAGCTGTCATGAGAAAGTTGGGTTTTCATGATCAACTTGTCCAGCTTGTAATGAAATGTGTTATGACCCCTTCCTTCTCTGTGTTAATAAATGGTTCTTCAACTGGTTTTATCACTCCCTCAAGAGGGTTGAGGCAGGGAGACCCCATTTCTCCTTATTTATTCCTCTTATGCGCAGAAGGTTTGGTTGGCTTACTTAAGGCATCAGAAAGTTCTAATTTTGTTCCTGGAATCCAGATTTGTCGTGGGGCACCCAAGTTAAACCATCTACTTTTTGCTGATGATAGCCTGATCTTCTGTGCTACTGAGGTCGAGACTACTTCCAGACTTCAAACTCTGTTGAATCAATATGAAGTTGCTTCTGGCCAACAGTTAAATAAAGATAAAACATCAATGGTTTTCAGCTCTAATGTTGACATGAATAAGAGGCAGTCCATTGTGAACCTGTGGGGCTCTTCTCAATTGCAGCAGTATGAGAAATATCTAGGACTCCCTCCTTTGGTTGGCAGGTCTAAAACAAGTGCCTTTACTGATATTAAACATAGAGTATGGTTGAAATTGCAAGGGTGGAAAGGAAATATGTTTTCTCAAGGAGGTAACGAGGTTCTTCTTAAGGCAGTGGCTTTAGCAATTCCTTCTTATGCCATGAGTTGCTTCAAACTCCCAACCAAGCTTTGTAGAGAAATTGAGAGTATGATGACCAGATATTGGTGGGGGCAGAAGATCAAGGAAAAAAAGGTGCATTGGATAAGTTGGAGGAAAATGTGTCAATCAAAAGCTGTTGGAGGGATGTGATTTAAGGATCTTCAAACTTTCAATTTGGCTATGTTGGCAAAACAGCCTAGAGACTTTTGCGAAATAAAGACAGCCTATTCCATAAAATATATGCTGCTAGATACTTTTTAGATGGAAATTTATTGGAAGCCTCAATTGGTGGAAACCCCTCCTTTGCTTGGGGAGGTATATGGGAGGCTAAAAACTTACTGGTGCAAGGAGGTAGATGGACTGTGGGCAATGGACGATCAATACACATTTTAAATGATGCTTGGATTCCTGGGATTCGAAACTTGAGACAGATTTTGTGTGGTGAAAGCAGTAATCAGCGTGAAGGGCCAGTCTGTCAACTATAGGAACATGTATCTTTACGAATTGATCCTAGTACAAACTGGTGGGATCTTCCAAAAGTTAGAGCTCTATTCAATCCAAGAGTGGCAGAGACTATTCTTAGGCTTCATCCTAGTTCCTCAGGTGATATGGATAGGTGGATGTGGGAGCATGAAAAGTCAGGTATCTTCTATGTTAAAAGTGCTTACAGATTCTTTAAATTCTGTCTTGATCCTATTTGTGGTGAGCCTTCGAATGATGCCTTTAAGAAAAAGTTTTGGAATGCACTGTGGCACTTAAAAATACCCCATAAGGTTAAAATATTTGCCTGGAGAGCATGTAAGGAGAGTCTGCCCTCCAAGACAAACCTTATTAACAGAAAGATTGATATAAATGGGCAATGTAGCTTTTGTCCACACTAGATGGAAGACTTAACCCATGCTTTGTTATTATGCCCTCTTGTTTATGAAATCTGGGTGAAGAAGTTTGCTGTCTTACACCCTAACTTCCATTTTTGTTCTTTCATCTCAACTGCAATGGAAGTATTTTCAAAAGGATCAGTTGATGAGTTCACATATTTCTTTTTAATGGCTTGGGGTTTTTGGTTTCGAAGAAATAAGATGGTCCATGACCAAATCTCTTTACCAACTCAACAAGTTATTGGATTTTCTTTTTCTAAGAAATTGAAGCCAGTTACTGCTGCACATCAGAGGGGTTTGCATTCTGTAAATACTCTGCATTATCGATGGTCTCCACCTCCTCAAGACTCTCTCAAACTGAATGTAGATGGGGCACTTTTTTTTGAGTTGAATAAAGCTGGTTTGGCAGTTATACTAAGAGACCATACATGGACTGTTTTGATGGCTGCTACTAGAGCTGAATCTGTGCAATTGGAACCTGAGCAAGTGGAAGCAGTGGCTTTGTTGAGAGGTCTGCAGTTATGCTTGAATATGGGAATTACTAATCTGGTTATGGAAAGTGATTGCTTATTTTTGATGGATGAGGTTAACAAGGTGACTGATTCAAATGCTTCAATTAGATCAGTGGTTGAGGATATTAGAAGATTAATGCTTCGAGTCCCTCATTGTACACTCCAGCATAGCAGCAGATCTACTAATGAGACAGCTCACCGATTGGCAAGATATGTTTGGTCTATTGAAGATATGAAGATTTGGTGGAATAGTGTCCATCCTTTAATTGAGAATGTAATTTTCATTGATCAACACTATTATACACTTATTTGAAGGGTTTATCCCTAGATGAAATGAAGTATTTTCACTATAAAAAAAAAAAAAAAAAGTGCCAGAGGGTACAAGTTTTTATTTTGAGAGTCTTATTTAGTAGGTTTATCACTTTATGTTATTGGGTATTTGGAGTTATGGATATTTTTTAATCTTTATGGAGTTTTTAAATTATTTCATTGAAGTATTTATTTCGTGTCGTGGTGGAGGAACATTTATATTTGGTTTGAATAAATGGATTTGTATTTTTATGGAAATATTAGAGTATATAAATAAGTTATGGGAGATGGTTTTAGGTTATAAGAGATACCTTTCCGGACCTTTGGGAACGGGGCATTAGAACTTATCATCGTATACTAGTTACCTTGTCCTTCTCCTATATGTCATTTACATCATTCTTATAGGGTCCATTGATAATATTCTAGATACTTTTGTTGGAGTTTTACATTCTGAGTTCTACATTAAGGTCCTAGGACCTCTTCATCTCTCCTTGGATATTGAAGTCACTTCGACAGATTATGGTTGTCTTCTTTCCCAAGCTAAATATGCATTAGAGATCCTTGAGTGTTAAAATGAAAATTATAGTCCTATTGGCACTCCATAGTGATTTATAGGATTGTAAATTTGATTTATAGGATACATTATTCACAATGATTATGTGGCAAGATTTGATTTATAGGATTGCAAATTTCTTTTACAAATCAAATAATGCCATATTAATAAGAAAAGCTCTATAGTCAGTTGCTTTTGCCCACTCCTTGCGCATGAATTGAGCTGGCATGCCATGGAGAAAATGAAACGTTGCGTTTTGGTGAAGAGAAAAGGGGCTACTTGGCATTCTGGGCAGGAGAGGAAAAATGAACGAAAATGTGTTGGAAACAAAAAGGGAAAATGAAACAGTGTGTTCCATCAAAACAAGCCCTCGTAGCAAATGAAACAGTTTCCTTCTCCTACAGTGAACTCAAAACTTACCGTTTCCTTCTCCTTATCCATTTCACTGTCCCTTCTCATTCTTTCCTTCATCTCCTCCATCCTGCTCCCCTTTCCATTTCTGAACCCTAACCCTAACCCAAGCCAAAGTGCTGCAGCCCCTCCTTTCTCATTCTCTCCTTAATCCCAAGCCACTTATTTATCTTCCCCTTCTTCTTGTTCACCGAATTTTTCCTCCACTCTGCAAGCCCCAGGTTCACTCTCCCTCTTCTCCATGATTTGTCATCCAATTTGTTTCATTTGTCTTTTCTTCGTTCTCACCACCGGTATCTCTCTTTCTCTTTGTGATTTCGATTGTTAAAATTTAGGTGGATTAAGTTCTCATTTTTCTTTTTTCTTAACTTGTTTATATATTCACAAAACTAGACAACACGAAAGTATCGCACTATGTTTCTATCTCTAAGATAAATGTCTTTGTTAAGAATAATACCACCAATTGTCTCCTAAGAATGAAAAAAAAATCATTAAAAGATAAAGCTTTGGAAACGAATAGCAAAATCCTGTGATATAGTTTTAGCCCATTTCCCTTTCATTTTTAATAATGTTACTATCCTTGTACCCAAACAAGTAAATTTTGATTAAAAAAAAAAAAAACCCATCTAAAAATTAGAAACCTAGTTTTTATTCTGACATTACACATTGCATCCCAAATACAAACAGCAAAAATCAAGATATAAAACATATCCACAATGCAAAGTTGAAGTTGGCTGTATCTTTAGGTCCAAAGGAGGATTGTATTTGAGAGAGGCAGGAATCTAGGAGATGGTAATGATCTTCATTATTAGTATTGAACTTTGAATGATCTTACTTTCTCTCAACTCCGGTGGTGCTGGAGCTCACTTACTTAAATCTTGGACAATATACATAAATCGTTCCATCATTTTGACTCTCGAGATACGATGCTTACTTCCCAAGATATGTTATAGGCTTCATTTAATGGATTCTAGTCAAGGATAAACTGAGAGGTTGTAATCTTTAATTATTCTTTTGTGCTACTGATTGTAGACAATGCTCAAATGTCTTTTATAATTTTTTTTCAGACATTTTTGACAATTTAGTATTATCTTTTGCAGTAAGTAATTCTATTCAAACCAAATGATATTTACGTCTTATATATAAGAAAGAGTTTAAGTAACATGGAAACTGTATGTAGAGGGACATTACTTGAAAGAGAGAAAATACTTGAAGTGTTGTACGGACCGAGTGATAATGATATGTTAATCTGCAGTGTGAACAACCCTCTGAAATGTCTGAGCTATTATGAAAACTTCACATAAGGTATAAAAACTTCACTTGAGCTATTTGAGCTTGTATGTATGCATTGTGCGAATCTGAATTGAAATATTGTGTATGTATGTATGGACTTATAAAATACTTGAAATAGAGATTTTTATTTTTATTTTTCTAGTGACACTGTTATTTTTTCTTGGCCACACACTCAATGTCATTAGAACAGTCGTTGTAATTCCTTGTGATAGATTTAGATGCCATGGTTAGTTTCTTCATTTTCTCTTGTTAATCGTATTCCGAGGAATGACCTAGTGTGCATCTATAGTCATAAAGCTCCACTTAGAATATCAAATATGCCAAGAAACCCGGGGCGATCATTCTTGGGTGTCCAAAGTACAATACAGGTATAGAAACCATCTTTATTACTCTGACGTTTCATGGGTTTGTACAAAATCTTGTTATCTAACATATCTGCCATTTGTTTGTGTATAATTAAGGATTACCATACTACAATTATTTCAAATGAGCAGATAATAGTGAACACAAAAATAAAGAACTTGTAAATATATAAATTGAATTCTTAAAGAATGAGAAAGAACTTCAAAAAAAAGAGGAAGAAATTGTGAAGAGGGAGTTAGGAGTCCACAATGACCAAGTCGATATTCAAAAACAACAAACAGACATCCGACATGAATGCACACTACTTCGTGCATATTGGGTTATTACCATATTAATTTCATTGTACTTGATACGATCAAAGTGAAGCCCCACTTAATGTGAACTTTGTGTATCGTATGTTGGGGACTATTTGAAATGTTGTTGTGTATTCTGGAACCTGCTGTTAAATTTCATGTTAGTCTTGAGAATACTCATCTATGTTAATGCATGCTGAGATATTTACTTCTCTTAGCGGATGAAGCATAATGACATAGTTGTATGTTGATGAATGAAGAGAATTGCGGTAACAAATGTGATGGTTAACATTGAAATTTGAATATTGGTATGTATCACGTTCTTAAGTCAACCCTTCAAATTTTGTATGTAAAAAATTGAGAGCGACTGCTTTCTTTTATATAGTTTCTTGATTAACTAAGATTAAATGATCGATAGCTTCAATCTTTGAATAGGAAGCAGGATGATTCAAAATTTAAAATCCAAATATTTTAAGATTAAAGGATCAAGCCTGATTCTTGACCAAAACAAAAAAAAACTAATCAACATGATTCCTTTCTTGTTATTTTCTGTTCAGGGATGAGGATGTTGAGAAGCATGTTCCCCACAGTGATAGAGTATTGCATGTGACAAAAGAAAAGAAAACATCAAAAATGAAAATTCTTGACCCACAAGGGCATAACTTCGGATATGAATGATGACTTTTGTGGTGTCGTGCGTGATTGCAGTATTAGTGGACCCTTTGTTCTTTTACATATATCATAGCTATTTTTTTGCGAGCGTTCATTGACTTGATTTATATGGTGAATATCATTTTGCAATTTATCTATCCATACATAGAAGAGGACACTCGTAAAGTTGAAAGAATTAAGGTTGTTACAAATGCTTGGCCAATAGCAAAGAGGTACATGTTCTCGTGGTACTTCCGAATTGACATTCTCGATATTCTTGCCCTCCCACGGGTAAGGATGCTTTAATTTTTAGCTTCTGATTAAAAAGCAAGCAAGCATTAAGAAGCAACGAGGCATGCCGTCTTGGTTTCTTTTCATTATCTAATAGTTTGAAATTATATATTTTGCTTCCTGATAGAACTTTCCCAGCATATATTTTGTTGCCTTAAACTGCAGGGTTAAGCATTGCTCTTATGAAAATGAAAAATTCTTGAGAGAAGCCACTGTTTGCAGCAGCCACTTTTGCATACAATATGTAGTTTCATCCAGACTGTCCATCTCTTAAAGTTGAAATTATAAGAGGAAAAATGAGAGGAGGAGAAGAAGCCACATAGTGAGTGCAAAGTGTGCACTACTATAGTCGCTTCTCTCTAGCATTACTCTATGAAAATACCCAACTACAGCTCCTCATTGTGATCTACTTGATATCCATCAGCATTCTAGAATCAAATAAAAGAACTAGTAATTTCACCAACACTTGATATAAACGAACAATTTCAAACATTTTAAATTCTAATATCAACATGCATGGTCTTAGAAAACCTTTAGTCCAAATAACTTTTTCAGGAGACATACAAATGTGAAGAATGAGACGGCCAACCGAACCAAGTACAAGCCTTGGAATGAAAAACCAAAATCTCCAACTACAGCTTAATTCAGCTCTGGTTGTGTCCCATCCCCATTATTCGGCTATGTTCCATCCACCCGAAGATGTATATGTGAACATAATATAATGTAATATAACAGTTAAAAATGTTGTTTAAGATCATGCCAACACCAACATGAACATTAGAGAGCAAACAAGTTAAACATGATTAAGTACATTTTCTTGAATCTCAATCACTGGTTGGCGGAATTTGATTCCACTATAGTCTAAAACTTTGGTGGTGTTTCCACGCAGCTAATAAAAAAAGTGAGATCAAAGTAACTTGCATAACAACAAGTCCGAATCATATAATTTGACTGCAAATAAAAATAGAATATAATTTAAATAGTAAGAGGTAATAATCTTGAATGAGAACACTCTCTTGTGTCCCAATCACTGTTTGGCTAAATAAATTCTTGCACGTGTCAAGAACTTGGGTATCTCCTCCACAAGGCTAAGAATCAATAAAAAAAAACGAGATTACGTATAACAAACCATTACACAAGATAAAGGTCAAACAGTGACTTAAAACATTTGTGTACATATAACAAACAAATACCTGTCTATCTTTTCCCTTCTGAATATCCTTCTTTGTCATGGGTTTGTACACTCTCCATCTTAGATACTCTCCCCAGAAATAGCGGTTTGCCCTTGCCTCTCACAACAAAGGGAGTGAGTATTTTCTTTGAACTCACAACTATAATTCGTAACTGCAACGTTGGAAACAATTTGGTGGGGAAGCTTGTTGGTGCTGTATACCTCGTTCATTGCACATAATTTATCAATCTCCTCAGCATGCTCATCACATGACTCTGCATTTTATGTGACATTGTAACATATTTTCAATATACGTGAATATCTGCTCACTTCTGGCCTCGCATCAGCAACGTCATAACTACTTCGAATAAGAGTGCATCTCCTTTCTATGTCCTTCCTCTATCGATCCAATATGTATTTCTCTGGTAGCGAACATACTCATTTAGCCTTAAAAAATGGCTAATACATATCTCAGAATATCCCTCTCTTCTCAAACAATCCGTGTGAACACTTCGCTTAGCACCCAATCTCATTAAAGTACACATAATGGGTAACCTCCTTGATGAAATCATCAACGCAGACTTCATCTTCTACATGGTACTTTGCACTTACACCATTTTTTTGGTGTAGAGCTAGAAGACAACCAAGCATCCTCATTTCTTTTTCCTAAACTTCTCTAAATTAAGAGTTCGTATAAAACTCCTAAAATATCTTTTCAAGTGGAGAGGTAGAGATGACGAGAATTGTGACATTGAATGAGTGGGAGTTCGCCCTATTTTCATTCTCAATTCTTCCTCAACGCATTGTCGAACTGATCGAAAAACACTTTTAAGTTTGTTCTAGCATGAACATACCCGTCGAAGAAAGTATTCATGCTCTTGCTTCGTTAGATTGTACTTATTCTAACCCAGAAGAAATCTTTCAAGAATACCGGTGCTCAATACATACGCTCAGTGTATAAACTTTACAACCAGGCATTCACCTTTAAGTTGTATGTCATAATTAACATGTCCTAACATTTCTCAAACTCCTCAATGGTTTGAGAGTCATACACATACTTTAGCAACTGACTTTTCAATCCGATTTTGTATGTACCATGGGAACCAAGCTTCTTAGATACCTTTTTCAGTATGTGCCACAAGCAAAATTTGTGTCTGCTATTTGGAAAGATGGTAGCAATCGTATTTTTCATTGCTTTATCTTTATCTATGATAATAACCTTCAGATCTTTACTATCCATACAATTCAACCAAATCTCAAATAACCATGTAAAGGTTTTCGTATCCTTACTAGAAATCAAACATGTCCTAAAAAGATTGACTGGCCATGGGGGCTTACACCCACAAACAGTGTAAAGGGCATCCGATACCTATTTGTCAAATATGTCATATCAAATGTTACGACATCACTAAAATATTTATAAGCTGCCCTACTTCGTGCATCCGCCCAGAAAACATTCATCAACCTGAAGTCATAATCCAAATCCATTAGTGAAAAAGACCCATTTGTCTTGTATTGCATCATAGCAAAATACACAAGGAGGGCTCCATCGCCGCTTTTCCCAAGTCTTTTTCTAAGAATGGCAAGTTCTCGAATCCACCCACTTCGTGCACAAGAGGTGAAACTCTTATTCATTCAGATATTAGCCTGATCATTTGTATTTAACACTTTCTTTACAAACTCACTCACTTTTCTATTGCAGTGAAAGAACCTTGATTATTGTGGACTTAGGCCATGATTGTGTGTATTGTGAATCGTTAACACTTTCAACATCCCATCAATCAACGTAGCATTTATCTTTGCCTTACAATCTGTCTTTGATGTCGGATGTGGCCTCGCAACATTTGGCATCCGGTTTTATGCCTTCCCACCATGAGCACAACCCAGCGTGACATATCTGAGACTCATCCTCATCCCTTTTTACTCCTTGGCGTCATTACCTTGAAACTGCATTGTTTCCTGTATCTCTTATAATAAGAAACTAGTTTTTCTTCAGATTTAAACAACATCCCAACTTGGGCTTCTCAATGCTATCACCTGCTCAATATGCACTGTATTTTGTGTCCTGGACTCATCGTCATCTTTAGATTTAGCAGTATTACACACACAAGGAGTAGACAAAGTTTCAACCTCCATGGAGTCAAGTGTAGCCTCCTGGATTTCTTCTACATGGGCTTGAGCTTGCAGAGTTTAAACTAATCGGAGGGCTAATTGAAGAGTGAAATGGGGACATAAGATTTTCCTGCAATTTACAACAATAAAAATCCATGTTTAAATTAATATAAGCATGGTGAAAAATAAGCATACTACTTAAAGAAAGAACTCATCATCTGACTAGTCCATGGAGATGGGTTGACACTAGGATGAGGAACAAAGTGTGGTAACCACACATGTGGCATTGGTGCATGACAACCATTCATATAGTTTGAGAAATTTAGATAAAATGGTATTGGTATCACCTAACATATAAATCAATAATGATAATGAACCAAAGATATAGTAATAAATATAGACATTAATAGGACAGTTAAATGAACTTGAATCAATATTCTAAATACTGGGGTTGCTGGATTGGTTGATGGGTTTGTGGTAGGAGGTATTAAGAAATGTTGATAAAATGATCTTGGTATCACCTAAGATATAAACTAGTCATGATAATGAACTAGAACTAAATTTCAAATAATATTCCGAGTACCTGGGTTGATGGATTTATGATAGGAGGTGTTATAGGAGATGCGTTTCCCTTTCCCTATAGAGAGAATATTTTTCAATATTTTAGAACAATAAAAATCATCTTATAAGAAAAAAATTCAAGCAGAAAAGATCAACACAAAATCAACTTAAAAGATCAACACATTTTACACCAATTTGAGCAAATAATATTGCCAACATAAAAATTCTCTCCATTTGCATTTTCTATTATCCAACTGATTTTAATGAAGTTGTTGCATTTATAAAAGCACCTACCAATTTTTCATTTGGATTTCATGTGCCTTCCAAACTTTTAAAATAAAAACATATGAAAAAAGCAACTCAGCAGCCCGTTTATGTAAACTACACAGCACACCTGACGTGTAAAATCCAGTTTACTCCAAGTCACAGTTTAGTCTCACGGTTCAACTAACTCAATCCCTCTCTCTTGTTTCCTCTTTTCCATATGACTTCTCTCTCGTCCTTCCCCTCTGAACTGGTCTTTTCCCTAAAAAATATTTCTCAAAATTCGTCCCACTAAACTCTTCTCGTCCTTCCCACTGAAGTCGATCATTTCTCTCTTGCATACATACACACACTTGATTCCAGAGAGAGAGAAACATCACGGTAAGCCTCCTTGATTCCAGATCTGCCGAAGAGCTTAAAGCACGCACACTTGATTCCAGAGAGAGAGCAACATAACGGTAAGCTTCCTTCCTACGAAATCAAACTTTATGATTCCCCAGCACACTGATTTGGTTGGGTAGGCGTGATTTAACTAGTGGTTTGTGTAATTTTTTGTATGGAGGTTGTTTTGTGTTAACTTTTGCTGAATGTTTTAAGTATGTCTTTTGTGCCCATCAACTGTTTGATGGAATTACTGAGCTAAAATGGCATTGTGTGTGTGTAGAGTTTGCTGTTTGTGTGTGCCCATCAACTGTTTTTTTGTTCCTTATGGTTGCTTTGCATTGCTGAATTGGTAGCCCCAAGAGGGTGTTGCACTTGGTGAAGTTCCTGTACCTCTTCATGAATTGAATGTTAGTGATAATCACCAATTTCTAGCTACATATCTGGCCCTTGTGATGATTTTGAAATTAAGGTAGAAGATTTATAGTTGATTATAGAATTGATTAATTGCATGTTTTATCTTTTTATTTATTGTCCCTGTTTTTGATTATACACTGCCTTCTTTTTTCAGGCCTTTCAATATGTCTGTATTCACGATTACAAATGTAGGCATTGGAGGACATGAGTCAAGATGCTTGACAGGTTAAGCACGCATTGCTTCTGCACTGCTACTCCTTGCCCATGGCTCATTTGTAGGCTTGGGAAATCCTAGGGATAAGTACAAAGGAACCAGACACAATGTACTACACAAAGTTTCAAGTCCCTGACTTCAGCTTCTTTAGATGCTATATAACTTCATAATTCTTATTTTTTTTTAAACTTTATAATACATTCTAAACATGGTTTAAACCAGGTTGGGTTCGAGCTAAATGATGCATTTGCTGAATCACAAGGGATCCATGAACACAGTTCATTGAAAAGCTATCTTTGGCCAAGGCATGCTCACTTTTTGTTCAGCTTACCCTTTTCGTATATACTCTACATTTTTTGCCTAAATGATTTGTTTATCTTGGTCCAATGCATGGATGCAATCTCTGTCAAGTTTTTTTGATCAAGTCCCTGTTTTTTATTACAAAGCCTCAAACTTACATGAATCTTAGTGGGGAATCTGTAAGTGACTGAGCTATATATTTTTAGTGTTTGAAAAATTTCATTGCTTGTACTTTTCAACGTGAAGTTTTTCATCGTGTTGGTGATATTTCTAACGTTAATGTTTCTTTGGTTAACTGGAGACAAGACCACTTGCAGCTTATTATAAGCTACCTCTTAATATTCCACCTAGAAAAAGAACAATGTAGAGTCAGGTTAAAGTTTCCATTTAACACAATTATCATAGAGTGCCTAATTATTCATGCCCAACAACCTTTCTCCTATTGGAATTTCTTGTTTTCATGAATTCTAATTGTTTAATTAGTACTTACTACATGTGGCTATTCTTACAATTCTTGCTCAAATTGTCCTATCAATTAAACAAAGTTTGCAATCTATGTGCTAGCTGACATGAGATTAATGTAGCAAACTGGAAAGTTCCAACAATTTAAAATAATAACCTCATATCATTCACAATATCCATATTTTCGATTTTCATTTTAGCCTAGTGATGCACCCATAACTCAAAGCCATTATCATTCGCAGAGTATATGCCAAAGTAGCGTCGACAGGAAAGCTTTTTTTTATTTTTTATTGCTGACTCAATTTTTGTATAACATGGTAAAGCTACTTTCTCATGTGAAATGTTCGTACTGTCAGCAGGGAGATGCAATATGTAAATTTTTCGTATACTTAATTTGATAGAGGAGAACATTCAGAAAAAAGAGAATGCAATTCGGAAGAGGGAGGATGACGTATTGCGGAGGAGGGAAGATAAACTGAGAGAGAGAGAGAGAGAGAGAGAGAGAGAGAGAGAGAGAGAGAGAGAGATGCTCAAAAGGTTGAGGTCGAATAAAATTTGCAAAGGGTCGAGAATAGAAATGCGAGAATATTATTGTGTTTATATTGTATTGCATCAATTGTAATAGTTTCTGCTTGGTTTGGATAAACTATAGGGCACATGTAAATATGTGGATATTTTCTTTATTTTTCTTGTATGGATCAAGTGTGATGGTACTCCCCCTTGAGGTTATGAAAAACCTGCTATTTTTTGTCACGTTTCTGAATCTACTGGGTTATATACATTTTAACTCCATTTTTAAAGTCCCCTTTGAGCTTATCTAAGACATTCTTCATAACATTTTGGATCAATATATTATAGACATAGGATGATAAGTGGACCAAATATATATATATATCCTATATATAGATTTTTTTTTTCCAATCTATTATAACACAGGATGCTACTTGAACAAAAATTGCACAAACTATTTAGATTTTTTTCCAAACTCATGCACGCATAGACAATATTCCATGGTAAGCTTTACAACAAGTACTCCATGTTCCTGATTTGGAATCAAAATCTATACATCTCCATTGTTAAAGGTCTACAACCCAAAATACACAAAATCCATACACAACTGGACACAAAACCATCTACACACATACACCCAGACACAATCCACAACATTTAAATACGTGGATGGTATACACAACTTGCCACAAACATTATATACACAATCTAGCCAGTTTATCTACACAAGTTGCAAATATTATGTCCACAAAAAATTCTATACAAGTCCAATCACATGATGTTGCCTAAAAATCAGTTGTCGCCTATCTAGTCTCATGATGGTGCCAAGAAACATGGTCAAGTCCAGTCAATAACATCGCACACTAATAGTTAACCAGCATAGCAATAATTAAAACTTTCATACTTTGATTAAAATAAGCACCTATTTCCATGGAATTACATTACATCGATATGGTCACACACCTGAAACAACACAAATACTATTTAATCCCACGTGCATAATAACTTTAGAAAATGGTAGAAACAATTAAACAAATAAGCAAAACCTCACACCTTCTCATTGCCTGATGGCGTCGGTTGTGTGATAGTGTTAATTTGAGATTCCGGAAGGTCTCGTAATTGTGATTCATTATCAAATATTTTTTTGCAAGTCTAAAATCACACACAAAAAGAGACATATCTAAGAGATGAATATATACAATAAAAACCAAAAAATGAAAGGTACCTGTTTCTTCTTCCTTTTCGTTACTCATTTCTCCACGACTGAAACCTTTCTTTTCATCGGGGGTCTCCCTTTCCCCCCGACAACGTGGGGGTTTAATATTTTTTTACCCTTGTCCGCGACGACATTTGCTTTGACCTTGGTTGAACCGGATTTTGATTCAAGTGTTAAACTTTCAAATTTTTTCTCAAAGTCATCTAAAACACACAAGAATGCATCGACATGGTAGCCACTTAGAGATACACGAGTCACTAATTTCAAACATCTCTTCACCATAACCTCATACCCCCGTGCGTTTGCATTGCTCCGCAAGTAATCATAACTACTTTTTATCAATGTATATCTCCTCTTCGTATCTTTCCTACATCGATCCAATACATATTTTTCTGGCATCAAAATAATGTTCTTCATATTACATACCCTAAATGCATGCCTACAGAGAATGCCCACATGTGCATTTAATATTGCACTCCTCTTCATTATAGTAAACTAAGTATTTAAATGTTTTGATATGGTCATCGGTGGAAACTTGATCTAAAGCATCGAATGTGGATATACATCCCTGCGTATTGACTTGGGTGCAATTACACATAATCATCCCCAACACCTCTTTTTGGACCTCCTTAAACTTAGCATTTGTATACACTATTTGAAACTGTTTCTCAATGCTGGATGGGGATACACATGGGATCGTTTGGTTAAGAGAATTGAAATCAGCTGTCACCTTAACCTCTACCTTCTTTCTAAGAGAATTGTCAAATTGATCGATGAATTCCTTTAAAGTCGTACCAGAATGCACAAACCTGTCGAAAAAAGCATTTATGCTTTCAGAACGCTGTGTCGTGCTCATACCAACCCAAAATATACTATTCAAATAAATCGATACCTAGAAGAACCTCTTCTCGTATAACCCCTGTAGCTATGCGTTATTCTGAAGATCGTACTTATGAAGTAGTTGCCCCCATTTGTCCTTAAATTCAGCGCATGTCTGTGAATGATATAATGCACTCTGAATGCTAGACTTCAACCCTGAGTTGAATTGGGAGTGAGATCCCAATTTCTCTGACAGTTTCTGCATGATATGCTAGAGACAATATCTATGATGACTGTCTGGAAATACAATGGCTATAGCATTCTTCATTGCCTGATCTTGGTCGGTTATGATGGCTTTGGGCGACTGACCATTCATGGACTTTAGCCATGCTCGAAACAACCATTCAAATGTACTTGTGTCCTCATTAGAAATCAAGCCAGCCCCTAACATGATTGACTGCCCATGATGGTTTACACCAATAAAGGGAGCAAAATGCATACCATACCTATTTGTTAGGTACGCCGTGTCAAATGTGATAACATCTCCTAAATACTCATATGAAGCTCGACTTCGTGCGTCAACCCAGAACACATTTTGTAATCTTCCCTCATTATCGACATCCATGACAAAAACGAAACCATCATTCATCTCCCTCATTTTCTCAAAGTATTCACCAAGTGCTTGGCCATCCCCTTTACCTAACCGTAAGTGTCTAGCTTTATCAATAAAATTGCTACAATCTTTCACTTGAAAGTCAAGATTCTCAAAACCCCACCTGTCTTGAACCAGTGCCTCAAAATTTTTGTTCATTCGAATACATGCTCTGTCATTCAAATCGAGCATCCTTTGACTGTATTCATCCAAATACTTATGAGATCTAAAAAATCTAGACTTCTTCGGACTGACTGTACTATGATTGTGAGTATTCTCAATAGTTGTCGAAATCCATACCCCATTTGCAAGTTTAGCATTTACCTTAGCATTACAACCTGTTTTAGTTGTGGGTTGTGGCTTGGACACATTATTGTGGCTAGGCACGTACTTGCCGGCACGCGCACACCCAATTCTCACATATGTCGCATTCCCATCTATGTCTCCTCTTTGTCCTAAAAGTCTTCACACCAAAACCTGCTTTCTTGGCATATCATTTGTAATATGCCATAAGCTCTTTCTCATTGGCAAACTCCATACCACATCTCGGTACTTCAACTCTTTCATCATCATCTAAGGCTTTCTTACTCCCCTTAGCCTTCGTCTCTTTAATTACCTCAGATGAAGGTTCTAAAAATGAAAAAGTATGACTTTTATATAATACAAACAAGATGTTAATGTTAAAGCACACTAATCAAAATGTCATACCATTAGTCATTTCAAAGTCAACACTAGTAGGCATAGTTGATGACTGACTTGCGCGTTGGGGGTCTTTTCAGTCGAATGCTGCAAGTAGGCACGGTATTAGAAACACTGAAATGGAATATTTTTGAGAATAAAATATATCAACCTGGCCAGTTTCTTGAAATCTTCTCAATTCCTCCGGATTACTCGAGAGAGGGTATGGCATACTCGGTTGAACAAGTGGCATTGAGGGATGCTGACACTAGGCACATTGTTAGAAAGCCTAAAAAATTTGAAAAAATAAATAAAAAGGACATGTACCTGGCTACTCTCTTGAAATCTTCTCAACTCCTCCAGATTACTCAAAGGAGGGTATGACATAGTCAGTCCAACAGTTGGCATATATGGATGCTGCAAGTTTTGACAGTGTTAGAATGCCTCAAATGCACATACAAAAAATTTAAAAAAAATTAAAAAGGACATGTACCTGACTAGTCTCTTGAAATCTTCTCAACTCCTCCGGATTACTTAACGGAGGGTATGACATAGTCGGTCCAACAGTTGGCATATATGGATGCTACAAGTTTTGATAGTGTTAGAATGCCTCAAATGCAAATACGAAAAATTTTAAAAAAATTAAAAAGGACATGTACTTGGCTAGTCTCTTGAAATCTTCTTAACTCCTCTAGATTACTCAAAGGAGGGTATGGCATTGCGGGATGCTGCAATTAGACCTTGTGTTAGAAAGCCTCAAATGCACATATGAAAAATTTAAAAAAAAATAATTAGAAAGGAAATCTACCTGGCCAGTCTTTTGAGATCTTCTCAACTCCTCTAGATTACTCAACAGTGGGTATGACATAGTCGGTCCAACAGGTGGCATCGAGGGATGCTGCAATTTGGCCTTATGTTAGAAAGCATCAAATTCACATACGAATTAAAAAAAAAAAAAAAAAAGAAGAAGGCATCTACCTGGCTACCCAAATGATACGGATATGGATTTGAATATGTATTTCATGTCATAAAAAATGTCGGGTAGTATGGATTTACGGGACCATGGCCCTATAATACAACAATAAAAAATACGTTAATTAAATAGAAATACTGGACATTCCGAGATATCGAAATGAACAATGTGTACCATACTTGGGTCGATGAAATTGATGTAGAAGGCTTAGATGACCTATCATCTTCCTCTTCGCCCATCAGGCTATTACAACTAAGAATGACACATACACAAATTCAAGATTTCTTAATTGTAAGGAGCATGTGAGATATATGGATACAAAATAAGACCAAGAGGATTTCTTACCCGAGAGATGAAAAATTTAAGAAAACATTAAATTTGTCTATTTTTCTTGAGTCCTAGATATATAACAAAATCATCATTGCCTGCATTTGTGTAGAATGAGTTAATCCAAATGTAGGACTATTTATATAAATAAGTGCAAAAACACAGTTTTGTTAAGTAAATTGTTATTCAAAATTTATTTCTTAAAATTTATTATCTAAGTTTTACATATTTAATTTCTCTCCCTCTTGTTAAAAAATAGATATCCTTTCACGACTTAATGAAAAACGAATATTCATTCATTAAAGTCTAAAGATATCATTTTAATGTAATAGAAAAAAAATAAGGGTAGGAACAAGAGAGTCTATATTTTCATTTAACACCTTCAATTTACGCAAAAATTTAGGCAAGTAATAAATGGGCAACAGAGACACAGATGTTAAAGAGGATAGAAATTGGAGGTGGAAACATCTCAAGCTCTAGCTAAAAACTTTTGAGGAAACTAGCATCCAATTTCAATTGGTTCCTGCTAGTTATTGTAGATGACAATTGTGTACTTGTTATAGAAAAAAAAAAACTTCTAGATTTGTGCAAAAAAAAAAAAACTCTGTGGCTTATCAATACAATTTTTATTTCACAATTTCCATTTCACAAACAACTTTAATTCATTACGGAAATCGTATTACACTCAACACAATTCATTCCAATCCTTCCATTTAATTCACTATTTTCTTACATTGAGATCATCTACATAACATATTCATGTATTGGAAATTTTACAATGACAAGCCACGGCAATGGTTCTACCTATAAAAAATCTGGAACCTCTCCCCCACCCTAAAAGAACAACTACCAATCTTAATGTTCCAAAATAACACCTCGTGACACAAAAAAACCTCATAAGCTTCAACCGTGGAGAAACATTTCAAGCTTCGATATTCAAAATAACAACATCAACACTCATAACTACCCTAAGCTTCAATATGTACCAAACTTAAAATTATAATTTGTAGAAACAAAAAAGAAGTCCTAGTTTTCACAATGACTTGCTGGGAATCCCGAATAAGACATGAAAGATCTAAGCTTTACCCATTGAGCACCATTACAAACGTAGAGGAAGCCATTGAAAGAGAGCTTAAAACAAAGACATTATCTTTGGGGGCATAGTTTTCAAAAAAGAACAAATATTTGAAGCAAAAGCTAATGAAAAGAGATTTACCTTGAGAGAGAGAAAGCTGGGCAACACAATCTGAGGCTCAATCTGTAAAAAATGAAAACTCTAAATAGGTCATCGGTAGCGATGAAGCTTTCATCGGCAGTTAAGAGAGAACGGCGGAGGAGTATGTCGACGCGGTGGAGCACACACGATGGGTGCTGGGGCACCAGAAAGGTTAGGGGGGCTGGAGAAGATTTCAAATGGCGTGGATGGAAAAGATTTTGAATGGGGGTGCTGGAGAGCCTTTTGGCTTTTACAATCTCACCAAAATGCATGTTTTAGTAATTAGAAGAAGAAGAAGAAGAAGAAAAAAAAGAGGAAGATGAAATTCTACCTAAGGTGTGCTGTGTAGGCAGACATATAGAAGTACTCAAAACATATATATCAAATAGATGTTCGATAGGATCAAAACAAGGAAATTGAGTGCGTTCTATACAATTTCTGTAAAGGTTCCTATCTTTGATGGAATTCCGCCTTACCTTTAACTCAAGTATCGACATGTATTTATAATAGCTTCATGCTTTTAAGTTACAATAGAATCGTGATAAGATAAATACAATTTGAATTTAAATAAACTTTATCATGTATCGAAACAATCTTATCACTGATCACTATGAGTTGTTTGAATTGGTCTTCGTGCAGCTGATTGTTCTGATCCTTTTGTTGATGATGTAGATAAGTCTCTAACACGCCCCTTCAAGCTTAACTGTGCAGATGCAATGTTTAGCTTGTCATGAAGAAGAGGGAACCGAGAAGAGGATATCGGTTTGGTGAAAATGTCAACTACCTGGTCTTTGCTAGAGATGAAGTGGATGTCCAATATTCCACGAGCAACTATATCATGGACAAAATGAAAGTTGATTTCAACATGTTTCGTTCTAGCATGGAAAACTGGATTTGAAGCTAAATATTTTGCACCAATGTTGTAACACCAGAGGATAGGACGTGAAGAGGGAAGTGATTCAAGTTCAGTAAGAAGGGAGCATATCCATGTGGTCTCAGCGGGAGCATTTGCTAAAGCTTTATATTCTGCCTCCATGCTCGATCATGCGATAGTAGCTTGTTTCTTACAACTCCAGGAAATTAGATTACCTCCGAGAAAGATACAGTAGCCACCTGTGGAGCGTCTATCATCACTTCTACCAGCCCAATCCGCATCGGAGTAAGCTTGAAGTGAAAGAGAATGTGACTTGTGAAATTGTAGTCCAAAATCAAGTGTTTGCTTGTGGTAGCGCAGCAAGCGTTTTGTAGATTGCCAATGAAGTGCAGTTGGCTTGTGAAGAAACTGGGATAGCTTGTTGACTGAGAAAACAATATCTGGTCTTAAGATGCAGAGATACTAAAGGGCGCCGAAGGTACTTTTGTAAAGTGTAGGATCTGAAAATTGTTCACCTTCATAGGCCGAAAGTTTTGTAGATGCAGCCATTGGAGAGCTAACAGGCTTTGCTTCTAGCATGTTAGTTCATTTCAGTATATCCATGATGTATAGGTGTTGAGATAAAATGAACCCCTTGGATTTTGGAAGTATTTCAATGCCAAGAAAAAAATGCAGAGGACCCAGATTTTTAACAGGAAAGTTAGTGTGCAAGGCAGATAATAAATCATCAATTGCCGACTGTTTATTGCTTGTGATGAGAATATCGTCCACATATATAAGCATAAATATCCTGATTGTGGAAGATGTATAAATAAATAGGGAGGTATCCGACCGAGCATCCTTAAAACCAAGAGCAAGAAGCTTGGTACTGAGTCTTGCAAACCAAGCCCTTGGAGCTTGTTTGAGCCCATACAGAGCTTTTCGTAATTTACATACATGGTTTGGGTACTGAGGATGAGAAAATCCAGGGGACTGAGACATATACTTCCTCTGTTAAGTCCCCATGCAAGAATTCATTTTGAATGTCAATTTGATGAATAGTCCAACCAGCAGAAATGGCTAAGGATAGAACAATACGTACCATTGTCGGCTTAACGACATGGCTAAATGTCTCACCAAAATCAATGTCGGGTTGTTGATGGTATCCTTTTGCGACAAGGCGTGCCTTGTATTGTTCTATAGTGCCATCTGCATGTGGTTTGAGTCGAAACACCCATTTAGATCCAATAATGTTGGAAGCTGCATTAGGAGGAACAAGGGTCCACGTTTGATTTTTTAACAAGGCATCAAATTCAAGATTCATTGCTTGCCGCCAGAGTGGATCTTTGATGGCTGTGGTATAGCAGGTAGGTTCAGTTGGCTGGCTTGAATTTTCTGCAATAAGAGCTTTTGGAATGGGATAGCGAGTCATGCCGTCTGGGAGCAGTTTTGGTTTTCGGATGTTGTTTTTGGATCCGGTGGTCATTGTGTGCACTAATGTTGGTGGATTATTAATGGGGAGAGCAGGGGAATTTTCTGAGTATGAGGGAGGTCTTGGGTCTGAAGAGGAAGCTGATGGTGTGTAAGAGACAGGCTCTACAGGTTCGGTTAAATTTGGTGAGGATGAGCAAGGTACATGACTAGGCATGGCTGATCCGTTTGTGGGCTGGCTATTATCCATATTTTCCAATGAGGGAGTGCTCGGAGGTGCTATTGCTGTCAAAGACCCAGTGTCCACTAGACTCAGAATAGAACCCCTATGAGAATCAGATGGAGACTTGGGGCAGGCTGTAATCGATTTGAAGGGAAAGTTAAATTCATCAAACTGCACATCATGTGAGATATAGACATGATGAGAGGGAATATGGAGACATTTATAACCTTTGTGAAGAGGGCTATATCCGAGGAAGACACAAAGAAGAGAACGAGGCTAAAATTTGTTGGTATTGTGTGGTCGAAGATTGGGCCAACAAGTGCAGCCAAATATTTTGAGAAAAGGATAATCGGGTGGAGATTTAAAAGCGATATTCACCAACCCAATCAGATTGTACTGCTTGATTTTAGTATTGAAATATCGTTCAACATAGGACTGAAATTTGAGAAAGATATGGCTAACATCACTTTTTAGTGAAATAGGATAAAGCCATGAATATTTGCTAAATGCATCCAAAAAAGAAACGTAATATTTATTGCCAGTGTTTGAACAAATAGGAGCACAGCCCCATACATCAGTATAGATTAATGCTAAAGGTTCTGCAACTTGAGTGAAAGAGGTAGAAAAACTTAATTGCAGACTCTTTGAACTCAAGCAAGCTGAGCATTTTGTAGAGATGGAGTGTCAATATATTGGAACTTGCATTTGACGAAGGACACGATGAACAATTTTAAATGAAGGATGACCCGTGCGAGCATGCCATAAGGAAAGAGTTGAGTGTTCACTAGAGAGAGCAGATGGAACACACTTATTTAGAGCAGAGGAAATTTGATAGAGTCCATTGTTACTCGGGCCTTGAAGCAGTAGCATCCCCATAGCTCGATCCTTCAAAACAAAATAAGATGGGTGGAATTCAAAAAATGTGTTAGTGTCTTTGGTGAAGCGCTGGATAGAAAGTAAATTTTTGCAAATATGTGGAACATGCATCACATTATGGAGTTGAAGTTTAAACGAGGGGGTAGAAATTGTTGTATAGGAAGGCCAGTACCATTGCCAACCCGAATTGTATCAGAACCAAAGTATTCCTCAGCTTTAACATTCAGATTTGCCAATTTTGAGGTGAGGTGATGTGTAGCACCTGAGTCGGGATACCAGTTTGTATCGACAGAATTTTGTGGAGTTGATAGATATGCTTGTCCTTGAGAGAATTCCCGCTGGTAAGATTCATCATACCTGTGATAGCAATCTAACGCCATATGACCTGGTTTGTTGCAGACCTGACAAACGGGTCGAGAGTTATTGGAGGAGGATGGAGAACTACGACCACGGCCCCTGCTTCTGTTGTTCTGAGAGTAAGAGTTCTGATAGGGTCCGCGTCCATTATGGCTGGGAGAGCCGCGATGGTTTCCAATGCCACCACGATTTGTGGTGTTGCGGGATGTAAAGTTGGCATTGGCGACAATTAAATCAACTGTGGCTTGATGTTGCTCCAAGAACTTTTCATGAGCAAGGAGGTGACCGTAAAGGTCTTCAATTGATAGAGGTTCAACTCTAGCAGTGACAGGTGACAAATGAGTCATAATTGGGTCCAAGACCAGCAAGAAGGAATGAGACTAGCTCATAGTTGTTCAAAGGTTGATCAACAGCAGCGAGAGTATCTGTGAGATTGGTGAATTGCTGGAAATAATCATCAATTGAGAGGTTGGCCTTTTTTAGGGTGGCTAGCTGGAAGTGTATATGAGTGATTCGGGCATGAGAGGTGGAGGCAAATATTCGTTCTAATGCAAGCCACATGTCACGGGAGGTGGTGCATTTAATGACATGAGATAAAAAAAAATTCTGTGAGAGAGGAAGTAAGAGCACTTAGAATGAGTTGATCTTGAAGATGCCAAGAGTGGAAGGCAGGATTTGGGATGGTACGTAGTTGATCATTTTCTGTAGTAGGAATATGAGTAGGTGGTGCAGAAAGTGAACCATCAACATAGCCAAATAAATGAGTACCTTTGAGGTAGGGAACAATTTGTGCACGCCAGAGCAAATAATTATCACGGGTTAGCTTGATGGAGATGAAGGGATGGGGAGTAAAGGATGTGGGTGGGGAGGGAACAACAACAGTGGTAGAGATGGGAGCTGGGAAGGCCATGAGGATTCAGACGTTGGTCACTGTGGCTTTCTGATACCATGTAAAGGTTCCTATCTTTGATGGAATTCTGCCTTACCTTTAACTCAGGTATCAGCATGTATTTATAATAGCTTCATGCTTTTAAGTTACAACAGAATCGTGATAAGATAAATACAATTTGAATTTAAACAAACTTTATCATGTATCTAAACAATCTTATCACTGATCACTATGAGTTGTTTGAATTGGTCTTAGTGCAACTGATTGTTCTGATCCGTTTGTTGCTAATGTAGATAAGTCTCTAACAATTTCCCTCCCCCCTCCCCTTTTTTCTGATAGAGTAGGCAATAACAGTTTTAATTCATTATATACATTTGGAAGTATAGAGAGATAGAATTTGTGTTCTTTTCAATTTTGACATTACCCTTATAGTGGTGTGTTTTTCCATATAACAACCAACATGATATATTGATAATTGATAGGACAATTCAGATTATTCTATGTCAGAAATAGTACAAATTTTAAATGTCAATGCACGCAATCACGGATCTTTAAAATGCAACATGGAATTAACCTTCTTGTTTTTAGCATTACGAGACAGCGACTAGCTAGTGCCACTCCGATTCATGGACAAAATAAAACCCTTTTGTCATTCTATATTTTACCTGCTTCTTGGATTGTTCTTGCCTTCTTGATAGCCTACCCCAATAAAAAAAGTTGTCACAACTATGTTCTTCCACATCCCACTAATTTTTGGGGTGGCCTAGTTCTAGGAAAAGCCATTTAAACTAATGCTTAATTACTTTCAATTATTTCTTAACTTTTTCAAAAGAACCAGCATATATATATATATAGTAGTTTTATTAGATGGTGTATATGGCTATATGCTCAAAACCACCTAGAATTTATAAAAATCAAATATACAAAACATTCATTGCGTGCTCGCTTGGCTTTAGTGGAACCATATCAGTAGTCTATATTAAATTTCCTCCAATTCTACTTAAAGATAGCAATTCGAGAATTTGATATTAATGTTTCTAATTTCTCAAAAAAAAAAAAAAAAAATGATGGATTATGTACCCCAGAAAATGTAATGACATGTTCTTTTTTTCTCAATTTAATTGTGTATAACATTTGAAAAATTGAAGTGCATGTTTCTTCTAACCTCCAATTCATTTGTGAAATGATACTCATGGCGCAACTAGTAAAGCACAAAAAAATCTCTGCTCCAGATGTATGGCCTTTCACCAATCACTTTTCTAGCCGTATATAAAGAATAATGCTGGATAAAGATATGGATTGTGCAAGCACCGTGTACTTTTTTAAAAAAGAAAAAATTTATTATTAAAAAATTAATTTTTTCATGTGAGTCTCATTTACTCTTTTTTTTTTTTAAATAAGCGTGTGGCGGTTGCACACTTCATGATTATAAATATCACTTTTCATATATAAAAGGTACGAGTTCTATTGTGTGGTAAGTTGGGCAAAGCACCAAATCAATAATAACTAGTTAATTTGGGGATCTTTAGAGGATTTTAATTAAAACTTGTATAGTGGTGTCCAATTCTATTAAATATTTGTACTTGTGATTTTTTGTTTTAACAGATATGAACTACTATGAGCTGGGACCTTTATGTCTTGGGTGGGGAAGTGAACTACTAGCAGGGACTTTTTTTGTTTTTGTTTTTTTTGATAGGCTACTAGGAGGAATTTGAACCAAGTCATGGGATCGTATAGCATTAATGTTCAAATGGGAAGGAAAAAGTCGTGCTACAAAGAAGTCCCTCACTTTGTACATCACTTAGAAATATGTAATTGTATCCTATTATGAAATATGAAGATAAAATGGTACAATCACATATTTTTAAGTGATGTGCAGGATGTGAAGCTTATGTTTAAAATTTTTCAAAGGAAAATGGGTGGGGAGGATGGTCCACTACTTAACTCTTTCAAGAACAAAGAGCCTGAAGTTTTCCTTTGTTGTACCCAAGAAAACCAACAACTTCTGACCAACTAAAACATTAGTTTCAAGGCTTCAAGCTGGGCGACTCAGCTTTGAAGTTTTACTGAATAACAAAAGTTAATCCTCTGGAGTCCACACAGACATAGACAGTCCCCATACTCTGTTTACTAACAATCCCCACTAATAGGGGTGAATTCGGTCCGGTCCGGTCCGATCCGAGGATGTTTTACGAACCGGACCGGACCAATTCGGTCAAGGATTTTGTCACCCTGGACCGGACCGAATAGACATATGGACCGGACCGGTCCGGTCCGGTCGGTCCTATTCGGTCCACACTATTCTTAATAGGCCATTAGCCCAATCAAATTTCCTATATTATTATGGCCCAACAGAAAAAATCCACTAACATTTTATCCAATTTTAAGCCAAAAAATAACTTTAAAGGAAAATAAAAATAATCATAACAACAAAAAATTGTCTATATAAAATATATTTGAATAAAAGGTTTTACTAAAAAAAAAAATTTATCTATATCCATCCAAACAATTTAAACAAGATTAAAAACTTAAACTAAAAATTATCCTAGATAACGAAAGAAAATGGAAATAACATTCTCAAGCAAATTTAACTTCTAAAAGAGAGAAAAATAAAAACAACCATTCAAATCCCAAGCATAGATAATGAAAACTAAAAATTATACAAGTCCAAAAAATTGAAAAATTAAAAGGTCTAAAAGACTAAAAAAATAAAATTAAACATAACTCTCGTCTCTCAATACAAATTACAATTTACATCAATACAAATTCACTTCAATTTACATCAATACAAATTCACTTCAAGTCCTAAGTCGTAGCCTCCTGCATCTTTTGGCATGGCATACCTGCAAGATTTTCACAGTATGATGTAAAGTGTAAACAAATCAATTAATTAGCAAAAGCGAAAATTAAAAACAAACAAGCTAAAACAAATTCACCTCATTAGCTTGCATTGGTTGTAGACATTGTATTTGACGCCTCAATAGAATTATCACCGTCACGAACAAGTTCTACACAATAAATAAACAAAACAAATTAAGAATTATTACCATTAATAATCAAAGAATAATAAACAAATTAAGAGTTATAAAATGAAGTAAGAAACATACCCAACTGCCTATCAAAATCCTCCACCTCATCCATTAAAGTCCTAAGGTTGATTGGAGTAGAAGAAGAACGAAGCCAATTCTGTGTACAAATGAGACCTTCAACCATCATCGGAGATAGACTACTTCGGAAAGGATCAAGGACACGACCTGCTGTGCTAAATGTAGATTCAGAGGCAACGGTAGATACCGGTATTGCAAGTACATCTCGTGCAACTTTTAAAAGCACAGGATATCTAATTGAATTAACCCTCCACCAATTAAGAATGTCAAAACTAGGAAATGCCTTCTCACAATTATCAGTTAGGTATCTATCAACCTCATTCTTGTTTTCCAAAGAGTTTTCCAACTTTAACCGTTGCTGAAATATGGCCATTCTTTCTGCTGTCCTATCCTTATGTCTACCAGTAAGTCCACTACCACTACCATCTGTAGTATTTACTGCTTCACATGGGGAACTTGTGCGCTGCTGTTGAGCTTGTTGTAGATTAGAATTGTTACATTCCTCATTCTCAACGTATGCCTTATACATGCGGGTTAAAGCATCTCGAACCTTCTAACTCAAATCAACCGCTTTTGTGGGATCATTGGCATACATCTCTTCCAATGCAAAGTCAAAATATCTAAACTTGTAACGAGGATCAAGAATAATTTCAACAAACAACAACATATTCATATTATCCAAGTTACCCCAATATTTTTCAAATTTTTTCTTCATATTTGTGGTCATTAATCCCACTACGAGGCTTCCTTCTTCACACTCTATTGCAATTGCATCAGCTATTTTAACTAACTCCAGAAAAAAAGAGTTGCAAGTCACATATTTACCCCCCGAAAAAGATAGAGTTGCATCATGAAATAGTTGAAGAAATCTTACAAACAACCTTGCCTTCTCCCAATCGTTATTATTGGGAGGCCCTAACTTCTTTGATGTTCTTCTATTCACCACATCACCTATTTCATCATCATCTTCATCATCGTCTCTAACACTAGTAAGGAACCCGGAATCTTCTTCTTCCAACTGTTCAAAAACTTTTCAAAATTTTAAAGCCCCCTCCAACATAAGATAGGTGGAGTTCCACCTAGTTGGTACATCTAAACAAATGCCACTTTTGTCATTAATTTCTTCCAACCCAATACACTTCTTAAATGTAGTCCACCTTTGAGGTGAGGACTTAACATATTTAACAACACCTCTCACCTTCACAATAGACTCATCAAATTCTCTTAACCCCTCACGGACGATTAAATTTAGGATGTGGGCACAACACCGAACATGCAAGAATTCATGTTCCAAGATAGTGTCCCTCCTATTCTTGGTTTTTTTCTTCAAGTAAGAAATTGCTCCGTTATTAGAACTTGCATTATCAAGTGTGATTGCAAGTACTTTCGGTCTCCCCCAATCATGCAAGCACATCTCTATAGCCTTACCAAGTGTATTACCCTTGTGATTCTCAACCAAACAAAAAGAAAGAATTCTTTTGTGTAGGTTCCAATTATCATCAATAAAATGTGCAGTGAGACACATATAGTTGAGGTTTTGCAAGGATGTCCATGTATCCGTGGTGAGGGAAACTCGTTGCCCTTGAAGAGCACTTATCAACTTATTTCTTTCTCTTATATACACACTAAAACAGTCATTCGCAACGGTAACACGGGATGGAATCCCAACCCACTTAGGGCAAACAACGAGTATAAACTGCTTTAAACCCTCTCCTTCAACGAACCTAAAGGGCAACTCATCAAGAATGATCATTTTTGCTAAGGCTTGTCTACAAGCCTCAACACTAAATGCTATGGACACTAATCCCCCACTACCACTTCCTTCACCCACCTTCCAACCAAGAGTAGTTTGGGACTTATCCATCTTATTCAACGGACCTTTCTTACATTGGTGTTCAATGTGATATTTCATTGACTTTGTACCGTTGATCGTAGTATGACATGCATATGAAGCACCACAGTAATTACATGCAGCCCTAGGTTTATTTGGATCACCTTTTGGTATTATTGTAAAATGATCCCAAACCATTGACCTATGTCTACCACCACCACTCGATCTAGTATTTGTACTTACATTGGGTGGGAGTGGAGAAATGTCTTGCTCTTGCGTAGGTTGTGTTGACTCAACTTCATCTGTAGTAGAATGTTGTGGAATAAATTCTGGAATAGAGTCCATCTAGAAAAAAAAGATTGGAATAAATTAATAATGTTACATTTAGAAATTAGAATTTAGGACAATCCTTTATTGACAATAAAAGAAAATAATTTAAAGAAATAATATTACTTCAAAATAACACATGTAACAATTATTTATGACAAACCATTCGGTCATAAATTCCAAACATCACTAAATTCTTATTCACATCAGTAAATTAGACTAAATTCAATTCAAATTCACATCAAACATCACTAAATTCCTATAAGCATCACTAAATTAGACTAAAATTCACTAAAAATATCACTAAATTTAGACTAAAATTCACTAAAAACATCACTAATTTAGACTAAAATTCACTAAATTATACTAAATTCCTAGAAACATTCACTTCAAACATTCACTAGGAACATCACTAAATTCCTAAATTTCGGATTCAGGAACCCCAATAAAACCATTCGGTCATAAATTTTAATTTATAGTAATTTAAAAAACACAAAAACATAAAATTAGTAAATTACCGTGAGGTGAAGGCCGTGGTGACTGCCGACGGAGACAGAGACGAGAGGCGACTCGTGAGAGACGAAAGGCGAGGGACGAGAGACGAGAGGCTAGAGGCGAGCGACGAGAGAGCTCGCTGCAGTTGCTGGGCCGCTGGCTGAGAGATGAGAGAGTCAGAGACGCAGTCGAGGTGGGCCGTGCGGGTGCAGGTGCGGGATGACTGGGTGAGAGCCGAGAGTCGAGAGCCGAGAGTCGAGAGTCGAGAGTCGAGAGAGAGTGAGGCACAGAGGGAGTCTGGGAGAGTTAGAAAGTTAGGGACCTAGGGTTTCTTTTTTAATTTTGATGAAGCAGCCTGCAGCCTGTTGATGCGAACGGTGAACGGCGCCGTTTTCTTCAAATTTATTTATCAATTTTGGTTTTTTTTTAAATGATAATTAAATTTTTTTTAATAGTATTAATATTATACTATTACTATAGTTACATATTAGACTATTAGTTATAAACTTATATATTAGACTAGAGTGATTTATTTATAATTAATATTTATAGACTATTTTTTTTTCTTTATAGTGATTTAGTTTAATTATCAATTCATAATTATAGTGATTTCTACTTAAGTGATTTAGTATTGCTATATAATATAGTAGACTATATAATAGTATTAATATTATACTATTAGTCTATTACTATAGTTATAAACTTATATATTAGACTATTAGTTATAAACTTATAGACTATAGTGATTTCTTTATAATTAATATTTATAGACTATTTTTTTTCTTTATAGTGATTTAGTTTAGTTATCAATTCATAATTATATTTATGATGTTACATTGTTAATTGTTAATTTGTTACTTGTAAATAGAGATAGGTTAGATGAAAATTACATAATTTATTATATAATTATTATATAAAATAATATATTTATAAAAATAAAAAATATTAATATTTAGTTTCGGTCCGGTCTGGTCCGATCCGAGAAGTGCCCAGACCGGGACCGTACCGAAAATCGAATTTCTTGATTTCTATGGACCGAAACCGGTCTTCCACTATTTCGGTCCGGTCCGGTCTGGACCGAACAGTTCGGTCCGGTCGGTTTATCCAGTCCGGACCGCCAGACTTACACCCCTACCCACTAATATTGAAGATCATTCCAGTTCACAATCAAAGCTCTCTGTTGAAGTCAAAGTTTATATCCTGAATCATAGCACTCAACTTGTCTTATCCCATATGTTTTTATATTTAAAATTCAATCTTGTATCTGAATTTTCTCTCTGTACAGTTTGAATACTCTCAGTAGTTATCTACTTGTGTACTCAAGTGTACAGTTTTAATGGGATGTCTGAAAAGATCACACTATTGGAATCTAATGGTTCATGTTGATGCAGGGAAAGAGTGTTGTTGACACCTAAAAATAGCACAACAGTTCGAAATTGAAGAAAGCGTCATTCTTGGCCAGCTATGGCGATTTGGGCCTCGATCGGTGTTGTGTAGAGCCCCTTGGCGATGGTCTGGTGCGACTGTACAATGTCCGTCCATACATCTAAGGCAGTGAGTAGTAAATAAATGCAGAAAAAATAAATATAAGGAAATAAACAAATTTACGTGGTTTAGCACTCGGCCTATATTTACAGGAGTTTGGGGAGGGAGAGTCCACTATAATATGCTTGTTTTATAGTCTTTCATGGTGTCTCATCCTTGCTATACAATGGAGATTAGTGCTCTATTTTCTGGTGGAGTACTCATCGTTGGAGTCCCTCTTGTGAGATTCAAGAAGTTGAAGGAGAAGTCGAAGCCCCCAAAAGTTGTCTGGCTGAAGCCCCTTTATCTTCTGCCCCCTCCTTTATTTATGTCTTATTCCCTCTCCTTTATATCACTTCTCCCATTTTCCTCCTGACAATCTGTCTTCCCTCAACATTTTGTCCCCTCCTCCCTTCTCTTTTTCTTCTCTTGACGAAACCTTTTACCTTGAAGCTCAAGTAATGAAACCCGATGTAGTGCTAATTAATTGATTAATTATAAGCTTCCTTCCTGATGTGCTTAATGGCCTCCGTCTATCTGCTGAGTCAAAACTTTGACTAAAACTTGAGGTTTTGGCTATTGAAGAAGTTAATCCATATTGAACTAGTCATTTTAAAGTCAAAATAATAATATAATATTATATATTTTAATAATTATTTTTAATTTTTTTTATATTTTACAAATACACTCTATATATTAATTAATAATTTTATTTTTACTGTCCAAACAAATTATTTAACATGAAAAAGAAAGGAAGAGATAGGAAGAAGAAAGGAAGTGAAAGTAAAGGAGGGAGAGAGGAGATGTAAGAGTGAGCGAGAAAAGTGTGAATACTTTTGAATAAAATATTCTTTTAATTGGTAAACAATAACTCATCAAATATGGCTTTGCTTTTTCATTTGTTGTAGCTCATAACTTGACTTAAGTGATTTGGTTAGTCCAATGCAACCGATTTTAAAAAAAATTAGTCAAAATTTAAACTTAATTGGCATTTGACTAGTCCAATATCAGTGCTCTTAGAGCTGGTTTCGAGGATGCTCGATGAAAAGCGTTATGAAAAGTCATGGATAACCGATTATGCTACTATCTAAAGCAATTCAGGATTAATATAAATAAATCTAAAGCCTAAGAAAGAAGGTCCATTCTTATCCGCATTGGATAGATCTCAATACTCCTTGCACAATATATATAGATATATATATATAAATATTTATGTATGTATTTATATGTGTATATATATATATGTATTAGGTGAGAGCAACGTACAATGCACATTTGCTTAGTTTATATATCTATTTTTTATTTTTGTTAGGAACTAATTTTTTATGAATAAAGACGTAATATTTGTGGTTAATTAACTAACAATATAATGTTTATGTAATTTATAAATAATTACACGCTGTGATAGATTATAAAAGAAGAACATCAATAGAAGCTATAACATGGTCTTATAAATAAACATTTCCCATAGTTTTATAAAAGTTGTTTGAGATAATTTTGATTCTAGGATAATGATCTAACATTTTCCTCATCTTGCATTGCCTCAATGGAGAGGACATTAAAATGCCTATGTTTTTTCTCCTTCAGTTTCTCTGGATCTACATAAACTTGAATCTTCCAAGTTTTTTTTGATAATTTCACTACAACGCTTTTAATATATGTCGATGTTCCTACAAAATAAATTTTGAATAGCTTTACATAATTACTAAAAACCTAATTTCTTTTTTAATTAACTCATTATAACCAAACTCAATTTTTGAATAAAGATTTTAAAAGATACCTCTCTAGCATATTCCATCAACTCAACTGTTGAACAACCAAATGCCTCTTTTGCTACTTCACCAAACGTAGTAGCAGCTAGCTTTCCAGTATTATCGTCCAGTTCAACATATGCCCTAACACTTTAAATGCATTGAATATATTATTTTTAATTTGAATAGTGTTAAATTCTAAATTAAATTAGATATCAATTATAAATTAAAATTGTAAGATACATACCGTGCAGACCCCTTGGCTTTTGCAATATATACAAACGAAGTTTTCATTGTATTTATATACAGTTCTTTTATTAAAGCCAACACATGACATGTAATAAAATTCTTGGGCCAAGTCAATCACATTTATCTTCACCTTATCCTAAATTTTACTTTCTACGTTAAATCATAATCAATTTTTAGAATGAATGCTTGTGTAAATATTTTAATTTATTACTAATAAAATAATATTTACCACCATGGGTTGCAAACCCTTCATCAACTCTGCAATATCGCAATTCTTTATAATTTCTCAAGTACCATAAGATGATAGAGGGGCAGATGGGCATGTCAAGTATCTTGCCAGGATACTTTTAATTATCAAATCATTATTAATCGCCTTTAAAATTCATAAATGAAAAATAATATAAGAAAATGAAATATATAGGTAAATTACATAAATCACATAATTAACTCTAAGATAAATACATTAATATGTAATTGTTAATTTGTGATAATTACCATTGCTTGATTGTAGCTGCCTCCGGAAGAAGATGATTGATTGTAAGGTACTTGACAGACGTGATGACAGAGACAATCATTTATTGAAATTGAGATCAATATTAATGCAAGTGTATACAATATGAAAAAATATCTAAGCTGCTTAATTATTACAAATACCATTATTTGTAGGGTTTATTAGCTGCACGTATTAGGTAGAATTAATGTTGTTCCATCATTTGAAGTGTAGGGATTTTTTGCTTAATTTTTCTGCGAGTTGCAATTATAAAAGGTAATAGCTAGCTGATAAGCATTTATTAACAATTAATTGATTCTAATCGGTAATCAAATTAATTGGCTATAGAGAATTTAGTAACCTATAAATAGGATGTAATCATATACGTAATTAATTATTAGACTCATTATGTCCCCATGATTTTTACGAACGCCGTTAATTTTAATGGAAAAACAACAAAAACTGTTAAAACAAGATTTACCGTTTGATAGCCACTTTATATATATATATATAGATATATATGTATGTATTTATGTATATTTGGCAATTAACTCATATGTTAGTTCCAACAACATATATCCCAAATCTGTTCTGTTTTTCTTTCTCAAGATTATATTTAGGTACTCTTTCTCAGTGAAAAACTGAATTTTCATGAAGCAAACAAAAACTCAAGCAAGAGTTCAATGTAATTAGTTTCGACGGGACAATATATAAATTAAACATAACAGGAGATTAGAATTTTATAAAGCTTTCCCCCAAGAAGTTCTCTCTATATGGTGACGTGGTGTACTGTAGTTTGGAATAGGCAAGAACAAGTTATAACAGGAGCACTTGCATTCTCAGAATCATGATGATTTTTCACTTGTTTTTGGAGATGTTAGAGGGAACAAGGCTAGCAACTCTGGCTCAGTGTACCCTGGCCTGGACCGGGGTGATGGATGCAAATAAAATCGCCTCTCTTTGATGGCTCTCTCTTCTTCTTGGCTATTCAAATCAGCAATGCTTGAATCTACCCTCTTTTCCGCTTCCTCAATGGAGAGCTTTGAGAAAATTGTAGAAGGGGTCACAGGGCTTGGGAGTAAACTAGAGTTACCTGTTTTGATGGGGGAGGCGCTTGGGTTGTAGTCGGATGATGAACCGGGTTTAAATTGGAAAGGGGGTTTAACTATCTCAAGCTTGGGCCTAGAGTATTGCCTTCTCTCATGGAGTTTGGCCGTCGGCCTCTTTGCACCCACAACCTTCATTGTTGCTCCTTCTGGTGTTGCATTACTTTCTGATGGGCCTGTTAAGCGTTGTACGACCTCTCGGAAAGTATTTGAGTCTGTTTGTACAAATGTGGTTAAGGGTTTACAACCCTGGTTCCCTGGCTTCTCCATGGCTGCTTATTTCATTTGGCAGGCTTTCCACCACTCTTTCAGGGTCTTATCTGCAAGAGAGATCCATTTGTTAAACTGGTTGGTTTCTCATTGGATATATTTTTCTTTTATCGTAGTACACAAAAATAATGTAACGGTGTCTCTACAGCGGAGCTACGTACCGTTAGTTATAGGATCACTATTTTTTTTCTTTTTCATATATGTATCTTTAACACTTTTAAATATTAAAAAAAATCATAACATTATTAAAAAATACTTATTTAATTATTAAATAAAAATAATAACAATAAAATAGAACGGTAAAAATAGCAATTTTCATAATATAATTATTATGTATTTCTAATCACATTTTACTTATTGATAAAAAATAATTATTTTTACAATATTTTCTTCTCAACTAGGAGAACGTGACTCCACCACTAGTGTGTATATATACATATATATATATATATAGAGAGAGAGAGAGAGAGAGAGGAATCTGACGTCTTGAGTTGATTGCTACGACAACATGGTGCAAATATTTATATACTATTAATTATAATAAATACTAAATCTAATATTTATTCTGTTTGCTAATGACTTTGACTTGCCTAACCTAGTCCGGTTAAGAGCAGTTACAAAAAGGCTTAAACAGCAGAGGAGCTGACTAGAATTCATTCAACATGTCCAACGTCACTTGGCATTGTTGTTCTGATGCTAGCGGACCTTATAATTCTAATGTCTCCCATAGCTTCTAATTTTTACAGGGAAAATTCCACTGGTGGGTGCAGATCGATGACGGTAGCCATCGTTTTTACCAAACCTGTGTTTTTTTAACGATTAAAGTATTTCACTAATGAGAAATACAAAATGAGGGGATTAATGTGAGCTCGACAAAACCTATTACAAAACAGGCAGTACAGAAACTTAAATAAAAAGCATACATTGAAGGTAAAAACTTTTCATCTCGTTCATTTTTATAAAACTTTTCACCTCATCTCATCTCATCACATTATTACAATTTTTTTAAATTCTCATACAAAATAAAATAAACAATTCAACTTTTTCAAATTTTAAAACACAAATCATATTAAAAATATATATTATAACAATATTTTATTCAACTTTCAACTTTTATTTAATCTAATCTAATTTTGCCGTTTTATGAATCTTGGCCGAGACAAACTTTAAACTTTTGCCTTTTTTTTTCACTATCTATTTATATATTATTTTTACAAACTTTAGACTCACCGGAACTTTCTCTTATCCTAATTGGGCACCATTTACCTATTCCCAAAAATAAGAAAAAGTACTAAAGCCATATCTACCAAGTTTCACCACATTTGACATTTGTATGTGAAAAATCCTACAATTTCTGAAGCCTTGTTGTCATGATCAAATATAAACAATAGTAAATTAGATATATGTAACAACAATAAAGAAAGGGAAAAAGAATCTGTAATGTGCTTCTGTTCAATGACAATGTAGAATTAATTAATCCTAACTTAATAATTCAACTGCCTTGTTGATTTACATCTAACCTAGAAATCATCACACTCAATGGCCTTCAAGTTTTACATGATAGGCCTAATGTGTTAGCGACTCGCTGTACGTCCTACTTGAGACCAACAATGAAAACATTAAGTAATTGATAATGATGAGCTCTAATTCAATTAAAAATTTTCTTTTCTCATGCGTTTATAAGTTGTCAATATTAATAAAGATAATAAAAGAAAATGTAAGGTTATTATTCAAGTTTTGTTTGAAAAGACGAACAAAACAAACTTATCTCTAGAAAAGCATGCATATCTTTAATCACACACTAAACTGGAACTAAATGTACAATTATAAAGAAGCAGAGAAAAAGTAGTGAAAATGTTAGATTCATTTGACGTTTATTTTGTTAGTTTTTTTCCAATGCAACTGCAAATAATCTCCATATAAAACCATTCAAGTTTATCTAAAATAAAGGAAGCAAAGAGTAGACAAACAAAGTTTCAAACAATTACCTCAAAAGTGCTGTGTTGATTATGTAGCTTTGCCACAACTAAGAAATTCTTGTGGTGTTCACATGGAAATGAAGCTAATTAAAAGAAAAAACGATTGGGAAGCAATAAATTAAACAATAAGTGAGAGAAGACTTTGAGAAAGAGATGGGTGGGAGGTAGGGAGGGAGAGAGAGAGAGCGCTAACAGAAGTAGAACAAAACTAAAGATTTTCTGGCTGACACTAAACTGCCAGTTAAGACAAAAAAAGCTACCTCAAAGGTCGTTGAAGCCGTTAGCTTTGCCACATAACCTATTCGTTCACAGAGCATCCTTCTAGATAAATATATATAAATATATATCTATATATATATATATATAATATAGGAGTCTGACGTCTTAAGGTGATTGCTACCACAACATGGCGCTAATATTTATATACTATTAATTAGTAGGAACGGGCAACATGCCATGTACGTGTGTCCAATTTAATTTTACATAATTTTTTATTTTCTAAACAAAAAAATTATTTTAAAAAATAGAAATAATGAATTGTAGAAAAAAAAAATTCAACTCATTATCTCCTATACAATACACTAACGTGTGATTTTTTATTTTTACCATTCAATTTAAACATATATATATTGATGTTTAAATATGTGTTTACACATCAAGAAAAAAAAAACAAAGAAATCACATAATGGTGTTTAGTGTGGAGATGATGAATAGCATTTCTTAAAAAAAAATCATTTTAAATCTAATATCTTTATTTTAAATCTAGCTGATGATTTTTAAATTGAGTCAAGAATTTTAAAATCTTCTAAATATTTTACCACAATCATTTTAAATTAGGTATTTGTAGTGTTATTGAATAAAGATTAATTTTCAAGTAAACCTTTTTATATTTGGAGTTTCAAAAATAATATAGTTTTAAAAAATTAATTTATTTGAATGATTTTATTATTTTAAGAATATTATTTAATATTTATTAATTTATTTTATGTTAAGAACTCTCATTATTTAGATGACTCTATTCCGCCAAGTTTTCTCTTTTTCACATGTGAAGAACAAAAGTCTAAAATACCCTCCTCTTTTCCTTTACCCCCAACCCACCTCTCTCTCTCTCTCTCTCTCTCCTCTTCCATCGACATGGTCACCCAGTTTCTATCCAACATTTTCACTTACATACAACATTTATGATGCTACTTTAGTGACAACATTGATGGAGAGCACGTTCAGCTTGTTTTGGCGCAACTATCTAAATTCATTTATTTGTGCGCCTAAATGGATCATCTGTTATTTCTCTGAAATTTGACTTGCAATATTTTAGAAATATGGGAGGTGGTCTTGTAATTTCTTATTACAATTTTATGAGCAATTGGTATAATAAATTTTAAAAACAATGAATAGACTATAGGTTTATAGTTAAGTCCAAAGGCATTCCATCTATATTTACATTTATTAAATAACTATATATTAAGAATAATAAGAGATCTAATAAATATAGAGATTTATTTAAATTATTAAAAAATTATAATTCATTGCCCGAAGGAAATTTATAATCATACTAAGAAATATATTTATTTTGAAAGAAAATCTTCAATTTATCTGAAAACGGAAGAAACATTTAGGTTTAGAAAGTATATATTTTCATAAATCACTAAAAAGAAACCATTAATAGAAACAAAGGAAATTATATAACTAACTACATATTTGTAGTATAACACAAAAATTCAATTCAATATTTACATGACTCAAAATTAAAAGATATAAAATACTGCACAACATTAAAATTTAATTTGTAAACATTTTCTTTTGATTCTTATGAAGGGAATAAAACACCATGCAACATTAAAGTTCATTTCTTTAGGGTTTTTATTTCCTTAAGAATTTTATGAAAATTTACTATCATTTTCGGAAAATAATATTCAAGACTATTTCTAATAAGATCTAAAATGCACTTATAAAGTCCAAAGAAAATCTTATAAACCCAACCCATGCCCCATTCCTTGTTTTCCTTTTTTCTATTTCTTCCCATTTGTTCAGCCCGGCCCATCCTCTTTTTTTTCCTTTTTCTTCCCCCCTCCACGTTTCCCTTCCCGAACCTTCTTCCCTTTCTTCTGATTCTCTCTCTCTCTCTCTCTCTCTCTCTCTCCTCCTCAAACTCACTCTATCACACCTCTCTCTTTTATAATCTATTTTTCGTCGGAAACCAGAGGTCTTTCTCTCTGTCCTCACGATTCTTCATCCGTTTCTCTCAAATATCCTCTCTACAGATGTTTTCCTTGTTTAGTCTCAAAGAAAATGAAGAAAACTGCTGCCTAGGTCAGCCAACGAAGAACATGGTTGTTCTTCATGGGAAAGGTGGAGTTTTTTTTTATTTTCTTCTTATGATCTGAGTTTTTTATTTTTATTTTTTTGCTTCTTCAAATATGAATGTAAGATTCTTTGAGATATGAAGTTTTTTTTTCCTTGTTGAGATTGTGTATATGTTAACAGTCTGCATCTTGTGATGTAATCTGGGCTAAGGGAAATACAAATGAACAATGGAAGAAGCAGTAACAGAGGTGCACAAAGGGTGTTCTTGTTTGGCTTTCGTGCATATGGATATAGTGTTTTAGTGATTTTGTAGAAATTTCGAAAACTTAAAAATCTTCCTCCTCAAATCAGAGGGGTTGATTTTTTTTCTTTTTTAAATCTGAGTGTAATGTTCTCCAATGAAGAATTTTTGTAATTGTTCTTGTTTTTGTATTTACATAAATTACATTTCTCTAATATCCTCTGTTCTCGTGTACACGAGTATGAATTGAGAGAGAAAACTTGGGAGGGAGAGTCAGAGAGCCGACAAGAGAGAGGATTTGTGTTGTGTATAAAAGGAAACAGGATGTAATTTTGGAATACAAATTAGAGTAAATTTGAAAATGAAAATGTTAGACGAAAATCCTGTTCACCCAACATTCGCCATCTATATCTATACTAGTAAGGGCATTATCCATACACATATGTCTAGTTGCAAAAATATGAAAAATATCCTTCTTCATTCTCTCAAAAAAACATAATATAAAAAATTCTGATAATAATTGTGGAAATGAAGACAAAACTTTTGGCGATGATGTGTTGGTCATTCACCAACACATCAATCAATTTGAACAAAGAAGTATACAGAGGGCTGCAAGATTTTTCCCACATTTTAATCCATTAAGCAAGGATATTTAATTCCTTGTGGAATTAAATCCACTTCAATGATGTTCGTATGGGTGCCATGCATGTCCTTTTTTAGGACAATAAATGTTGGTGGGAATTTAAAGTGGGAACTGAACGTTGATATTTTCTTCATATGACGTTAAATAAACTTCACAAATTATTCATAACACAATATGAAGAAAGTGTTTCCCCTTTCTATTATTTTAATTTAAATAGAGGAGGGGGAACATATGTTTGCTAAAGCATGCTGATGCATATCCGGAGAATAATTGCCTGCCACCGTACCATAACTTGGATGTCTCTCTCTCTCTCTCTATCCACTAACGTGATTAGAATAATGGAAAAGCTTACGATAGAGTAGAATGGCCCTTTCTAGAAGCAGTTATGGAGAAAATGGATTTTGAAAGAAAATGGATTGTCCTTATCATGCAGTGTGTAACCACCGTTAGTTTTTTTTTTTTTTTTTGGTTTTTCTAATCAAGCTTGCATATATTAAAGGAAATATAATAGTACATCAAGGAGAGTCTTTCCCACTATCAATATACAAAATAGAGTTAGGAATAATTTCTAGCGGAATGCTACTAAACAACGAGTTTGTAGCTACCCATTGCGCTACCGAGTGCGCAAGTCGATTTTGAGATCGATCTATCTTGTGGAATTTTCAACTCAAACGATGTTGAGTTTCCAACACGGCTACGATGTCATCTGTAATTGTTTCTATTTGCCAGATTTGTTCCTCTTTATAAATGGAGGAGATGACCAACTGAGAATCCCCAACTAACAATATATTAGGGTGGTTGAGATGTTCCGCCATTTTGAGAGCTAGCTTTGCCGCAAGAGCCTCTGCGATCACTGGGGTTATAGTTAGGTTGCGCTCAGTTCAGATTTCAATGACTTCCCCTGTTGAGTCTCTGCTGACTGCCGAGACTAGTGAAAATGAGTTCCTAACTGCTGCATCACAAGATATGCTAATGTGGTTCCCCGATGGATTTTCCCATACTTTCTCTTTTTTTATATTGCCCTTTCCTTTCCATGCATGTAGATTTTCTTGGTAAGAAAGGTTTAGTTGCTTTGAGAGATTCTGGAGAGAAAGATCTTTGGGGTTGTGTATTTGGTCATTCCGGAGTTGTCATATAAAATCTAGAATCAGTCCCGCAAAGATTTTAAAGAGGTACTCTTCCTGAGAGGCCAGGCCTAATTTTTGCTTGGGGTGTATAATATACTGGATCCAATCTGGCATTGAATCTACTCCCAAAGTTGATAAATTTAATGGCCATTTACTGTGATTCCAGAGAATTCTAGAGATGGGGCATTCAATGAAAAGATGCAAAAGGGTCTCTTCAGACTCGTTACAGAGTGAACAATTTATGGATGGTATACTTGGAATAAATCTTCTAAGTCATTCTCTCGTGGGTAGAATGTCCCAAATTATCTTCCATAGAAGCAGCGTATGGCGATCATGGATTTTGAGGTTCCAAATTTTCTTCCATGGGATATTTAGAATAATTTCTCTGGCAGTGCTAGCAATGGACGAGACGAGATGGTGGGCACTTTTAACAAAAAAATTTCCATTTTGAGATCTTGTCCAGAAAAGATTATCCGAACAAAGGCTTGGATTTGGAAGAGGAATTTTCAAGATTTCATTTATACTTTCCTGTTGGAATAGGGATGTTAAAAGGGGGAGATTCCAAACTCTATTATTCTGGATGATCAGGTCGGATACCTTTAGTGAGGGAGAGGTTTCCATTGTATGTATGAGGGGTTGAGGTTTAACATTTTCCAGAGTTGGAATCCATGAATCTTGCCAAGCTCGCACAGTCAGACCATTTGTAATTTTAAAGCATGTACCTTTTTCCAGCAATGATCTTGTCTTGAGAATTCCTTTCTGGAGGCTTAAGTCCGTTACCCTTTGAGAAACGGATTCAAAATCCATTTGTTGAAGATATTTCTTTGAGAGCAAAGAGTGCCATAGATTATTACTAGGCTTGTTCATTTCCCATCCAGTCTTTGCTAGTAAGGCTATGTTCATATTTCCCATCAGGCGTAATCCCAGGCCCCCTTCTTTCTTTGGCTGACAGATAGTTTTCCATGATTTTAGACAGAGATTGTTCTTTTGTTCTTTTGATTGCCCCAAAATTTTGAAGCTCTTGTCCAGTTTCTTACAAATTGATTTCGAAATTAAATGCGTCGCCATTTGGTAGGTAGGTATAGCCCCCGTGACTGTTCTGATGAGCATGGTTCTTCCCGCTTGAGAAAGTACTTTTGATTTCCAGCCATCAAGACGCTTGTTTATTTTCCCAAGCAGTTCTTTGTAATCTTCTTTCCTGGATTTCCCAAAGATTGGCAGCAGTCCCAAATATTTTGTTTTTGATAATGATTCTTTATATGTCATATTTTTCGAGAGCATCCGTCTTGTCGCCTGACTGGTGTTTTGGGTAATGAAAATAGAAGACTTACTTTGGTTGACACGCTGTCCAGACCATGCTTGATATTTTCCTAGAACTTCATTAATTGCCTGTACTGATCTTGCATTTGATTTTACAAAAATGATTAAATCATCTACAAATAGGAGGTGAGAGATTTGGGGGCTTTCTCTGCTGATTTGATGCCTTCTATCTTCTTCCGGGCTTCTGATCTTGCCAATAGTCTTGAGAGAACTTCCGTGCATAAAATAAACAGGAAAGGTGAAATGGGGTCACCTTGTCGAAGGCCTCTCTGTGCTTTGAAGAAACCTTTTGGAGAGACGTTTATAAGAATTGAGAAGGTAGCCGTTGAAATGCATTCTTTTATAAGATTTATCCAGGTCGAGTTAAATCCCAAAGCTCTCATGACTGCATAAAGAAAATTCCATTCTATAAGATCAAAAGCCTTTTCCATGTCCAACTTTATGGCCATTTGTCATTTCCTCCCTTTATGGTGCTTAAGATAATAGAACATCTCATGAGCGATTATAGAATTCTCTTTGATGTTGCATCCCGGAACAAAAGCTGCTTGGAAATGGGAGATAATGGAAGGGAGGGATTTTTTTTGACGATTTGCAAGAATTTTTGTGATGAGTTTGTAAATGACATTTGTGAGGCTTAGCAGCCGATAGTGCTGGGGAGAATCTAGACTTGCTATTTTTGGAATGAGGGCTGTATGGGTGTGGTTTATCTGTCTCAGAAGTTTTCCACTTCTAAAAAAGTTTTGGACAGCCGCTATCACATCTCTTTTGATGATAAACCAATAATGCTTATAGAAAAGTGCAGTCATTCCATCTGGCCCTGGAGCTTTATGGTTCGGGATTTGCTTAAGAGCTCCATAGATTTCAGATTCTAAAGGCATAGTAGTAAGAGAATTGTTTTCTTCTTCTGAAATCTGATTTTCAAAAAGGTTTTCGAGCTCCTCTGGAATTATTGGATGTGAGGAGGTATAAATGGATATGAAGTGATATATGAAAATAGATTCTATAATAGCTTGATCCATTGTCCAATTGCCTGGGCTGAGCTTGATAGCGTCAATCTCGTTCCTTCTGCGACGTATAGTTGTTGACAAGTGGTAGAATTTTGTGTTCAAGTCCGTCGCAGTTAGCTAGTTGATTCTTGATTTCTGTCTCCAGAGAGTTTCTTCATTTTTGAGTTGTGCCTGAAACTTTTGGTGAAGTACTTTCTCTCTCTCGATGCTCCACTAGTTTTGCGGGTTGCTCTGAATATTGCTTAATTCCATTTCGAGTTGTTTAATGTTTGTCTGAATCTCCCCGAAGTAGAGTTTATTCCAGTGCTTGAGAGCCTTTTTTGTTTCCCTGATTTTGTTGCATAGAATAAAGGCTGGGTTCCCTTGAAATGGATGATTCCAGGCCTCTTGTATGATGACGTTGCTGAGCAGCTCCCGTGTCCAAAACTCTTCAAATTTAAAAGGGGATCCGTTTTTCCTTTCCTTCATAGTATTGAGCAAGAGAGGATTGTAATCTGAAGCTGAGGAGTTTATATGCTGGATAGTGGCATCCAGAAAAAGTAAACGCTAGTTTTCATTTGCTCTTCCTCGGTCCAGACGTTCTCTTATCAATGCTCTTCCATTCCGATTATTCGTCCATGTGAAAGTTGGACCCGAAAAACCAACATCAATAAGTCCATAAGAATCCATAAGATTTTGCAGGCCACCTATGGAGGAGGATGCAACTGGTCTCTAGCCAGATTTGTCCTGTTGGCTTAATAAGTCGTTGAAATCTCCAATACATAGCCAAGGCCCCGAGAATGAATTTTGTATTGAGCTCAAATGATTCCAGAAATCCACCTTATATTGCCATTGAGCTGGAGCATAAGCAAAAGTTGCTAACCAGGGAATATTTGGAGGTTCAAAGTAAACCAAAATAGATATTGCATTAATATTTAGGTGGACTGGTTCTACATCCACACCCGGTCGCCATAATAACAAAAGGCTTCCTTTTTTCCCTGAGGCAGGAACATGCACAAAATGGTAGAAACCTAATCTATTTACAATAGCAGTGGTGTTGATGTTTAACACCATAGTTTCCGACAAAAAGATAATAACCGGATTAAACTTATTTATAAAAGCCCTTATATTTCTAATTGCTTTGGGGCGGGCTAGTCCCCTGCAATTCCATACCAAAGACTTCATGGGGCTGTTGGAGGCATGGTAGAGCCCGCCTCTTCAGCTGTTTTAGATTTATCGGATAGCAAAGCCTTGGATGCAGCTCTTGTGTATGGTTTAGCTCTAGCGGCATCTTTTCCTTTTTTTATTTTCCTTATTTTTGCTTTGATAGATAGGAGTGAAACTGCCGCTTCCGTTTCCTCATCTTCCGTGATTTTTGGGTTGCTCTCTAGCTTTCGTAAACCTATCTCTGAGGTCTTTTGTGCTTTTATTTTCAGTGGAGCTATTTCCTGAATGCTTACAATAACTACTCTCTTTTGTGAAGCTTCCAACCGAGTGATGGGTACGAGTGAGATGGTGGAGCCTGAAGATTTATGAGATAAATCATGCGCTAAAGGACCATCTTGATAAGAAAAGGAATTGAGATTTGCTACATATCTTATTGTGGGCCCTGGCTTTCTCGGTGCAGATGGATGGAGAGATTCTACTGGAGAGGAAATAAGGTGGACCGGTTTGTATTTGATGGATGGGCTGGTGTTCAGACAACTCAGTGCTGGTTTCCACATATTGCGTGCATTGTGAGGAGAGACATCCTTCCAAGCGTGGATTTGGGCCGAGGTGGTCATTTGAGTTGGGCTGGCTTTTGTCCATGGGCCTTTTACAGAAAACTCATGGTTGTCCGTTCGCATAAAGCTATTCACGTGCCTTGCATTGATGGATTCGGTCAACGAAGACCCGTGGTTGGGAGTTAGCATAAAGCTATCTCTTGTATCCTTTGACCGACTGTCAACCAGATCTTCAATTGGGGGGGAGTGAATTCTCTTATTTGTTCCATTTGCCTTCGCTACAAAGATCTTGAAGAGTAATTGCTGAATCGATCTTCCCAGCTTGGATGATTGATGGGTCGGGATCTTGATAGATCTGCGCAGAGGAGATTTTACTCGAATTGAATGGGTTTCGTCTGGTAGTTGGGGAAGAATTTGTCTGAGGATTTACTGTGGTCTACAGTCGATGAACTCATCTCCACCATTGAAACCATTAGAGTCTTGCTGCCGAGAAGACCACTGTTTGAGGTTGAGGAAAGCATCGGAGACGCTGATAGCAGCTGAGAGATTTCTTGTTCCGTCGATAAATAGAAGGTTAGATACTCCTTTCTCTGTTTTCCGATTGTTTCCATGTGGGATTTGCATTGACGTTCGTTTATATAAGAGCTTGAGATGAGTTCTTGGGCCGAACGCACTTTGGTTGGTTGTGTCCGAATGGGTAAGCTTCTGTCCACACCTTGGTCTGGAGTTTGGTGGAAATCCGGTTCCTCCTCACATACTCCTCTAACAAATGAGTTCCCCCTTACAGAGATTTGTTCATCTGTTAATATTGCTTTCTCTTTCCCATATTGAAAATCTACTATGGGAGGCATGGTTGATGTTAGGGCCAAACAATCTGAAATGTCCATTTCTGTGATTTCATTCCCCTGCTTTCTTCCTTCCCATGGGTAATTACTCATAAAATGGCTAGGACTTTTTCCTTGTACACTGTGAGTTGAGGTTGCCATCATGAACATTGGGGATTCTGCACGAAGCCAAGGTCCGGATGGCGTCTGCCCCTTGTTAGTATCCTGTGAGTTACAGAAAGTCTAAGAGTGCCCAATTCGTCCACAACCGTAACAAATGTCCAATAAGCGTTCATACTTGAAAGAAACCCATGAGTCACATTTCAAATCCCTTGGCTCCCAGAAGCCTTGTTTCAGTGGCTTTGTGATATCTATGTCTACTCTGATACGGATGAATTTTTTACTAGCTAATCCAAAGAGATGATCAGTGTCCACATCTAGGAAATTACCCATGGCATTATCTATTTTCTTTGCATTTTCTTCTGTCATGTGATTTCTGGTGAGTCCATGTATTTGTATGTGAAATGGTGATGAGTTGAGCTGGATCTCTTTTCATGTGGTTGTTGCTGGGCAGCTTTTGAGAACTAGTAGATGCCCTTTGAAGTTCCAGGGAATTTGATTGAAAATTTTATGTTTGTCTGCTGCATTTTGAAATGTGAAAAGGAAGAGGTTTTCTTCCAAGTCTTCTATATGAAACTTGCTGATAAAACTCCATGCCACACGGAAGGATGCATGTAGGGTGATGCGGTTCAGTGGACGTGTTGCCACTGTTTTACCTATAAGTGCTAATTCATTTTCTTCCTTTGTAGAATCAGTACCAGGTGATAGCTGGAGATCGTTCCAAGAGAGTGCTTATGTTTGGTGGATCAGTTGCTCCATATCCATCATTGAGAAGGGAACAGTGGTTTTGAGAGTGTGGAAGGTTTTATGAGCACTACTAGCGTGCTGGAGAGAACTCTAGAGAATCAGAGTTGGATCAAGGATTCTGTTGTAACCACAATTAGAAGCTGTCAAATACAAAAGCACATCCACATCTGTCAACCTGATACTAATATAAAATCAAACCCATATCTATTAAAATGAACCCATAAATATTTTTTACAGCCCGTGAAGGGTTTTTACAAAAACTAATAGTTCTATGTCCCTGAATGCTTTGCTCGGCTCTTGCTTGTTGTACTTATAATTTCACCAACGCTTGTACCTTAATCTACAGGGTTAAGATATTGCAATTAGCAAAATTGGATGACTAAATAAATCAACTACTAACTTAAATGAACATATACATATTAAGTACATTTTTAAGGATACATACTAATGATAACAAAACCAAAATCTCCAACTACAGCTCCCGTTGTGTTTCATCCACCCCAAGTTGCATCTATAATGCAATTCATCCAACTTGCAGTGTAAGCTATACTGAAAGGAAACACAACATTTGATGCAAACAATATGCTTCACCCAAAAACCGGTAAGGAAACCAGAGATTATGTGGAAAAAGAAAATTGTATCTTAGCTTATGAACAAAGAGAGACAGATCCCAAGTCACATAACTAAAAAGCCTTACCAGTAGAAACAAATACTGGAGTCATATTCCTAGAGAGTGTACGTGAACCATATTCCTAGAAACAAAGCTAGTCACTAAGCATAAGGCATGTAAATTAAGAAGTTGACCTGACATAAGTGCTAACCGGGTTGAATTCCATTAAGTATGGATATAACACATAATGTGCTTACTCTTTTAGTCTACATCTTGAACAGGGCCATGATAAAAAAGAACTATATGAACGATTTGATGGAACCCGCACTTAAAATTGACGCTCAATCAAATCTGTAATCTGAAATTTGAGGTCATTTTACAACCTTTTGATTTAAGACCTCCTCACATTTCTTACAAAATGGTATTAACCTCTTATCTAAAATGAAGATAAATGTATTGTCCTGCCAAAAGAATTCACTTACATACATAGTCACAACAAGTATAGTGCTTACGCCAGAAAAAATTATCTCAATTCTCACCTCATAGTAGTGTGCATATCACATCCAAATCATGGCTTTTAAAGGAACAAGTTTTTCTGATAATTAAAGACATTTAACCCTGCAAAAAGTCCCAATTAAAACGACTATGTTAATAATTGAAAGACCAGAGAATAAAAAACAAACTCCATTACATAAATTTGAAAACTTAGAAATTACATGACCAGTCCTTGTAGTACTACTAAAACCAATATCAACACAACTCAGTAGCACTAACAGAAGCTCATTAAAGAAATAGCCAACTATGAGAGAGGCCGGCAAAATGAATACATTCTCATATGCACACACAAAATCTTTCATTCCCTTTTAACCAAATGATAAGCTAGATTAAGAATGCAAAATCAAAAACACATATGGACATGAGGTTTAGGGTTAGGGTTTCGGGGCCTTGTGTGAAAGAAATTTCAAATCTGGGTGGAAAAGACGAAGGGGCCATTCGATGGGTTCGTGGAGAAGATGAAGGGGGTTATGGCTCTGTGGCTTAAGTCTGAAGACGAAGACTGTGACTGTGGCTTCGTGGAGAAGTCAAATACTAACTGTGGAGAAGACGATAGGGGTTTCATGGGCTATGGCTTCGTGGGGCAGTGACTTTGTGGAGAAAACGATAGGGGCTTCATTGGGATGGAGAAGACGAAGACAAAGGCTTCTGTCTTCGTGGGGATGGGGGTTTCGATGGGGAGAAAGACGTAGACAAAGGCTAGGGTTTCAATGGGGCTTCAGTCTGTGCTTGGTAAAAAAATTAGAACGTAGTCGTTCCTTATTTGCCACGTTGGATGCGATGCTGCGCGGGTTTTCCAGGTCGGTTGTAAGTAGAATTTTTAAAATATAAAATACTACTATTATATCTCCTAATCTATGCCATTCATTTTATTCCTTAACGTGGCATTGATGTTAGGGCTGTAAATGAACTAGTCTGTTCAATAATCTGCTCGGTACTCGCTCGGTTAAACTCGAATTAAACTCGACTCATGAAAAAAAAAAAGATCGTTCGTGAAAGCAGATACTCGCTCGATTTGTAAATGACACATATCCGATAAAACTCGACTCAACTAAGGCTCGTTAAGGCCTGCTCATTTATGTTCGAGTCGAATCGTTAGCTAGACTCGATTAAAAATTTAAAACTCATTTATATATCGATAAATATATACACACACCTATATATATACATATATGTATTAGCTAATAATATAAGCATATCATTTTTATAATTAAATATATAATATGTAATGTAATTACTTATGTTTATATAGTAAATATACTTCATATACATATTTTATAATTTATATAATAATTAGTCGATAAAATTTAATAATTTCATATACTAGTATATGAAAACCATATATGAAATAGATATATGCTATCATATTAAGTATATGTATTAATAATATATGTAGGCATATAATATATTGTTATTTTGGATAAATATCAACTAGTTAGATATTAATTATTTATAAATTTTTTAAAATTTTATAATTCAATAGAAGTTTTATTTGTTAGTTATATAAATTTAATATTAGATATTTTATTTATTTTTATTTAATTTATTAATTATTAAATCATATTCAAAAAATTAAAAAAATAAATAATTCAAGCTCGAGCTCGGCTCGACTCAAACTCGTTGGTGGGACGAGTTCGAGTTGAGAGTTTAGCTTATCGAGAGTTTAGCTTATCGAGTCAAGTTTGAACAAAGAATAAAAAAAAAATCTCGAACTCGAGTTCGAGTATTTTGAATTGAGCAGAACTCGACAAGCCAAAGACAAACTCGACTCGGCTCGATTACAGCCTTAATTGATGTTGCGCGATATATTAAAAATATATATATTTAAAATAAAATACTCCTAAAAACATTAAATTGTCTTTTTTTTTATATTTATATTTTTAATTTTTTTTAATAAGCCAAATGACTCTTCAAGAAGCACCGTATGAATGAGGAATACTAAAAAGATATAAAATTTATTACCTAATTTATCTTCATAATTCTTCTCAATTTATTTTATCTAATTATTATAATTTTTTTTAAATTTTTATACAAAATAAAATAAATAATTTAATATTTTTAATTTTAATATTAAAAAAATATATTCTTAATTTTATTCTCTACTCCTTTCTCTCAATCGAAATTAGTGGGTGCACCACGCGTTAGCCGGAACACACAGACGGAGGGAGAATGGAATTGGAAGCAGTGAAGAGATACCTGGAGAAAGGAGGAGAAGAGAACGCAGCCACGATCGATGGACTGCCTCTCAGATTCTTCGAACGATTCACCATGCAAGGCCTGTGTGTCGATCTCATCGAACCTGGCCGTCTGATCTGCTCCCTCAAAGTCCCCACTCGTTTACTGGTTGGCTCCTTCTTCTCCTGCTCTACTTTTCTGCTTCAAACCTCTCTCTCTCTCTCTGACTACTATGTGTTTTATTTCAAAGACAAATAAAAATAAAAGAAATTTTGAATTTGACGCCGAGCTATTTCATTGTAAAACAACATTAGTTTTAACCAACAGGTAAGGAATTTCAACGATCTCGTTTCTGGGTCTTCCTTTCAGTTTAGAAATCTGGTGGCGACCCTCCTTGTGAAAAAAATGGATCAGAATTAGACCTTTAGTTGCTGATCGGGAAAATTATAAAAAATGGAGGGTATAGTTTTGGGTCTCTTTTAGAATAAGGAATTCTAACTCTCACCCACTTGTATTCTTTTTGTGGATGAACGTTAGTAATAAGAGAATGACCTCGCTTCGCATGCGAGGAGATGACAGGGGAAACGAGAGAAAGTGGATATTTTGGGTACTGTCTGGTGAGGGATTTGGAAGTGCTTTTTCACAATCAGCGATATCTTCTTTTTTAAAACGAATGTCATGGGTTTGAGAATCTGCATTTACAAGCTCATCGGAAGGGAGCATTTTTTTCTCTTGCAAAAACTCCTTATAATGTTCCTGTGCATCCCGGGATTGTCGGGACTTTGTTCCGAATACGGGTGCCAATAGAAAGTGGATATCTTTTTTGTCAAAGCAGGGAGAGGGCTTCGGGAATCTTCTCCCCTTTCTCTCTGGAACTGTTTTTAATCACTAAGTGGCTTTGATCCTGGTTATATGCTTTTGGTGCTATGTCGTCCAGAACTCTGGTAATTTCTTGCATGGTGGAGCGACGGCAACCCTGGTGGACATGGTGGGATCGGCTGTGATATACACTGTTGGAGCTCCAGTGACTGGAGTTTCGGTGGAGATCAACGTTTCATACTTGGATTCTGCTTTTGCTGATGTGAGTGATTTTCCTACTATTTGTTGCGTCAAGTCCTTGTCCTTGAGTTGTTTTTAACTTTTTGTGTTTTAAAGTTATCTATCAGGAAAGCTGAGTCGAACAGAGAGGGAAACTGATATTATTTTATGCTTACCGGTATTGTACATATTTCAGCAATATTAGCATGTCTTTTCGTTATTTCAGCTGATTTCACCATTTCTTCGGCACAATTCATCCTTAGAAAAAAGTGTATTTTGGATGGCTCCTCTTAGTTTCTCCCTTGAGTGTGATACCCTCATATTGAGTTAGTATAGGTGGTAAATGAGATCCCACATTACTTGGAACGGAGAAGTTCTTATCCTTTATAAAGAATTTCAAAGGGCTCAAGTTGTATTATTGACTAGTCCGTTTGAAGTATGGTCCAGATGTTGCTTCGGCCTTCCTTGTGTTGTTACATTGAGGCTTGAAGGAGATAATGGATAGACCTAATTTGGTGGAAAAAATTCAAGAAAAGTCAGCATTGCTTCCTTGACCTGTTCTTGACCACAGTTTTACTTGGTATACTTGTACCAGTATTTGCAAATACTGGCATGGTTTGCATTGATGCTATGGAAGTGGAAGTGTGTGTGTGTGGATAAGCATTCACCTACAGGCATCAATGAGTTCTAGCTCAAATAACACTTCCTCCTCCCATAGGAATGCTGTGAATCCAATGTCATTTGATTTACATGTTTATCAATATTAGATAAGCAATCACCAATAAGCATCAATGAGTTACTTATAAAAAAAAATAAGCATCAATGAGTTCTAGCTCAAACAAAACTTCATCCTCCCATAATGCAGTGAATCTGATGTTATTTGGTTGATATGTTTATCAAGTGCTGAAGCTGTGTATTTGATGTTTTTGTTCATCCTTTATTCTTTTTCTTTTTTTTCCTCTCTTTGTTTGTCAATATTTTCAAGTTATATATCTTGGTTGATTTTGTGTTTTTGTTCAAAGTTGGCTTGGGTTAACAATTAGGTACTTTATAATTATGGAAGTTGTTTTCTAGTGTCAAATTGACTTTTGGATTCCATGGAATTCAGGACCCTTTTTTAGCATTTTCTTGCAGCAACGTGTTGTGTTTTCTATTCATGCTGCAGGAGGAAATTGAGATTGAGGCTAGGGTTTTACGTGTTGGGAAGGCTGTCGGAGTTGTCAGTGTTGAGTTGAGGAAGAAAAAGACTGGCAAAATTATTGCTCAGGGGCGTCATACCAAGTACCTTGCTGTGCCTAGTAGGATGTGAAAACGTGCTTATATTTTTTCGTTCATTCGAAAATGTTGTAGTTTTGTTCCCATTGTAGACAAAATAATGATTGTTTAACAATACATGTGCTTGAATTTACCTATTCTGGAAGTCTGGAACTTTACCTACCCCTTCCTATTTTTGCGAGTTCCCTCTTTCTTTCCTTTTTTTGATAGGCAAATATAAATGTCTTATGGCATCTGAACGGTTGTTGAAGAATTTTCTTATGTTGATTATTCTGCTGTTTAGGGTTCTGTTAATAATCTTCTAGAGATTTGCCATAGGTTACAATCCCATCAGGACATTCCGACGTCACATATAAGATCATATCGATCCACACCATCTTCTAGACTGAAGTTTGTATGTTGTTAGTCCATGTTAACCCTGAGGGGTAGCTCAGCTGGTCAGGCATCAGGTTTGCTCTCCAATAGTCATCAGTTCGAGTCCCCTAAGACCACTAGAGGTTTATCTAGTCGTTAACTTCAAGACCCCATAAGATTAGTCGCGGTGCGCGCTAGCTGGCCTGGACACCCACGGTTATCCAAAAAAAAAAATTGTTGTTAGTCCATGTGAAAGCTCATCTTATGATTGGAAGATATCATCAGTTCACAACCTTTTACAAACTAATATCTCCATCGTCAGTAATTGCTTATCCCCAGGTTTTATAGAGATCAAAAGAAATAAAGAAAATGAAGTATCCAGACACCACGTTTTATTATTTAATATTTCAAGATCTAGTAGAATCTGATTATTATTTGAGGTGCTTTCTGGAATAAGGATGTTTCATTTTGGAGATAGATAAATAGACATGAAGTTAATCGTACAGGTACACATTGCCATAAAATCTCAAACGGACCCCGGCTCTCATATTGTCTAGCCTTAGCCTGGGCGTTCGGATCAGATAAAATTATTGGTATTGGGGAGAGATTTTGGGAGTGAAAGAGGGGTTGTTAAGCTCCACTTGCCAACATGAATATTTTTAAACAGTGCCGTTCCATAAGAAGAATGTTCGAAGAAGATAAATCTGTTCGGCTCATGACATGAGAAGCAGATCCATTGCCCCCGTTAGCCACATTCACTAGTATTGGAGAGGATAATTCATAACAACATCAACATGAAATCCCATTATATCTGACATGCTTGGAAAACCATTGGCACCGATACCGAATATATTTAACGAGGTGAACAAGTGTTTTAGCATAATACAGCTTAATTTAAAACAAATTTTTTTTTTTTTTTTTTTTTTTAAGTTTTAAGATAAGATTATAAAATATAATATAAATACTATATTTTGTCAAAATTAAATAATTCATGAAAAAACTCGAATTTGTTTGGTACATAATTTGATCATTGCCACCACCATGACCATCTATCCATCATTATTATTGCATCATCACGAGTAATGTCATGGCTGCCGTCACAATCCTACCATTATCGTTATCATCAGTTTATCATCGTTGTAATGGTCATCATAAAATATATATAATTCACATCCGTGCCATTGTCATCTCCATCATCGACCCAACGAGAACCCCCGCTGTGAGGTCCTTCTTCACCCAATCTAAACTTCATTGAACTTGGAGCTACGAGGAACTCATCTTAATTAATTGAAGTAAATGAATGATGAAAATTGGTAATCTCTCCAGGGATTTGTGTACGATAGAGAATGAATTAAAAAGATGATGAACAACACTTCTCTCTTTTAATTGAAACAAGTAGAGCAATCCATGAGAACAGCACTATCACCGAGGCTAGATTTTCGACCTAAGCCTTCTTCATGACTTCAGTGTGACACATGCATGTCGTGCAACAATTATTGAAGCCAAGATGAAATCATAAATACCATGATTTACGTATACTATTGCAAATAATTATATTTATATATCAACTCAACCAAAAATACCAAAATAAATAAGCAAGTTCCACAGCTCATTGATTCCAGCACAAAAAAGTCAAGATGATATACACCATCCAAAACCGAACCAACTGGTTTCTTAAGGCCCATCCCAGTTAAAGGCAGAATATTAACAATTTACACCACATAATTAAGTAAAGGTTGTTGACAAATTTTCTCATTAAATTACATGGTTTGACTCTTCATGTGTGTTAGACAAGAATCCTACCCGCTAATAGATTGAACTAGGGAGTCAAGCATTTGACCTGTAAATGCTATACAAGATCTAAATCCTACTAGTCTAAATCGTATCTATGGTTCTCCAGAACATGGAACTGACTGACATTCTATCCTATGATTTCTAACTTTTAACAGCTAAAAGGCTGAAGAAAATCTATTTGGTTTGATGCCTGCATACAACTCACAGAATTTGATATCTGCTCCAGCTGCTGCTCCATCTTATCCTTCCACTTAAACAGCTCCATAATCATTTCCTGTCAGTACAGATAATTCCACGGGGAAATTATTGAGTTGATATGACTTTATTATCAGACATGCAATTTCATCTGGCTTTACGACATCACCTGAAATGGAAGTAATGAGTTATCACGGTCTGACTTTGAATTGGTGGTAGCAGAAGAATCTGGGGTCACATTGGCATGATCTTCCTCTTGCTTCTTGGGCACCATCTCTGGGACATCTCTGTTTTTATGCAGGAAAAAGACGTCACAAGTAAGATCAACTATAACAAATGTCCATAAAAGTTTGAGTTACCGAGTACTATGCCATTACCTCTTTGTTTTGCCCATTTCTTCCTTAAATAGCTCTAGATCTCTTGCACAAATAGGGTCAGATACCATCTGAGGTGGTAGGGCTGAGTATGGGTTTTGCACTGCAACCACTTGCTTAACATTAACTAGATCTGCACTCTCATAAAAAGGTGCAAGCTCATTACCCTGGATACTATCCAGATTACTGCTCTCAAGCCAATCTTCCCATCTTTCAGAGGCCAGAAGACTCAAGGCAGTGTCTTGCTTTGATGCCTGTATGCTGCTCAAGGAATTTTTAATTTCAACCAGCTGTTGCTCAACTTGAACTTTCCATGCTATCAATTCATCGTGCATCCCCTGCGAACAAATAAAAATCCGAGGTAGCTTCACCTAACTGAATTTAGAAAAACATCTATCCTACTGGTATAGGGTAAAAAAAATACCAGGTGAGAGATCGAGTGTATCTTTTTAGTACCTTCATTCCAACCAAAGAATTTGTGATCTCCTTTAGGTGCTCATCAACTGCAGTTTTATATTTCACCAAATCCTTATGCATCACCTGTCCAAATAACACAAAAATTGGGTTTCCTAATGCACAATTAACAATATACATAATATGTTTAAAATTCACCTCAGACGGATCTTGTTCTTGATTCTTGGATATGAACTCCTGCATATCTCTGTTTATGCAAATGGACCAATATAAGGGGCACACGATGATAATGACCTATTTTAGTATCAAAATTTAAGTATTCCAGTTCACTACCTTTTCAGGTTGACCATTTCTTTCTTAAGCAACATCAGTTCTCCAGAAGAAACAGAATCCAGAGAAGGCGCACAACCTGGCCACCTATTTGGAGGAAACCAAAAAGGATCCTGCCACCCAGCCTCCTGCCGAATGTTAGCCAGGTCAGCACTCTCTAGCCAATACTCCATAACTCCATTTGGGCTGAAGCAACGCCGGAACCTCTCAGTTCCCCCCGGTATCACTTTACCATCAATGTGCTTCAGTAAATGGTCTAGCAGTCCAGTGTCACCAATGCGTTTACGAGCAGCAGTTCTCAGTGCCAGACGGGAAATTGGATTCCCAAAAGTTGCTCCCTCAGCCTTCAAGACTTCAAACATACTTTGCTCTGCCAGTTCATACCTGCATAATACATAGTTCATTCAAAAACTACACAGCAGATTAAAATAACCAGAAATTATTTGAACATCAATCATAAATTGGCTTAACCTCTCAGCAGACCATCTTTCTACACCCTTGAGCTTCCTTACATCACGCTTACTTTGCCTACTAATGTAGCTCATGCTTTGCCTTTCCTTCACGCGTTCTGCTGCTTTCATCTCTCTAAGTTGACTACGGCCCAGTCGCTTTCTTTTCCTAATTTCTGATATTGCCAGAGTTTCATCTTTAACTGCTGCTTTAACTTCATCCATCAACACTACATCCTCAGCAATTCTCAATAAACATCGAGGTTTAATTTCTCCATGCTCACTAATGCACCCAACTTGTTTTCGACCAGCCCATTGTGACATCCCTCTGTCTCCTAGCTAAGATCAACAAATCCCTTCTTATAGTCTCCACCCAGTCTCCCACAAATTGAGTGCCACTTACCAACTGCAACATAAGAGAATGCTTAAATACTTTAGTTATACCTTTGCTGACTTTTTTCTCTATATTGCATGCATGCCAACTTACAAACGAAATGATATCACATGTTTAACACTTAAGAAATGAATCCTTCGATTTTTTATTAGGTAATTGGAAATTTTAATGATAAAATCAAGTGGCACAGCCCAAGTACACAGACGCATATGAGAGAAACAAAAAATGAATCCCTATAAAATCATCATATGTAAACACTTGAAGAATGTGACACAGGAAAGGGAGAAGTTGGTGTCATATTTATATTACACAAGAAGCATGATTCAAACTGAAATCATTTGCCAAACTGAAATCATTTGCCAGTATATGACCCGAAACAACATAATCCTGTAGTCTGACAACCAGAGCTCCCATCCTAAAATTATCATTCCTTTTGTAACCCTACCGGTCAACAAATAGACCAAGACATTTCCTCTGATGATCTCTCTCTGTCTCTCTCTCTCTCAAATGAGAAGGAAAAAAGTTCTCTTCTTATAAGAACAAGGTAGCACTCATAAATAAAAATAAAGGCACAGCCCAATTTTAATGAAGATCAACAAGATGTATAAGATCTACATTGAACACCAACAAAACTAGCCTAAACAGATAGAAATATAAAATAATGTATCGCATACAAGATATACTTCATTTACCCAGCACCTTTTCAAGCAAACTATATGACTGAAAATTATTTTTTTCCTTCGAATTCCCTCGTTTTCTCAGAAAGCAAACTGAACTACAGGATAACCCAAAAAAGCACAAAAAAATAAAAACCCAAAATTCGAAGTAAGAATCATGACTTGAGCGTTTAAAGCAGCCACAAGAATAGCATAAAACCCTAAATAGAGCCCCCAAAGAAATATAAATAAATTATGGTTTTAGATAGAACCACAAAACATGGGTCCGGAAACTCAAGTACTTAAAAATTGAAGGCCACTGAAAAACCCTAAAATTCACATAAAACCACACAAACAAACCCGAGAGAGAGAGAGAGATTACCTTGGGGACAATCTGGTTAGTGAAAAAAGGCAATGGGGTTTTTGGATTTTGGGGAAGAAGAACAAGGAGAAGAAAGAGTAGGAGGAAAAAAAGGGTTTTAGGATAGGCCGACGCTGTAGCCAAAAGAAAAGAAAATAGTGAATTTAATTGTTATTAATTATTATTTTTATCATTATGTCTTTTAAAAGCAACCAATAAAATAAAAGTAAGATCCTGAGTAGCTCTTTCCTAAACCCTAACCACCAGATTCTCATAAACCCTACATGTCAAAAAAGGCATTCCTTAATTAAACTAAGCCGTGAATAAGAATAGTCTATGTAGCTGGATTTACATATTAAATTGCAGAAAAAAAAAAAAAAAAAAAAGCAACTCTCTCTAGGATGAGTTCTCTCTACTGTGAGTTTTTTCCATCTTAACTAGGGGTGATACCTGCCCCCTATGGGGTGAGGCCACCCCTCCCCCGCCCCCCGCCCCCGCATATGCGAGGATGGGAAATTTTTTCCCGTACCCCGCCCTCGTCCATGCGGGAGTGGGTTATCCCGTCTGGTGGGCGGGGTGCGGGGGTGGACCTCCATCCTACTGTTGGACCTTTGGCCTAGTATAGTTTTCTGGACCCTAAATGGCCCAGAATCAGTTTTTGGGCCACTTTGAGCCCATAATCCGTTTTTGGGCTATTTTGAGTCCAGAATTTAACTTATATGTTTTAAAACTGAAAATATATATATATAATATATAGATTATACTAAGTTTCAACTATTAACTAATTAAGTAATAATCATCACTAAGGCACTAAGCTAAAATAAGTAGTTTACAATTATACAAAATACAAATTAAGAGAACTAATAAACTATTACACTATTACAAACTCCTCTAAAAAAAATAAATATTACAAATTGTACAATTAACTATTGTAGCAATATTACAATTAATTGTAAATTGAAAAAATAATAACTTCTCAATTTGATTTTGGGGTGGAGTCGCGGCGGTGAGTTCACTAAGTGGTGAGTTGTGTCGACTGCTGTAAGACTGAAAATGAAGATCATAAAAGTTAATAAGTTCTAAAACTTGAAATATTAATAAGTTAAAAATAAAACAAATTAGAATTATAAATTTATAAAGATGAAACAAAATTTTAAATGAAAAAAATAATTAAGGAAGAAATTGTGCAAACCATGGCAATGGTAGATCTAATACAAAGTCATACTGCATCGGAGGTAGCCGTAGACGTCGTCTCATGTATCACTATAACAATTAAATTTGAAATCAAACTAATGAATACCAATTAAATGAAAATAAATAAATTAAAATAAGAATTATAAAATAAACTTAAAATAAATACCAGATCTAGGCTGATCATCATCCTCCTCCTTGACGTCGGCCTCCTCATACTTAAGAACATCCGGAACATGAATTGGAGTTCCCTTAATCTAATTCTGCGTGCAAATCAAAGCCTCCACAGTGGTAGGAACTAATGAACTCCGAAATGAATCTAATACAGGCCCTCCAGTGCTAAAGGCCGACTTTGAGGCTACGGTGCTAATAAGGATGGCCAAAAGTGTGCGGCTATCTCTCCAAGGATGGGATACTTCACGGCATTCACCTTCTATCAACTTAATATATTGAAATCTCATGAAAATGATAGAAGCTCTACTGCTAAGTATCTATCTATCTCTGACTGAGCCTCTACAAAACTCCGGAGGAATGGGGTCTGCTCATACCTCTCACCCCACTCCAATCTACATCTTTTCCCAACCTCGACTTCTGGAACCTGTGAGCTTGACGCTGATGGGGTAAGGGTAGGTGGTAAACTCATCAAATAATCTACCAAGGGTTTCCCGAACCCTTGCTGCAATAAGCTCAGCCCATACTTGCCCGTACGCAAGGCCCAATCCAAATATCATGCCATCCAACTTATACCTTAGGTCAAAGATGACAACTACATATAACAAAATATTAGCCCTAGTTAAATCTCCCTAATACTTGTCGTACTTTGTCCTCATAATCAAAGCCATCTCCCGCAGCCTAATGTGACCACCCGCGACCATGTCATCTAATTCTTCTTTTACCCTACATATTTGCTGACATACAACATTAGATGTAGGGTACAAAGTGCCAGATAGCCTCATGGTGACATTTTAAAAGAGCCTCAAAAACTCTACAAAAATAGCTACAATTTCCCAATCATCATCTACGGGTTTCCTCAATCCCCCCGTGATCATCAAAATATTTTACATATTGGATGTCTTCGTCACTCAATAATGCAAATGCCAGCTTATATTCTTAGGCCGCCTCCAACATCAAAAATGTTGAGTTCCATCATGTAGGCATATCAGTACAAAGGCCATTTTTAGATGTTAGGCCAGCAGATCTCGCAGCAATCTTGAATTTCTCCAACCTCGAAAGAGAAGATCTCACCCATCTTACAGTAGTTCTAACCAGAGCAATCGAGTCATGAAGATCCCTCAAACCATCAGTGACAATCAAATTCAGAATATGTGCCGCACATTTCACATGCAGACACTCACCACCCATAAGTGTCTTATTTGCCTCTCTAAGATAAGTCTTCAGATGTCTCAATACGACATCATTAGACGAAGCATTATCGACTCTGACTGTAACAACTCGGGTCAACCCCCACTCCTTTATTGGGGCCTCCAAGGCCTTTCCAATTGTCTCACCCTTATGATCGATGATTTTACAAAATTTTATAATTTTCTTTTACAATGTCCAATGAAAATCAATAAAATGCACAGTCAAAGACATATAATTAAAATTTTGGACCGATGTTCATGTGTCAGTGATGAGACAAACAAATTGATCCGCCAATTGACCCCTTAACTTCTCTTTTTCAATGTAAAAATATTTTTTTACATCCTTTGCCACCGTGTGGCGAGAATGAATATTAAACCTTGGTTCCAAGAAGTGAGAATACGCTTGGAACCCTTTCCCATCAAGAAGTTGGAAAGGTAGCTCGTCCATGATGACCATACAAGTTAGGTGTCTTCTACACTCATCGGGATTATACTTAGTATACCCCCTCAAAGTTGCACTCCCACTAGTCCCATCCACCATTTTTTTAAGTCCAATTTCTAGCCTAGATTAACTTTTCTCTTGTAGTGATCTTAATATTGGATTTTTTTAGCATTGCTCTTTTAAGTGCACCTTTAATTGTGAGGTGTCATGTTTCCTATAGTGACACCCATAAATTTTTCCACAATGGTTACACTTGGATTGGGGGTTACTTGGGTCACCACTCTCTAGTTTGGTGAAATGACTCTAAACTATTGAAGCAGATTTCTTGCTGGGCTTGGAGGCAGGGCAAGGTACCGTAGGGGTATGAGTAGGAGGGGTAGGAGTAGGAGTAGAGGTGCCCTTGGCCTGGAAATGAGAGCTCGCACTAGAATCTACTGGCATATCCATGAACTAAAGCAAACAAGAAATCTGAAATTATAGAAAACATAGCAACATGCCAAACAATTAACATCCTGATGATCTATAATTTCGAACACGACAAAAAAATAAAAAATTTCATGATTGAAAGAATATAAGCATAGAAAAAATATAATGAACAAAAGCATAGCAACTATATAATGAACATAAAAAAAGTAGAATAAAAAAAAGTGTGACTTGACATTTATATATATTTCATCTTAATTAATTATAACTTAATCTCTTGTAAAGATTAATTAATGGATGATGATTTTGTTACAATATTTATAACTAATAAGTTGGACCTTCTTAGATGTTATAAAATTGTTTATTGACTTTTTGAAATATTGTAAATATTGTAAATTTCGTTACTGAACATTGTAAATTTTGTTACTGAATATTGTTTAGGATTTCGAAATACCCTAAATCAATAAACATCCAAGCTATAGCATATATATTGGAAAAAGTAAGATCAAACATCAATGATCATTGATTCATTGTGATCAAAGATTCAAACATCAAACAATTTTTTTTTAAACCAACAAACATTCAGTAATTAACAGTGCAAGCCAACTAATTTCTCCCCTTGCAAATTACAATTTTTTTTTTTAAAGAAAGTTTGAATTTCATTGCAAATAGGTATTAAAGATAGATTGGAATCCTAAATTAATTTAGGGCTCCAATCCGAATTAATTAGACATAAATTAACTCATCATTCACACACATTACATAATGCAAATAAAAAAAATTGTCAAAAACACACTGGACAGATTCATCAATGATCAACCATAAAAAATTCAAACCACATGCACAATCAAGTCTCCACAGCACACAATTTACAAAATCCCATCCTCCATCTCCGGTTAAATCTCATCATTCCTTCAATCTTCATTCCATAACATATAAATCACAAAAAATTAAATTTTAAATTTAGGGTTTCTTACCTTCGAGGATAGAGATGAAGACAAAGTCACGAGTTACGGTGATGGCGACGGCGATTGCGACGGAGTTTGCAAAGAGGGACCACCCACAACTGCGACGGATTCACAAAGAGAGAGAGAGAGAGAGACTGAGATTAGGAGAGAGAGAGAGAGAGAGAGAGAGACTGAGATTCAGGAGAGAGAGAGAGAGAGAGAGAGGATTGGATTTTGGAATAGTCGAAGGACTCGTGTGGGGGGGGTTCGAGGTAATTAATCCCAGGCATGAAACGACGTCGTTTCATGCTTGGGAGGTTTAATAAAATTAAATCCAGGCATGAAACGGCATCGCTTCATGCCTAGGTTATTTTTTTAAAATATATATGTAATTATATAATTTATATATATATATGACCTGGGGCGTAGCGGGGGACACCCCTATCATGAGTTTGGCGGCAGATGCGGGTGGGTGGCCCCGCCCCCCGCATCTGCCGGACGGGGTGATCCGCCCCGCCACAAGGGGGCGGAGCAGAAACAAGGCGGGGCCCCGTTGCCCAGCCCTAATCTTAACAGCCATCCATAAAACATCTCTAGCACTCCCTCCTCTCCCCTTCAACAAAAACCACCCAGTCCTTACTGCATAAATCATCCCACAATCAAGACCAACATGTCATTACAAAAACTTGATATTGTTAAGCTCATCAAGCAGACTGAAGCACCATCATTGAGTGATCTCCAACTTGGACCAGAGGTAGGCCCAGTTAATCATTCAATCTAGCACTAGTTGGTAAGCTAATATCCTCAAAACCTTTGAACAATAATACGTTCCATGCCACAATCGAAGTTGTCTAGAGCTTTATTTCAAATTTCATAATTGAGGATATAGACACCATCACTTTCTTGTTTACATTTCCAACTCAACAAGACAAAGAAACAGTGTTAGCCAACTGCCCATGGAACTTTAAGGGTTTCCATATGGTGCTAAGACATTGGCCACCAGGGTCTAGTATACACGAAGTGGCATTGAATTTTTCGATGCTTTGGGTCTAGATCCATGGTCTTCCTATGGAAATGCTCACAAATCGAAATGCAGAAAAAATAAGAGAGATTTTAGGCAACCTTACTGAAATAGACAAAGCCTCCATATTCGGTGTAGCACTAAGAAGGTGTCTTCGACTGAAAGTTGAAATCAACATTGAAAAACCTCTCCCAGATGGTTTTGATTTGTCAAGGCCAAACCGTGAATTGAAAAAAATCCTAGTTAAGTATGAAAAGCTCTTAGACTTCGGCTATGCATGTGGATATTTAGGTCACATTGCCCAAGCTTGCCCTAGGTACTCTGTTCTACTCGAAATATCACAATATGGGCCATGGATGAGAGCCAAAAATCCCATGGCTAGAAGAAATGATTCATATAGATCAAATCAATGTGCAAATGAAGTTTAGATGCCTCAAATAAGCATACTACCGCCAGTTCGCATCAGAGATCCAGTCGTAGATCAGCCACCCAAAACTCAAGCCTCTGCAAGGAATTGGCTCCACAAAGGGAAAGAGAAAATTATCATGGAAAAAGGACCAAACTACTCTAGTTTCAAGAATCAGAGCAACACAATTCACATCTTCGCAGGAATTCCATATGCGAGACAATGGAATAGTTTAAGCACGTTCACTGGGAGCCACAGAAAAACAACAGAAGAAATAACAAAGGAACGAAAGGAAGAAGATGAACAGTGGGCCTTTAGTAAACCGGTTGCCTTATTAACTGCTACCAACCCATTTATTGCCCATAGCCCAAATCCTTTTCCAACAGAAATCTTTCAAGCCTTGAGCCCACCATTAGTCATCTCTCCTATCAAATCATGTCCCCTAAATTCCAAGAAACCACAACATGAGATCTTTGAATTAATTTTCAATCAAAATACTTCAAGACATGACCTTTTAGAATTTTCTAAGCAAGACCCAATGGACGTAGTACCCTTTTCAAGGGCCCTTTAGTATACCATCAGATCATTTCACAATTTGAGAAAGTCACATGCCCACTAGGCAACCAAAGCCCAAGCATTGCTTCCAAAGAAATGACTCACCAGATAAAGTCTCAAGTTTATATAGTCTTGAGCCCAGCAGGTAACCAAAGCCCATGTATGACCCTCAAAGAAAAATCTAGTCTGAACCTCACCAACATAGAGGAACCCATGAATGGAGAGAAGACTGATGACTCAAACACTCAAACCCTTCAGACCCATTAACCATTGAATCCCTGTACCCAGAGTCACCGAACAGTGAACACTTAAAAATGCCATCCCTAAAATATTCTAAAGTTCAAACAAACCCAAAGAAAAGGGAAGTCACTCATCTAGAAGTAGAGGTTCCACTGAAGAAGAGAGTTGCTAATCTCCAAGCTTGTACAATCAATCAAAACCCCACTTTCACAATCTCATATCCGTCAGGTGGAAAAGAAAGGCATGTTGATGTCAACGAATCACTGGCAGAGATTCTAGGGCAAAAGGAACAACCAATAAATCTCTAGTGACCAAGAAGAAACTCAAACGGAAATTCACAATCCAACCCTCAGCCCCTCAAGTTAATCCTAAAGAGGCCCCAATCAGTAATCTTTCTCAATCTCAGATACAAACCTCGCATGATGAAATGGCTAAGGTGGTAGGGCCTAATCTGCCACCAACCCAGATATAAGATTGATCTGCTGGAACTGCAAAGGAATTGCCCGACCCTCTGCTATGCGTTCCCTAAGAGCTCAAATCCTGTTACGCCAACTTGATTTAGTTTTCCTTAAGGAAACAATTTTGTCTAATATTAAGACTAATGGTGTTGTGAATAGGCTAGGTTTTTCTCTTTATTTGCATGTTCCTCCCCTGAAACGATGGGGGGCCTTTTGTGTATGTGACATCCAGGTTTGGACGTGGAACCTGTGTATATATCTAGTAATGTAATGATTTTTATAGTGTATTATGATCATGTGCATATACCTTGGCTTCTTATCCTTGTTTATTGTCCTGCACATCATAATCAGAAACAATCTATCTGGGATCTACTCAACAACATAGTCTCAACTTCTCCCGGACCAATTTTAGGACTAGGTGACTTTAACTCAATTCTTCATCAATCTGAAAAAATTGGGGGTAAACTTTTTGCATCCTCTTCTCAACCTAATGGCCTAAATTTTTTCATGAACCATAATGGAGTTGTGGATCTTGGGTACTCTAGTTCTAAATTTACATGGTCAACCAAGAGGCATGACAACGGCCACATTAGAGAAAGACTTGACAGAGGAGTGGCCAACACAAAATGAACCACTCTTTTCCCTAATCCTAACTCACTATGTATATACAGTATATATATAATATGTATAGTATATTATATATAATATACTATATAATATAATATTAGATAGTATATATAATATAGTATAGTATATACACTATATATATAATGCTATATACTATATATAGTATATTGTTGTTGTTAGTTTTATTAATTATAGCCAAATGTCTATCACTATATTATTATGTTTTCATTTAAAGTATTATGCTATTATAGTATATATATATATAATAAAGTATAATATTATATATATATTACAATATATATAATCTACTATAATATTATATATATTAAGCGGTGTTACGCCATCGCTTGAGTAGCAACGCTCAAACGTACTGCTAGTTGCTTTTGCAATTTATAAGTATTTCATTTTTCTATTCACATTTTTAAATATATTTAAATATATTTAAAAAATTATTTAAATAAACCAATACACTTAAAATCACTTCCTTAATCATTAAGTAAAAAAAAAAAATTCCTCATCGGTCAAGTAGAGCTAGCAATAAGAATTGGTGGGCATAGCACGTAGTGTTTTCCATATATATTATACTAGATTATAGCATTATATATAAGATAATTTATAACATATACTAATTATAATATACTATAATATAAAATGTTGTTGATAGTAGTATATATATAACATGAGTATGTACCTATAAGTATATATAAGTATATTATATATATAGTAGTATATCATATAAAGTAGTATATTATATATATACTAGTATATAATTATATACTAGGACATATACTTATAATATATATTGTGGTACTTATAAGTATATATAAGTAGTAGTATTAATATTAGTATATAATAATTAAGCAGTTCGTATTAATTTCACACCAAATGTTTCGTTCGAATGCATAAATGTCGTGTTCGAGTACGAACTTGCAACCTTCCCGCCAAGGTTTTCCACCAAATATTTACCGTTCGAACATATATATTTGAGTGTTTTCAAACCTAGGCTCGGTACATTACTACAGATATATTGTTATTTGGGATCCTGATTACTCAATTCTTGCTACATTCCAAGGTCGCAAAAGAAGTTGCCAAGCGTGAACAACAACTGATGGGCGGGAGATTTCATAAATACATTTTTCATATTTTGAGGTATGTATAGATCAAGAAAATTGAATAATGTTTTCAAAAATAAATTGAGAAAATCAATAACATCCAAAAGAAGATGTCTAATAGTTATAATATTAGTTAGTAACATATTATATTAATATGTTATATATTAGTTATAATATAGTGTATATAACATATTGCATAATAATATATTATATATAGTATATATAGTGTTTATAATATATTATATAATATAATATAGTATAGTAATTATGAATATGTTATATAATATATATACTATAGTATAATATTATATATATATAACTAGATTATTATTATACCAACTAGTAATAATCTACTCTTCACGTTCGAACGCTATTTTGTTAAGTTTGAACGAGTAAAAATGTGGACAGGAAATTTTTCGCTAGATTTAAAATCGTTCAAACGTTAAATCCTATACGTTCAAACATTAGGAAAAATCTTGCAGGAAATTTCTCGCTCGATTTTTTGGTTCTGTGGTGAGCATTCACGACCGACATTACAAGTTAACGTTCAAATGTTAATGGATGAAAATTTGAAGGTAATTTGTAACGTTCGAACATTCAATTTTATACGTTCGGACGTGAAAAATATGGGCGGGAAATTTCCCGCTCGAATTCGATATCTGTCATGAGAATAACGTTCGCCTTCGAACGTTTAAGCTGAAAATAGAAGTGGGTTAAAAGAGCGTCCAAACATACAACTTAAACGTTCGAATGTTATATCAAATGAAATTTTTCATGAAAACACACACGGGAGGAAGCATAATCATTTCTGCTCCTCCATGCGCAAAATAGAGAGGGTGAGAGAGGGCCGTGGGTTAGAGNAAAGCTTTTGATTTGTAAGAGGATATTTTGAGTGCTAGGTATATTTCTAAACTTTAGTAATATGCTTATAATTTTGATGTGAGTTTCATGTGGATAATGATGAATATGGGATGTGTATAATATGAGTTGATTGTAGATTTTGATGAATTTTGATATGGGTAGAATATTGTGATAATATAGTAGTGAATTTTGATGTATATACATATATATATAATATTTAGTGACTATGTATCAATTGTGTATTGATGAATTAGAAGGAATATGTTGTGTTTATGCTTACTCTTGAAATATTGTGAGTTTATGGTGTTTATTGATGAATTAATATGTTTAGAAATATTGTTGTGAGAATGTTGTGAATATGTTATGATATGGATTTGAAATATTGTGATTATTATTTAGGAATTTTGTGAATGAGTTTATATGGTTACAAATATATTGTGCTCAATTTGTGGATTTATATGAATTGTTTTATATATTATTTATTGATGTTTTTTTAATTTGTTCTTTCTCAAGATAATTATAAGTTTAGGAACTTAACTATCGGAGTAAATATATAATATTTAATAAGTATATATAATATATTTATACTAATTTAATTAGAATATGATTATTATGCAACTATATAGTGTAAATAACTATGACTATATATAATGTATAATATATATAATAACTATAATATATAATAAATTATTAAATATTCTTACCATTGTGAGGTTCTAAATCATTATATTATTAAATAAATATATATAAATAAATAAAGTAAAATACTCTTCAAGAAAGACGTATTGAACCCACCAAATAAGTAGATAGTTAGAATAAATAGATATACTTATTTAAAGTAAATTATTGAGTAAATAAATAACGATAAAATAAATGCTTGTTTAGAAATTATATGCTTATTGTCTATATAAATAAATAACTCACTCAATTAAGTATATAAATATTAGTAAACATTCTAGACATAATAAGTAATTATAACTAATATGTGCTAGATTTTTGTAAGTAATTAAAATAAATCAACTTTTTTAAGTTATAATATAAATATTAAGAAATAAATAAGTATAATTAGTTGGAATAAATTATATAATAACAATTAAGTAAAAAAAGGAATCAATTAATAAGTAGATATACTTATATAATAACAACTTAAAATGATAATTTTAATAATATTAATAATTAGAATTATATAACGAGAGAGAATGATCTTGAAGAAATGTCTGTCAAATTGCTTGACTGTCAAAGTCTCTTTGGCCTTAAGAGTTGTCAAAGCCGGAGAGTTTGTGATAGTTAAGTAATTAGACTAAAATTTAGACATTTCTTCAATATCATTCCCCCTCGTTGTGTACTGATAGGAAAGTTGTGAACATATTCTTCCATCTCTCTCTAGTTCAACAATATAACACTATTATGTCTTTACCATTGGTCATTCAAACATTTTGGCTTATATTATTTAATGTGTTTTTTTATAGATATTATTTGACATTGCATATCTAACCTTAGACTCATTTAGGAATTAGTGTACATTTAGGTGTCTACTAATTCCTGAATTGTCCAGTATGGACAGTTTGGGATTACATCACCTGTATTGCACATTCTTGTTACTCATATTGAACACGTTTAGTATGAAAGTTCAGTGTCTTCCTCTACTGTTCTTCGAGTATACTGTTCGTAGGGTTACAATCTCTCTATGTGAACATGTATACTTGTAAAACTATGTAGAGGTGCTGCCGAAATTTCTACTGATGTGGAAAGTAGTAGAGTGACGGAATATGTGCAATATGGATAATATAATCTCGAATGAGATAGGACCAACTACCTTATAAAAATAACAGTGAGAATTGGAGCATGACATGGTAGTGAATTTTCTATGTACATGTTACTAATAGATAGAACCTTTTAGAAATGGACAAAAGTTGGATGCGTCTAGGCGATAGACTTGAAAAGGATTACGTACCCTATACGCGTGGAGTAAGAACCTTCATTGATTTTGCTCGGGTCTCTGCTGATAGTCGTGGTTACATTAAGTGTCCATGTCGAGGATATAAAAATTTGTGTGCGATAGGGTTGGTTGAAGCTGAAAGTCATATATTTGTGAACAGTATAGATCTGGAGTATACTCGATGGATATTGCATGGTGAGCCGTATACACAGTCAGAGGATGTATTGTTCGGTCATCCGAATTATTTGCGATACATTAATGATGATTATAAGTGGGATGAGATGGAGAAGATGTTGGGTGACATTAGATCTAGGATGTTTATGGATGACATAGACGACAATGCCTTAAGTGGTCGAGAGATTGATTTTGAAAATTTTGCTGCAATGTGGGAAGATGCAAAGCGCGAGCTTTATCCAGGCTGTACAAAGCATTCCAAGATGTCGTTTATTGTGCGGTTGCTTTACATTAAGTCATTGTGTGGGATGTCGACGAAAGCAATAAACATGGTATTGGACTTATTTAACAAAGTGCTTCCCGATGGGTCTGCATTGCCAAAGAACTTTTATGAAATGAAACAGTTGAGAAAGGGATTAAGGTTTAAGTACAAGCCCATACATGTATGCAAGAATGATTGTGTTTTATTCTGGAAGGAGAACGAGGAGAAACAAGTATGTCCTGTATGCAGAGAGTTGAGGTGGAAGGCTAACAAAAATGTGCCGGTTAAAGTATTGTGATATTTTCCCTTGAAACTTAGGTTGCAAAGACGATATATGTGTAAGAAAATAGCTACTGATATGAGGTGGTACGAAGAGAAAAAAGTTAAGGATGACGCATATATGAGGCACCTAGCTGACTCACTTGCATGGCAATCTTTCAATGATCAATACCCAGAGTTTGGGATAGAAGCTCAGAACGTGTGTTTGGGACTCACAACCAATGAATTCAACCCTTTTGGGAATATGAGTATAAGTTATAGCACTTGGTCCGTAGTATTGATTCCGTACAATCTTCCACCATGAAGGTGCATGAAGGCGCCCAACTTTTTGTTAACTTTACTTATCCCCGGCCAGAGATCACCTGGGAATGACATTGACGTATTCATGCGGCCGTTGATTGAAGAGCTGAAAGAGTTATGGGAAACAAATGTCAGAACTTATGATGCATCCACGTCGACATCTTTTCAGATGCATGTTGTAGTAATGTGGACGATAAATGACTTTTCGGCATATGGGAATCTTTCCGGTTGGAGTACTAAAGGGAAGTTAGCGTATCCGACGTGTAATAAAGAAACTGCTAGTGAGTGGTTAACATATTCTCAGAAGTTGTGTTTCATAGGTCATCGATGTTATCTACCATCAAATCATGCATGGAGAAGAGAATATGCTAAGTTTGATAGGAAAATAGAGAATAGAATTCAACAAATGAGTTGTCTGGAGAAGAGATAGTGGAACAATTAGTACATGTTAGAGCGAACAATTTTGGCAAAGGTCGAGGTAAGAACAAGAGAAAACGAAGTGCAGTAGAATTGAATTAGACAAAGCGTAGTATTTTTTTTTACTTGTTGTGTTGGTCGTCCTGTATGTTGCGACATAGTTTGGATGTAATGCACATAGAGAATAATATATGTGATAATATACTGGATATATTGATAAGCATTAACAAAAAGACAAAGGACACGATCAAGACGAGGAAAGATCTTGAAAGAGTGAGAATTAAACATAATCTGCATTTGCGGGTGGAATGCAACAGGGTGGTCATGCCGCATGCATGTTTTACAATGATAAGGGAGGAGAGGATGGACTTCTGCAAATGGTTGCAAGGTGTAAAGTTTCCAGATGGTTATGCTTCAAATATCGGTAGATGCGTGAGCCCTAATGATTGGAAAATTAGTAGATTGAAAAGTCATGACTGTCACGTATTTTTATAGAAGTTATTATCGGTGGGAATTCGTGGGAAGCTGACATCTAATGTGCGTGCCATAACCGAACTCTGTATGTTTTTTAAAGATTTGTGCGCTCAGATAATGAATCAAAATGTTGCGGAAGATGGAAGAAAACATTGCTACTATACTTTGTAAATTCGAGCAGATCTTTCCACCATCATTTTTTAATGTCATGGTCCATTTAACAATACATTTACCCTGGGAGGTATTGTTGGGTGGATCGGTGTAATTTCGTTGGATGTATCCAGTTGAAAAATATTTGAGTCAACCGAAGCGCACTGTTGGGTAAAGTAAGAGCTGAGGGTTCAATAGCAGATGTCTATATACACAATGAATGGTTAACGTTTTGCTCTTTAGATCTTCGTAGTGTTGAGACACGATTTAATCGTCAAGAACGAAATGCTAATCTTGCTGCTCCCCCTCCTCATGAGCTATTAGTGTTTTCTCAGAATGAATGACTCTTGGGTGCACAAACAGGTTACGATTTAATTGATGGAGAGTTGGGTAAAGTTCGGTGGTACATGCTAAATAATTACCGGGAGATTGATGACTATCTCAGGTATGTCGTTGCATGCTTTGAATAATTATAGTTAAAATAGTTTAACTATAACTTTTGTGCTCAAAATAATATTCTTTTTCACTTGTAAATAGTAAGCATATGGACAAATTTAGAACGGAAGACGTAGACAATACAGAGGCAAGACAAGAGGAAGAATTTTCCGGATGGTTTGAACAACGTGTATAAACATGTGAATTACATATATGTTAGATTTATAAACTTTTAACTCCAGATAACTTTTAATAAGTATATACTATTTCAATTGATAGATTTTGGAACAACGCGCTCGTGATCCCAGATCAGTTTCTCTTAAATTGTATGCATTGGCCTGTGGTCCCTTAAATAGAGCACTTTGATACACTGCATGCATAGTTCGAGGTTATAAATTCCATACTCTGGACCATGAACGTAGTAGAAAGACTTAAAACTGTGGTGTGTTGGTCTAGGGGAGTCATGGAACAGATTATGTTGACTATTACGATGTCATATGGGATATTATCGGATTGAAATATATGGGTGGGTCTATAACATGTCTTTAATGTGATTGGTGGGATCTAGGCGGTGGTCGGGTTTTGATACATAGGGATAATCACTTTACGAGTGTCAATACTGCATCTAAATGATACAAAGATGACCCATTCGTATTGGCTTGTCAAGCTATCCAAGTCTATTACTTGATTGATCAAATGAAAAGCGCTGATGAAGATAGTGGAGAGATAACTTGGCGAGTTGTACAAAAATTTATCCCTCAAAATATATATGAAACAGGAATGAGTGCGAATTACAAAAACAGTGGAGATGAAGATGACACTCCGATTGTAGATGCCTACAAAGAAGATGGAGAGGGTATTAACTTGTTTGTTGACCTCGGTGCACTCGAGTTGCTCCTCTTGTGTAAAGATGATGTCCCACCCGTCCTTCTCGACCCGTCCGTATTAAATAATCACTCAATTCAAGTAAGTGAGGAAGAAAAAGAAGAAGAGTTAGAAGAAGAAGGAGGATAAGGAGGACGAAGAAGAGGTTGATGATAATGACGAAGATGTTATTGAGGGAGATTCTAAAACAAGCATGGAAAATACATCCGAAGATGAAGAATAAAAGTGCTAAATATTTTATTTATATAGGTGACTATAAAATATTATACTTTTTATAATTTTTTCTAATTAATTTTCTTTATCATATTAATCATGTCTCAAGGATGCCGCCAAAACGACGACGAATAAATGTGTCTCCTCCGTCAAATCCAAGTCCCGAACCCGTTGAGGACTCCCCACCCGAGTGTTTCATTCTTGAAAATTAAGTTAACACGCAAGAGAACGACATCCAGTCGACACCTACCAGGAAGAAAATGTTGTTGATAGTTAATTATATATTAATACTTTTGTCTTAATAACTATTTAACTATAATTATATTATTATCTATTAGTTGATGCATCCATCTGTCGCGGTTGTGGCTATACACGTGGCATTTTTCTTGAGAAAAATAGAAGAGATGAAAAATTCAAGGTCACCATTCTTGATAATTCCACTAGAGGAATGGATGATAGTGCAGCAGTGCTTTCCTCTTATATTGGCACAGTAATCTGAGCTTATGCTCCATTTTATATGCGATCATGGCGAGATGTTTCGCTCAAGATTAAAGAGCACATTCGGAGTAGTGTGCTAATGAGCTTACCTTGAGAGTACATTTTTTTCAACTAGATTAGTATATCATATTTTTGACGTAATTCACTTATTAGGATGAATTCGACCTGATTATGGCCGTAGCGAGGATTTGAGAACTGTGAATGAGTTGATGGCTACACTATTCCGACATCACAAGAGACGATGTCATAATCACTTCAGGAAGTTTTAGACATTGGAAGAGGCTGCGTAATCTCTTTTCCAGCAGATGAAGTTAAACGACTCGAGAAAGTGTTGTGATCCTTTCGCAACTCCAGATTATCAGGTATTCCATATTTATATCCTTTAATTATTTACATTTATATTTGGGCTATATATTATATGTATTTATATTACAATTAACACTTTTAATTAATTTTGTAGTACTTAAGTTCTACGAATACACAGAATAGATCCACTCTGACTATCCAGTTCAAGGTCATTCCACCTTCTTGCTGATAAAATAGTAATTAATAAATTATAGAATTCATTTATTTTTCTGATATTCTTTTATTTAAGTACTAACATTATCTTTTTAAAATTGCTAATGTTGCTTTGTTAGAAACTGATGATCCTGAAAACTTTTCTGTCATTCATGTTTATGTTGCTGCTCACACTAATGAGCGTAGTGAGTGGATGGATGCTACCATTGTAGATAATTATGTAAGCGGTATTAATTTTGTTAAATAAATTATGCAACATGTGAATAATTTATTTCTATTTGTATTTCTTTTAATACGTTACTTATTGTGTGTTTTCTTTCAAATTGCAGGAAAAATAGAGTTGCAGTCACCTTCTGGGAATCCTCTCCGAGTGACATAGACATATTCACGCAAGTGCTCAGGCCCAAGTCTAGTATGGTAAGAGGTTTGGGATGATCTTTGAAGCATTCTAGTTCCTCCTCCTCATTCTCATCGACTTCACAAATTAATAATTTTACCAAAGATTTAGAAGCTGCACGGCGCGAGAATGTGTATATGAAGTCGAGACAGTAAGAGTTGGAGTCCCTCTTAGAGCGATAATCTCATTTAGAGACACGTTTGCAGGACCAACAGAGACACTAAAAAAAAAGAATACTCAGTGAAGTCCAAGAACAAGTGCAGCGGGAGATGATGGTGCAAATGAAGAGTGTTATGTCATTACAACAGAATTGCGACGGGCGAGGAAAGAAGAAATAACTTACTTTTAATGTCTAATTTTAAAACTTTATAAGACATTGTTAGTTGTAGATGATGGTGTGTAATATAATACAATTGGTATAATTTTTAATTTTATGAAATTAGTATTTCTTATCTGTATGTTCGAAGGTAAATATAAAACGTTCAAACATTAGTTCACATTCGAAGAAACGTTCAAATGTAAACACAGAAAATTATAACATAACGTTGGAACGTAACTGTAAACGTTCAAATGTACTCACCATCAAACGAACAAAATGTCCGAACGTTAAAACGATTAACGTTCGATTAAACCTCCAAACGTACCATGTACGTTCGAACTCTTCTTTGTTAACATTTGAACAAATATCCAAACGTAATAACCATTACGTTTGGGCATTGGTCCGTTAACATTCGAACGAAAATTTGAACGTTTAGTCTAGTTAACGTCCGGATGTCTGAACGTAAATATGATACATTCGAACTATAGTCAACGACCAACTTCTGTAATTCGAATGTCAATTGGTCGGGTTGACGTTCGAACGTTATATTTGACATCCAAACGGTACTTTCTATGACAGATCTCAACTATCACAAAAAAGGTTACATTCAAACAGTTCAACAATAAATCGTCACCAATTTAACCTTTTTAGATTGTGTAAGAAAAAGGTACTTTCTATAGTTTGTGTAAGAAAAATATTATTATCTCCTTCAAGTAGAGGATAAGTGGTGATTCCTAGTTTTGTGGAGAGGCGATTTTTGCCCTTTTTTTTTTTGTGACGGTTTTGGATACTCCGAGTCTTTTGGAGTTGCCGTTTTTGGTTATTTTTTGGTGCTTTGCTATGGTTAGGCCATGGAGGCCCCCCCCCCACCTCCTTTGGCGAGGGCTGCTACGGTGGCTTAGGGCTTGAAATCCTTCTCTCAAGCGGTTTCAAAGGGTGCGGTGCAATCCTCTTTTAGATTGCCTATGAGATATCTTGTGGAGGTTGATAGTGAGCAAGGTTTTATTTTTTCCGAGGTCGAGATGACCAAGGCTGCAGAGGATTTCAAGTTTGCTTTGGTTCTTAAGTTTTCACGAATGTGTCCTTCCATTAACGATGTCCGTTTGCATGTTTTAAAATCGTGGGGTCTGTTGGAGGTCCCAATGGTCAATTTTATGGATGATCTGCATGTGCTTGTCCAAATGCGCGGTGAACGTGACTTTCTACATGGTTGGGCTCAGGAAGGCCGTACCAGAGGGGGCTCTACTTTTTGGTTATTCCAATGGACCAAGGACTTTGGTCTGTCGAAGAAAGCTCCATTAGCACCTCAGTGAATTTTTTTGCCTGGTTTGCCAATGCATCTTTACCCACACGACGGTAGTGTGCTGGATGGGAGTGAGAAAAGCAATGGATACCAGGACGAAGGAGAGAGTCCGAAAACTGGCTTGGAAAGGAAAAAATACAATGGAGGATAGGGTAGTGGATGTAGTGCAGAACGACGCTGTGGGTTCGAAAACGGAAGAGGAACAGATGGCATTAGTGCAAGTTCCGCAAGGCATCGAATCTTCATTAGTTGCTAATGTGGATGCTGGGATAACGTCGTATGAAGGTAGATTGATTGTGAACGAAGGGTTGGGAAATGAGGGTAGAGTGATGGAGAAGGAGTTAGAGGAGGGGGAGGTTGGCGTGGAGATTGACGATGACACAAACACGAAAGTTTGTGCAAGTCAGGATGATTTGTTAGGAGAGGAAAATTCAATTGTTATGGCTGGGGACAGGGTTGATTCCTTGGTGCAATTGGTTCATGAAGTAGGGGAGGTTAGTAGAAGGGTTGTTCCAATAGGTGATGATTTGGTGGGCACGAAAGCAATGAACTCATGTAGGGAGGAGTCGATGAGTGTAGAAAATCAGTGTGATTTCCAGGTTGAGGTGGTGTTGTTGGGACCGGTTGATGTTTTAGTGAGTTGTAGTGGCCATGATACCGACCTCTTGGAGATGGTTAATGAAACTCTGGCTTTGGAGTGCTCAGTGTAGAGACCAGCATAAACTCTTCCTGGGCTAGTAGTGGCATGTTTATCAGAACAGGAGAATGAGGTGACGTTAAGGCTGCTTGCTGGTGGCAAGCTGTACGATTCCGATTCTGACATTCAGACTAGTGCTAAGAATTCCAAAGATAAACCTTTGCAAGGATCATGGCAGTCATTGCGGGTGTCTACCCACCCTTCCAAGCTAAATTTATGATGGATACAATTCTAGTGTGGAATGTGAGGGGGTTGGGCAGGTCGAGGAAAAGGTTGAGAGGGTTAGTTCGGAGGCAAAATTCTTTTTTGGTTGCTGTTTCGAAACCATTTACAAGTGTGGATCGTATGCCCAGGTTAGCATCTTTCTTAAATCTCCCTATGTTTTGCTCGAATGCGGACATGGGTGGCAAGCTTTGGTTGTTTTGGAAGGAGAATACGATCTTTGATGTGGTATGTAAGACGGCTCAAATGATTACTAGGTGGTTTTCATTTTTAGATTCGAAAATTTTGGTGACTTTTATATATGCTAAATGTAACCAAGTAGAGCGTCGGGAGCTATGGCATTCTTTAGAGGACCTTAATATTGGAGTCTGTCCGTGGCTGGTTGCAGGTGACTTTAATATTATTAGGAATGATGAAGAGCGAATTAGTGGACACCCGAGAGCTATTTCAGCGATGGATGAGTTTAACTCTTATTTGGACTCATGTGGCTTTCTGGATCTCCCATGTACTGGGGGTCGTGTATCTTGGTTTAACGGACAGGAAGGCTATTCTTGTAGCTGGGCAAAATTGGACAGCTTGGTTTGCAATGCTGATTTTTCTAACATTTTCTCGAAAGCTTGGTATGAGTATTTGCCAAGAAAATCTTCGGATCATTGCCCCATGGTCCTTAGGTTGCGAAGGGATTTGCAGAGGTATGGCCCATCAACTTTTAGATTTCAAAATATCTGGTGTGAACATGACTCTTTCAGAGATTGTGTAGAGTCGGTTTGGCACGCACCAATACAGGGGTCTGGTCTTGTGAAGCTAGCGGCAAAGCTGAAGAAGTTGAAGGTGGCTTTGAGAACGTGCAATAAATCGGTGTTTGGCCTGGTGGAGGTTCATCTAAAGGATTTAGAGGGTCGAGTGGAGGGGCTGGAGAGACAGCTTCAGGATGGTTTCTCTACTGAGTTGGAGGCCGATTATTTGGCTACTAAGTTCGAGTTAGAAGCCTGGGAATACAAGGAAGAATTGCACCTAGCTCAGATTGAAAAGAAGGCTTGGATGATTGATGGGGACAATAATTCGAAATTCTTTCATGCTGTGGTTAACCAATGCAGAAAGAATAACTTCATTTCGTCCATGACCCTGGTGCATGGCACGATCTTGAATTCCCCGGAGTAGGTTCATCAAAGGGCGGTGAGTTATTTTCAAGATTTCCTTTCGGGAGTAGTGGCTAGTGAGGTAGCAGATCTCTCGCCATTCTTGGATAAGGTTATTGCTAATGATGATAATTTTTTTCTTTGTAAAGAGCGAACAGAGTTAGAGGTCAAGGAGGCGTCAATGTCCATCCTGAAGCACAGCAGCCCCGGGCTGGACGGCTTTGGTTCCGGTTTTTTTAGTAGTTGTTGGGAGTTGGTGAAGGATGATGTGGTCGAGGCAGCAAATGAATTTTTCTCGAGTGTTCCCTTACTTTTACACATTGTCGTACATTGTTCTTATCCCAAAGGTGCAAGAGCCAAAGAGTTTCGATAAGTTCCGACCTATTAGTTTATATTTAGTTACTTATAAAATTTTTTCTAAGATTTTGGTGTGGAGGTTGATGAGGTTTCTTCCATTGATGATCTCTCAAGAGTAAGGCGCTTTTATTCCGGGTTGGAGTATCTTTGAGAATATTACTTTGGCACAAGAGATGGTTCATTCTTTGAATAAAAAAACAAATAGGGGTAACCTTATGGTAAAGATGGACATGTCTAAAGCCTATGATTGGGTTGATTGGAATTTTATTTTACATGTTCTAGAGTGTTTCGGTTTTTCTTCTAAATTTCGAGTCTTCGTGGGCAATTGTGTGCGGTCTTAATGGTTCTCAATTATGATGAATGGTTCGTATAAGGTTTTTTTTTCAGTTGACCCAGGGGCTTCGCCAAGGAGATCCTCTATCTCCATATTTGTTTATCATCATGGAAGAAGTGTTGTCTCGGCTTCTGAAACGGAATTTTGATAGTGGTAGGATTAAAGCTTTTTCTCATCCTTCAGGGGAGCCTTTGATTTCTCACCTACTCTATACTGATGATCTTTTGATTTTTGTGAACAGGGAGAAGTGATCCTTGCAACGACTTATTAAGGTTTTGGGTTGCTACGAGAGGTGGTCGAGTCAATTGATAAACAAGGAAAAATTAGCCTTGTTTTTCTTAGAGCGTATTACTCGGGGGAGGAGGGTCGGCTTGAAGAGGTTGACGGGTTTTGTGGATGAGAAGTTTCCCATGGTTTATCTGGGTGTTCCCTTGGTGGTGGGGCGACTTAAGGCTCTGGACTTGGAACCTTTAGTGACTAAAATCATAAATAAAGTGGCGGGATGGAAGTATAAATTGCTTTCACAAGGGGGACGTCTTACGTTCCTTCAGCATTTCTCTCGAGTACATCCATGCATTTTCTATCGGTAATCAATATTTCAAAAGCAGTGCATCACAAGATTGATTCTATTTTATCTACTTTCTTTTAGGGTGTCTCGGCTGGACGTAGTAAGCAGAAATGGCGTTCATGGTTGCATATGTGTAAACCAACTGAGGAAGGGGGATTGAGTCTGCAAAATTCTTTAGAGGTTCAAAGGGCACTCCATATGAAATTTGCGTGGCGTTTACTGTCTGGAGGTAGCTTATGGAATAAATTCTTTCAGGCCAAATACGTAGAGAAGCATCATGTGGCACTGGCTAGTGAAAATGGCTCTCATTTTTTAAAATCTGTCATGGGGGTCTTACCAAAGGTGCTGGAAAACGTGCGGTTGGTGGTCAAGGAGGGTAAGGGGTCCTTCTGGTATGATCGGTGGCTATCTTCTAGACCACTTAGCCTTCAGGCAAATGTGAATATTTCTCCCACGTTATCCATAAAGGAGTTACGGGTGGAGAATAGTTAGGATAGAGATAAATTGGTGGAGCTAGTGGGTGCTGTCAAAACAGAGAAGATTGTTTAGACTATTGCAGCTAGCAGAAGTGGTGAGGATGTACTAGTATGGATGCCGAGTAAAGATGGGAAGTTTTCTTTAGCCTCCGCATGGGATCGTATTTGAGTCAAAGCCCCTTAAGCACCTGAAATGAAGTGGATTTGGCATGGTTTGCTACCTAAGAGAGTTTCATTTTGTGTTTGGAAAGCCTAGCATGATTGCTTGTCGATAGATGAAAATATTTCTCGTGTAGGGATACAGCTTGCTTCCAAGTGTGACTACTGTGTTTCAAGGCAATGTGAGTCGTGGGACCATGTGTTGAGCTCAAGTGAGTTTGCAGGAAAGGTGTGGTCTTTGGCAGAGGCAGCGTTGGGTATTTCAGTTTTTCCGCATTCATGGTGGTTGAGAGTCTTTCAATGGTGGTCTTATGTGAAAAAATCTACTACACAGGGAACCTTATTAGGAGTCTTGCCTTGCGTGATAACATGGAGACTTTGGCTACGAAGATGTAAGGCACGCATGGAGGGTATACAAGAGTCGGTCGAAGGCATCTGGCTTGCTGTAAAGGCATGGATTAGAAATATTTCGAAAGGTTTAAAGAAATGTGGAGAGGTCTCTAGTGTGGATATGGCTACGCTCGCTGCACTGGAGGTCAGTTATCATCCAGTCATTGCACGTAGACCATAACTAATCAAATGGAGAAAACCAATGGCAGGTAGAGTAAAATTAAATACGGATGGAAGCTGTAGAGGGAACCCGGGGAGTATAGGGGGTGGCGGTGTCATACGAGATTGTGATGGCCAGTTCCTTGCTGCTTTTTCGAGGCATTTCAGTCACGGTACGAATAATGAAGCTAAGCTTAGGGCATTAAAGGAAGGGGTTAAGCTGTGTACGGAGTTAGATTTCACTCACATTGATATTGAATGTGATTATAAACTTGTGGTAGATTGGGAACAAGCTAAACGGTGTACGGTTTGGTATTTGTGGGACTTCTGGGAAGCATTTGTCACCGCAGCTAATGGTATTTCTTTCTTTATTTGTCACCAATTTAGAGAATGAAATATGGTCGCCGATTTTTTGGCCCGTAGTGGAGAGGGAGGGTGTAGTAGACGATATGAGGTTTATGGAATGCTTCCTAAGGAGTTGAAGGGAATAATCCATTTGGAGAGGTTGGGTTTGCCGTATTTACGAACATAGGATGGGTGGAGTTTGTTTTTTTTTTTTTTTTTTTCATCTTTTTGTTTGTTACGGTTGTTGGGTTTTAGTAGGTGTTGGGGATTGGGTTGGGTTTTGTTTATTCTTTTGTTTTTACGATTTTCCTTCGCCATAAGCGAGGGTTTTATTCAATAAATTTCGGAGGTGCCGTCCTCCTTACATTAAAAAAAAAATCACCAATTGTTTTCTGTGACGCAAATTAGGTGACGGTTTCAAATCGTCACCAAATGTCTTTAATGACCTTTTTGTTATTTTTTGTGATGGTTTCTTCTGTCACAAAAAACAAATTGTGTTAGAGTGGAAAGGGACAACAAAATTCAAATAATATACCAAACTTTGCTTAACTTCTAATTCATTATAATCATTTAAGGGGTCGTTTATGATTCCATGCATGTGACACCAATAACTCAAAGAATATACCAAATAAAAAACAATATTATCATTTAATAAATAAATAAAAACCTTATCCTACAACTTAAACCAGAGTCCAGAGATCAATAATCAAGCTAATGTTATGGTGATTGAGGATAGGTTTGATTAATGTTTGATAGTAGTCATTGCTTGATTGATCGGATGGATAGACCCAACGCAGTACGTGCGTACGTACGTACTACTGACGACTGATCCATAGTCAGGTCTATTCGAAAAACTAATTGGATATCTTACTCATGTGCAATGCTTTAATTTGCTCCACGTGCTCATGCATTGACAACAAGTATTGGATCCACGCGTCTTGAATTTCAACATGAATTCCATATATATGATCCTCGATCGGCCGGATGCATTAATTCAACATGAATTACAGCTCACGTACGTACACCTTTGAATTCGGCGGAGCATATGAGGTTGAACCTATTTTTTTTAATAGAGCACAGGTTGAACTGAGTCGGCAATACACCTCCTAGCTAGCCACATATGCAATGATATGTTGTATATATAATTATATATGGTGCAGTAGATGCATATATATATAAATCAATTAATTATTAATGGAACTTAAATTAACTAAACTGGCAATTATTAATGCGTGTGCTTGTATGATTTTCTTTAATTTACTTGGGTTAGTACTTTTGCAGTACCCGGCCAAGTGCATGGATTTGTTTTTCACTGCACGTAAAACACGTTTCTGATCTATATCGATCTACCTGTGAATTAGGAATAGTAATGTCTGTCTGTGGCGTGGAGCTCGATCGTACGTGTTGTTAGAGCTTATCCTATCCCATGTGCAGCTAGCTAGATAGCTAGCTACCCGATTAGTTCCCTTCTTACACATGCACATGATATATAGCGACGTACGTACGTGGTCCTACTTAAAGCCTTGTTTTTTTCATCTCATCGGAGTGCAAAAATTAAGAACATGCACACTGATAACCATTTCTCTTCCCCCCGGCCCCCCTCCCTCTCGAGACTCGAGTTTCGTCCCACATATGTAAAGCCAACACGAGTTTCTGTTTCCGCGTCTATGTTGAAATGGACAACACTTGGTCTTCTATATATGTATATATATATATAGATTGATTATATATAGAAGAGGAAGGGAAGGATTTTATGTACACTCACTCATCAGATGATCTTCGAGTCTACACTATTTCAGTGTCGTAGGGTATTTGCCAAAATGGCTACTAGAAATGACAGTGAGGAGGGGACGAAAAGAGCACCAAAGGGGCACTTCGTGGTTTATGTGGGCAAAGAACTGAAAAGATTTGTCATTCCGCTCTCTTTCTTGAAGCATCCCATTTTCCAGCAACTGCTGCAGAAAGCTGCTGATGAGTACGGGTTTAATAGCCATAGAAGCATTGTTCTGCCTTGTGACCAATTGACTTTCTTAACGGTCACACACTTCTTGGGTGGTGCATAAACGTTGAAGCATGTTATATATTAAGCGTACTTTATATATATAATATATATATATATATTTATTTATACACACACACTCACACAGATAATGACGATCTATTATATATAGCATCCTCAATGTCTACGGGTATCGATGTTATTTCACTTCCAGCGCGCAATCGATGTACGCCTAACATGATTTTACAGAAAATTGTTTCCTATATAGCCGGTTCAACACAAACAATTAATAACTACCATGGCCAACCATACTTGTTATGATTTATAGGATATTGATGCTTCTGTGCCTTCCAATATATTTTGTTTGTGATCTCGACCTAGCTAGCTAGCTAGCCGAACTCTGTCTAGATAAAGAGCTTCAACATTATAATTTATATGATCTGGTTTGACAAAGTTAAAGTGCTTTATGGGAAAGATAGATGTGCTCCAGTTTCGACGGTGACCAAGATCTAATTGGACCTTGTTTTTCTGTCTTCTTTTGATAGAACAAGCTGAATTCCCATATGGGTTTTGATAAATTGATGTACGCATGTCAACTGTATGACGAGGTAGATCGGTCACTATATATGATGGGAAAAAACGAGAGAAAAGCAATTAATTATCAAATAAAAAGTCAGCTTCTTAAAGACGGACTTTTTTTAGCTCCACGCCATAGCCACACGACCCATGGTGACATCTGTGTTTAAAGTGTCTTTTTGGTTATTCATTTAAGTGCTGCACACATACATACAAGAGCATAGAATCCTTGAAACATCAAACAAGGATTGAAAGATAAAATCTCTGGATCAAATACTTTTTTAATCGTAACACATCGCTGAATGTAGCATTTATGTCAAGTACAACTGCTGAAAGCTTAAACTATCCACTATGAATCTCCTACGTCAAAAAGCATCTCAACTCATTGTTGTTGACGAGGCACTAGTCCTGAACATATTTTTCTACAACATATAGATCACTCAATTTTTTGATAAAATTTCCCACTAGACTAGGTAAACATACTAAATTGCAAAATTGTCACATAAGGAAAGCCCTTCAGAGATATCCCTTTCATGGTCCCTGCCTTTTGATGATTTGACATCAGCACTGGTCACAGCGAATAAAATAAGATCAGTGCAGTTCTTTCCACCTCCATAAAATCTTTATTCAATCAGGCATGTTTCTTCTTTTCTAAATTAGCTGTAGCAACCCGCTGTCGCTTCTTCCAGGATGGAATCTTACCAGGGAAAGCCAACCTCAAGAGTCTCTCCCAGGAGTAGCAGCACAGAAACAAGAGAAAGGCCCAAACCATTAGCTTATTCCTTAATCCCACGGGCAAAGGCACCAACTTCAACCAGTCATTCAAGTCCCTAAACAGATCAGATGTTATAACTGTGAAAAAACCAACAGCACCCAAGAGGGCATACAAAAATGGCTTGTTTTCTGAGATGCTCTGGTTAAAAGGATGCCCCATGTAGTTCACAGCAAAGGTAGCCACCTGGAGCATCATGCTAACCATGTATGAAACTGTATTCACAAGGTTGGGATGAAAATTAGAGTCAGGCTCAATACACTCCTCAGGCATGTATTTCTCGGCCTCCTTAACAGAAAAAATCAAGAAAAATAGGTGCATCGCAAACTGTCCCATGAGAGAAAGGAAGACGTAGGAGCAAAAGACATTGGGGTGGGGACGTGTAGGTGAAAGAGTGGGAAGGGGGCGGGCATGTGAGATAAACAGGAAAAAGGCAGCAGTAAATACGCCACTGATAGTAGCCTGAACATCTCCAAGTTTGACACCATCCAAATACATGACACTCAAGACATAGGCTGTAGCAAGGCAGTTAAGGCCAAGTATTTTGAACATTTGTAGGGTAGTAACCAGAGTACTGCGACCTTGACGAATTATGTCCATGGTGGGGGCAACTGATGCATGCTTTGCAGTAAATGGTGATGCCATAGAGGCATCGCCAAGCTTGACAATGGGAGCTGAGTGACCATCACCCTCTTCGTTTAGCTCATCCATCAGCTTCTTCAGCTTTCGTCGTTGAATCTCAGCAGCAGTCAGATGGCGATTACTAGAAGAAATGTTGGTCGTATCCGATCCTGAGGTACCTTTACCTTTTGACGAGCCTTCTCCATTCAAAATCAAAGCTTTTCCAGTTGCTTCCAATGTGGGCTTGGATTTTTTTGACTTGACAGACTCTGTACTTTCATCCTTAGATGTTTCAGAGGAAGATTTTCCACTTTGACTTGGAGGCACTGCATTCAATAGAGCAACTCCAACATTGGCCTGAAAACAAATAGTAAAACCAAATGACATGCTCGTACCTTTTTTTTGCTGCATTTGATTTAGGTGAAAACCATATAAAGGATTATAACTAGGTGAAAACCTCCTATCCATCTTGTCTATTGACAGTGTTGGTAACAGAAATATTAGATGTAAACTTTCTAATTATTTTGCCTGCTAAGGATACAACAGCCAAATGAAATACTTCATACTGAAATAATCCACAGCTGAAATCTCCAAATCACAGCAAAAGCAATGACAGAGAGGGCAGTTCATGCACATGGTATTTCATTTGTTTCCTAATTGTACAAAACTCGTATTGATCTTCCAAATTTATGTAATGTTTCCATTTCGTCCTCAGATCTTCCAATAGAAAAATTCCCTTCTCTGACTTCAACATTACTTTAATTTCATCATTTTCAATTGAGGAAATTGACCTAATCTCATGAAATTCAAATGAAGAAAAAAATGATAACATAACTTGCTTACTTGGCTTATCAAGTGATCAAATGAAATTTTAATGAAGCAAGTAAAATAGCATAGTCCAAGTACACAAGAAGTATACAACTGATAACACCTAGTTACAAATTAGGAACTGGATGTGGATACAAGAAAATCCAGTGAACAAATGGCTACATGGCATATGCCAAGTCAACTAAAAGCTCTTGAAATTTATTTCTATTTCTAATTAATTACATGACAGATAACAACTCCTTTTCCTCTCTCTATTCATCCCTCCTTCACCAACCCCTCTAAATCCTGACCAACCCACACCTCTCGCTCCCACTCCATAGCCCTAAATCACAAAAACCCAAACCTCTAAACCTAGAAAGGGTTTTCCCTGTACTAAAAAGTAATCTAAAAATTCTCAGAACCGCATAGAGATCCCATGGGTTTCCTTACTTGGAGGCCATCAAAGGCCACTCTTGGTCCTGGAAGTCTTGATGTCCATACAAAGCAAGATACATCCAAATGTCACGCTCTTCCATGAAGAACCAAATCCAAACAAGCTGAGCAGAGGTCCCACTTGATATAATAACAATGCTTGAGCTTGGAAAAGCTGGCAATTTCAACTGTGGGGCATTGGCAGCATGGAAGAGGAGTTCCAACATTGTATCAATATTCATCGGCACCCCAGAGAGAGACAGATGCAAACCTTTGTCGTTGAATGTTAAATGTTGGTTGTGGTGGTGGGCTTTCAGATGTCAATTGTACTGAAATTTGTGCTCCACTCTTATTGTTTTTTCCATTAGATGTTTACATTCGTTTGGCAGGTAAAGGTTTTAATGAGGTAGTTTACATTGCTCGTTTGGGTTTTGTTCATTCAAGAGGTTTGTTATGCAGCTTATAATGGATGCGCTTATTTGGGTATTCGGGGAAAACATCAATGATCGCTGCCTTAGTTGTCAAAGAAAAATAGAGTACATTATTTTTTTTTATATATAATTAATAAGAGAAAATACTTGCACAAAGATCCCCAATGAGCTTTTTCAGCTCAATCATACATCCTGCCCCCCAAAAAAACCAAGGTGGAAGTCTCTCTCTCCCTATGAGTTTTCATCTCCCCATTCCTGGCGCTTCTCGTCGGGAATAATCCTTTAATCTCTCTCCTTATTTGTCTTCTTCTTTTCATTTCAATCTTATTTTCTTCTTTCATTTCTTCTAGTTTTCTCGTTGTTTTTTGGGGTGTTATTGGTACTGGTTTGTTTGATGGGTTCGTGTCGGAAGATACGTATTGATCAGAAGCTTTTTGAGTTTAAAAAAAGAAAATGCCCAATGGTGGAGGATCACAGAGAGCAGTCGCAGGGTCACAAAGTTCATTTCCATTGATGTGGCTGCTATGGAATGGTTAGCATCTACCGTGGGAGCTTGTGGGGCATCAGTTGGTTCTTCTGAGTTTTATAAAACTCGAAGGAAAGGGAATCAAGTGCTGGTGGTTCAAAGATGTCACAATAGCTATGGCAGGTTTCTGTCTTTGTCGGGGTTTGGACAAGAAAGAAGGCGTGGCTTCATCGCTGTTCCAGAAGGATCAAAGGGAGATGGGTGGAGGAGGTTTGAAGAATCGCTGTGAGTGGTTGTTTCTTCTTCCTCTGTTTTGGGTGTTAAATACAAAGTACCCAAGAAGGTTGTATCTTAGTTTTATGTTGAAGAGGGACGGAAGGGGACCTTCGTTGAGGTTTTGAAGAAGCCACCGCCATGTATGGAGGGTAGTAGGGAGGTTCATGGGAAGTCTGGTGGGAAGATCTTGTATTTAGGAGGGCAGTTGAAGGAGTCTATTCATATTCTCAAGGGTGACGGTCTGAATTCTATTGAAGGCACGTCAGGGGCTGGGAAGGATTTCTCATTGAAGGCCATGTATAATGCATTATTGGATATGAAATTTAATGTAGATCTCATGTTGAATTGGGTTAAGCCTGGGGGACTCTGAAGGTATAAGTGGTATGAATACGCAGATGGGTATTATGAAGGGTGGGCAGGCTTCTGGTATGGGTCAAAAGAGGGATGTAAGAGTGAAGGGTAAAAAAAAAGCGGATGGGCCGGCCTGGTCAATAGCATGAAACAGGTGTGGAAGGTTGAGACTTGTATCGGTGTATCGGGAGTCTTGGGTGTGGTTTCCTCTCCTAGCACGATGGCGCCGCTACTTGATCCGATGGTCACAAAGGTTGCACAAACTTCTTCACCGGTCAACTGCGACTCCTCTGGTGGTGTTCCGGAAATCGTTTTGACGTCGGAGGTGGAAGACGACGAAATAGTCGTACGGGACACTAAAAAAGAGGTGCACTCTCGGCCGGAGGAAATAGATGATGGGGAGTTGGTAGAGAATCACGACGATGGGGAGTATCACGATGGGGGGTTTCTTAACTAGAGTGATCCCTTTGACTGATGAAGTTCATACGAGGGAACTATTTCCAAGTTTAGTTGAGAAGATTTTGCAAGAGGGGGATTCGGCATCTGGAAATGGTTGGGGGGTTGATGGAGGTTTCAGGGTATCATCAGTGGTATTGAAGGGTGCTTTGCAGATGGCTAGTTCTTCAAAGAATGTGTTGTCAAAAGCTAAACATCAGATCGTAGTCAGTGAGGAAGAGGGCGATAAGGATGAAATGGGTAGTCCGATTCCAGTATGTACTATTCCCCCAAAGCCAGATTCCAGATTAGCATCGGACTACGTGTTTAAAAAAGTGGAGGAATTACAGGAGTGCGTGAGGATATCTTGTGTAGGGTTTGAAGAGCAATTTAGGGCTCTTCTTGTTGCTATTGAAGCAGGAAGATATACAACATTGAAGCCTACAGCAAAAAAGGACAGAGACTTGAAACGATTAAAATGCTCCATTAATTACGATAACAAGAAGGGAAGTGTGAGGAGGGATAGGTTGAAAGGGCGGGGGTCTTGGTCATCAAATGAAGCCTAAATCCTCTGTTGGAAGGTAAGGGGGATTAATGATGTCAGCAAGCATCTCCGTATTAGATCCCTCATTCGCAACTGGAAAGTTGATATTGTTTGTCTTCAACAAACTAAGTTGAGTTTTATTGATAGAAACATTATTCGTAGTTTGTGGAGATGTTCTTTTGTGGGCTGGAGTTATCTAGCTTCGTTGGGTGCTTCAGGAGGTGTGTTCTTGATGTGGGATAAGATGGTAGTGGAGTTAGTAAAGGAATGCATTGGGAATTATTCTGTGGCTGGTACTTTTTAAAAATATTGAGGATGGGTGGTGGTGAGCTTTTGCACGAGTGTATGGGCCTAATATGGATTGGGATAAGAGTTTTTTGTGGGAGGAGCTAGCAAGTCTGTACCACCTGTGGGATTTTCCTTGGTGTTTGTGTGGGGATTTTAATATTGTTAGGTTCCTTAGTGAGAGGGCGAGTGCACCTACTTCATCTGCAACTATGAAAGATTTTTCAGAGCTGATTTTTTATCTGAATCTTGTGGATCTTCCATTGGTAGAGGGGCTTATACATGGTCTAACAATAGAGGGTGGTCAAGGCTGGATAGATTTCTTGTCTCTTCCCATTGGGAGACTCATTACCCGGATTTATGTCAGAAGAGGTTCCCCCATGTCTGCTCTATCATTTTCCCATTTTACTTGACTGTGGTGGCATACATTGGGGAAGACATTATTTCAAATTTGAGAATATGTAACTGGAAGCTGATGGATGTGTGGAGAAGGTAAGGAATTGGTGGGCATCTTATTCCTTTACTGGAACTCCTAGTTTTATATTGGCAGGTAAACTCAAAGCTCTAAAGACTGATTTAAAAAAGTGGAATAATGAAGTCTTTAGGAACACTGAAGTGCAATAAAATCTGATAAGCTGCATGCTTTGGAGGATGGGGAGGAAACAGTGGAGTCCTGGTTAAGGAAGAATGAGGTGGGGACCAAAATTGAGAAGATTTTATTGATGGAATAAATTTCTTGGAGGCAAAAATCAAGGGTGCTTTGGTTGAAAGAGGGGACAAATGCACTAAGTTTTTTCATATGGCTAATTCACATAGGCGCGCAATAACGCCATTGAGGTAATTCATTCCGGTACCAATGTGTTTCAATCCCCTGATGAGATTCAAGATCACATTGTGCAGTTTTATGAAGATCTTCTAACTGAGACAGTGGAGTGGTGTCCTAAGATTGATGGTCTGAATTTTGACCAGCTAGAATTCTGTGCAGCAAGCTGGTTGGAGAGGCCATTTGAAGAAATTGAGGCATATCAAGAGGTGAGTAGAATGTGTAGAGATAAAGCTCTGGGTCCGGACGGTTTCTCTATGACTTTTTTCAAGTGTTGGGATATAGTGAAAGAAGAATTGATGCGGGTATTCCAAGAATTTTATTCTTGTCATAAGTTTGAGAAGTCTCTAAATGCTACTTTTATTGCCCTCATTCCTAAGATAGTTGGTGCCTATGAGTTGAAGGATTTCTGTCCTATTAGTTTGGTGATGGATAAAATTATAAAATTATTTCGAAGGTGCTAGCTAATCGCATGAGTACGGTGATGGATAAAATCATTTCTAAACCTTAAAATGCTTTCATTCAGGGACTTTAAATATTAGACTCGGTTCTAATTGCGAATGAGTGTTTGGACAGCCGGATGAGGGAAGGTATTCCGGGGGTTCTTCGCAAGCTTGATATAGAAAAGGCATACAACCATGTGTTCTGGGATTTTCTTATTTATATGCTAAGAAGATATGGCTTCGGGGATAGGTGGTGTGGATGGGTTAGACACTGTGTTTCAACTGCTCGGTTTTCTATTAGTAAATGGCAACTCTTGTGGCTTTTTTCAGAGTTCGAGGGGTTTGAGACAAGGGGATCCGTTATCCCCTCCTTCTTTTTGTTATAATTATGGATGCGTTGAGTCGTATGGTGAAGGCTGCTGTAGGGGTGGTTCTCTCTGGTTTCTCTGTGGGAAACAATAATAACAGTGCTATTTCAATTTCCCACTTATTATTTGCGGATGACACTCTTATTTTTCATAATGCTAACAGTGGACAGATTCAAGCTTTAAGGGTTGTATTATTGTGCTTTGAAGCTATCTCGGGCCTCAAGGTGAACTTGGGCAAGTTGGAGCTGATACTAGTGGGAGATGTAAGGAATATTAACTGTTTAGCAGATTTGGTACTGGTGGGAGATGTGAGGAATATAATCTTGGGCGGCTTCATGAGGAACCATTGACAGCCCTCTCCTTCCCTTTATTTCTAAAGGCACTCCCGTCCCTGGTGTTATAATTAATAGTACACTCTAATCTTTTCAACTCCCTCTCCTTTTTGGTAGCTGATTTGGCTAGAGCAGGTTGACCAGCCTCTATGGCAATTAGAAGAGCTCTAAATTATTCCTCAGATCCATCACAATAAATCCCCACACAATTCCTGATTTCTTCCACCTTCCTCAACACCCAGTCAGAAGATTTATTTGGCCACTCGATACCAGGATTAATAGAACACGAAGGAACAGTATCAGGATCTTCATCCTCATCTGAAACAAACAACTCTCCAGATTCACCAGAAACAGAGCCTTCACCTCCACCAATCACCATCTGTAAATCAGATAAATTGAACTGAGTACAAGGAACCTCAAAGCAGATTTCTTGACCCCCCTCAACCCCTCACAACAGACATCTTCTTCCACACTTGCCTTCCTTGTCACTGGACCTAAGGAAGACACCTCATTCCTGTCAATCGAATTAGAACTCGACCCTATAGTACCCCCAAGAGAGCCAGTTTCTGTCACATCCTTCTGTTTACATGCTCTTCCACCGGAGCCATTGTGGGTTTGGACCTAACAACGGCACAAAACTGACCCTTTGAAGGATAGGAATCAGTTTGAGGAGTGCCTAAGACAAACCTACCATTGTATTGCTTCTGGGATAATCGCCTTCGACTGTCGACCTCTTCTGTGTAGAAAGAACTTTCGTCGCCGCCACCGGTTGAATGGCATGTTCCTTTGATGGCATGGCAATTGTAGAAAGCCCTTTCGCCATATTAACCATATCAAAACTCATCGCCAGGATATGCCCAAAAGGTTCGCCTATCGCCGTCAACCCACTCTATGAAGACAGACCAGCCATTGGAGCTGCTGCAGGTTTGGGCTGAAACATCTCCCTTCCCAGGCTTGATTTGCTCTGAAGCCTACCACTGATTTCGTCTTTCTGAAACACAGGCCTCTTAAGTGGGCCTCTATCCGGCCCAACTCCATTATTTGCTTTAGAATCCATAGGCCCATCCAACCCCCTCTTCTTCTCAACAGTAACTTCATTATATTCTTTAGAAACAAAATCTAAGCCCGTAATTAGGCCCAGTCCATCATCTACTATCTTCAACAATGTGTCCAGCCTCTCCTTCCACCCCAGGAGATCTACCCATCCGTGCCAAATTGACCCTTCAACTTCTCCTAATTTCTGCGACTTCTAGGAATGCCAATCGTCAACCCCAGCTACAGGAAGATTCCAACTGATCTCCTCCATCGATCTTTCCTTCTTATTTATTGTAATCATCCCTGCCTCATAATGCCTGGTATAATCTTTTCCAAATGCTTTGCTAGGGCCAAAAATATCACTCCCTGGATTCATCAAAGCTGGCAAGTAAGGAGCTTCATGGGAAGAAGAAACCCCTCTGTGAGGATAGACCATTCTCACCTCTTTCCCTTTAAGAGCCTTATTATCAGCGCCATTGTTAAAGACACCTCTGTTTTCAGAGACAAAAACAGAGGAACTTGAACCGACAAGTTCTCTTACTTTCCTCACAAAATCTTCCATCCACTTCCATTTCTACCTTCAAGAAGAGCAATGATACCCTTCCCCTTGCTCGGCCCAGCTCAGCCAATTTCACAAACCTACCATACATGTTTTGACATGGTTGGATCAGAAAAGCTCTGTTTCCCTCCCGTATAGTCCGGTAAGGTGCCCTAGTACCCGAGAACTTCAAGCATTCCTCGACCGCCTTAGCCATACAAACCACCACATCTCCACCTGAGGTATAGGGCCTTCGTGAACTTTTTATATTTCTCAACTAAGCAAAATATATATTCCCCCCTCTTCTTCTCATCACAAACAACTTCACTTCAATCCAAACACTACACTCCATCCCCTAATGCCGAATAGAGTATATTATAAATATTTAATTAATCAACTGGGTATTCGGGAATCAAAATTTTGTTAATTTGAAGTCATTTTGAATTATTTGATTTATTAGATCTTGAATTTTGATGGACTCTTTTTTATTTTGCGCAATTCATGGAAGAATGAATCGAGGAAATACTTCTAAATATACCAACTACAAGAGAAGATCTCATGATAGTCAATATGGGTTAGTTGTCTTGATTGGACCAAAAAAATGAAGTATCCAGGCACCGCTTACAAAAAAACTCATTTGGTAATATATCTATGATTACGACCTTTATCATATTCTATTTTTAATTCGTAAACAAAAGTGATCTTAAATTGTTTAACCAATCAAGTAATATAGGGAATACGGTGAATATTTCACAGAATACATGACAAAATAAATTGAACAAATAAAAAAGCCATATATTAAGAGTTGTGGGGTGGGGATTCCTAAGAGGAAAGGACGGGTGGAGTTAGAGAAAGAGAGTAAAACTGTTTGTAAATATGTGGCCTACGACATGTAGAGATTTGTCCGCCTAATATGCCATGTAAGCAGACAACATCAATAAGTGCATGCATGTGAATAACTCCATCGTCTTAATTTTTTTTATAGGTCCATCATCTTAATTTAAAAAGGATTTGTATTGAAAGATGAAATTCAAAGAGTCTTTTAAATTGAAGGATGAAGTTGGTGCAGATGGAAGATTCGGGATGGAATAAAATGCATCACGAAAAGTTGGACTAAAAATGTAGTTTACCCTTGTTAATACAACTGCAACCCTAAATCTATAGAAACTCATACAGAAGCCAACCAACCCAGAAACAAATTTAAAAAAAAAAAGAATCAAAGGCAACGCTAAAAAGGAGGGTCTTTCAAATAGCGATCTAATTAAGATATCATGTTAACAATTCGAACAGGGTAGTTTCACCATATTTGTAGTGGGTGACCCGAGTGGAGTTAGCATGTCCTCATCTAAGGGAAAACAATTAAATTTCAAATTTGGGAAAACTGAGATAAGGATGAAACTTGAGAAGCGGCAATGAAAAATAACCATCTTCTGAAGGATATTACCTGCTTCAGAGCCCCAACATCATTGGTTCCATCCCCACACATCAATGTAATCCTTCCGACCATTTTGAAAGTGGTCAAGATTAGTTCTTTTTGCTCAGGAGCAACCCTTGCAAAAACCTAAGACAATGATCCAGATATGCATTATCAAAAGAATACCAAGATCAAAAACAAGTTTCGCTGATAAAGTATCAAGAAAAACCTTCACATAAGGAATCACACGCAGAACAGCTGAGGTCTGTTGCAACATTTCAATGCAGTCCCCACCAATACAGAGATCATAAATCTCTGATATGGCTTCAACCTCTGTATCACTAAACAATCACATTTCTTTGATCAGTTAAAAAATGGACAAATAAATCATAATTTGGATCAGTGCTCAATAAACAGGTAAAGCTATGAAAGCAACTCCATAAAAATAGAGCCAATTATTATAAGGGATGGAAAAAAAAAAAAAAAAAAAGAGGAAACTTTCACCTGTACTGAATAATTTCTGCCTCATCAGGGGATATCCACTCATACCCATCTCCATTCCTTGCTGGCCCAAGAATCAATGCTGGTTTTGATATAATACGAACTTGGCTAGCAACATGACAAGCTGTCAAAGCTTGGTCTCCAGTAATCATCACCTGGCATTGAAAAGGGTAGGTATTTAAAAGTACTAGAGATCCACTTGAGCTGTGATCAAGCAGCTATGGGGTAAGGGGTAAGTACTAGGAAAGGAAGAAGAGGAACGGGGGTTACAGGATGGGTAGGGAAAAAAGAAAAGGCCTTAGTAGAACCAAAAACTTCTGCCTGGAGATGACCTTTGGTCCATGCAAAAACTTTTTCTGTCATGCACCAATAACGAGCAATGAATGTATGCATTGCCATAATTTAAAAGGGTAAAAAAAACCCAAAAGCAAACACCATTTTGTCATGAGCATGTTTTACTGGCAGCTTCTTGACTGATAGGAATAGGTGTAAATCGTATGATCCATTTTCAGAAAGACTGGTTGTATTGCAGACCTAATTATATTGCAAATCCACTAAGATTTCAAGCATCAATGGGCCAAAACTCTGACCAGACCATTTGGAAGTACATTATCAAACATAGCCCTGGTAAACACGCTAGTATTTTCATCCTTGAATTATTTGCTAGAAATTAACAGATAAACTATGCTACAGAGTCTTCCAACATTTCCTCACAAAATAGTTAAAACATATTACTTACCAAGTCATGTGACGATCCTTTTAGTTCAGACAACACACTGGCTGAATCAGATCTAATAGGACAGTTGAATACCTGGAATTTAGATTATGAACATTTTTAAAAAAGGTTGAGAAGTAACAACTAGCAAGCATTAGCTGCAACAACTAATCTAACAGCAAAGGATTTGTATTGCATGTGAATGAAATGGTTTGTCACTTACAGCAAAACCAGCAAAAGTAAGGCCACTCTCCACTATATCTCTATCCAAGCTTCGAGCTTCACTAACCTTCATGCAATTAATGGACAGTAAGCAACAAGTCAAATAAACGGACACATAGATTAATGATTCATCGGAATGCCCAATAACTACTGCCTGGGATAGATTAATGATTCATCGGAATGCCCAATAACTACTGCCTGGGAGCAGAAACAACAGTGTGTTCTGTATGGGAAGAGTATAAAAGGTGATTCATGTGATTCTCTCTCTATAAAAGCACGCTTATATTTCAATTTAGCTCCGAAGTTCTGAAGTAACATAAGTATAATAATAGTTGACGAAAACCACACCGCCCAATATGATGTTTTAAATTGCCACATATCTTACTGATTAAAAAAATGCCATGTATTAATTCCACTTTCAAAGTAACCAGAGCTTGAGCAGAAGAATAAACATTTATCCTTTCCCAAAAGGGTGAGAGAAGGGGCAGCAGTGAAGGATGGTATATAAATGCAAGTGAGAGAAGAATAGGTTC